>BLBF01000016.1:18894213-18926380 GCA_015471245.1 Laticauda colubrina
ATATATATATATATATATATATATATATATATATATATATAAATATATGGATGTATGTATATATAAAGTTAATACTACACAATCAGCTTAATTAATGAATGTTTAAGCAAGTAAAACTAATTTTAACAAGGAAGTATTCACATTAGTCCATATTAGAAACTGCTCAAACCTCTGGACACAAAGCTTTGAAATGCATATTGCTTTGAAATATTTACTGGCCAGAATTTATCTTATCTTATTTACAGTGATGCCCTAAAAAAAAATGAGGGGAAAAATACCTCTCGTCTGCATAATCATCCAATTGTGTGTGATAGGATAATTAGAAAGTATTAAGGATAAATAATTTACATCAAAAATTACTTCATACACTAAGGAGCAGGAATGGTTAAATTAGAGTAATGATCCAGCTGCTAGAGCGGTTGGCTGATGTGGAAATTACAAATTAATATGAATAAACTTGTTTTAGAAACAGGAAAAATCAAAAAGAACAGCAACATAAACTGCTCATCAAAATACAAAGGTTGCATTGAGAATACAAAAACTAATTAACATTTAATGTTTTCAAAGCCGATATAAGAAAGTCCAACACCTGAACTACAAGTGACCTGGGCTGGATTGCACTAGCAGCACATAAGCAATCTGTGGTATTAATAGCAGAAAAGAACAATAGGAAGCTGTTGTAACCTGTAGGGACATTGTCAATAATTACCGTATATCTAATCTTTGTTGTGTCAGTAGCAAACAACAATGGATAATTATTAGGCAAACCTCCTTTTTTCAGGCATGAAGCCATCTGTGAGCTACATTTTGTGTGTTGGCAATTAAAACAAGTCAACAGCTGATGCAAGGTTGAACACTCATTTTTTTTCTTTTTAATTGTGTTTAGGTAAATCTAGTGATCATTGAATTGCAGTAGGAAGTTGAAGAAAAATAAAACAGATCTAGGGGTCAGGGTTAAAATCAACTGTTGTCTCCCATATTGCGCATGGAATATGAGTGTCAAAGCAGATAACTTCAGGAAAATGTTCCTCCTCATAGAGAAGACAAGAGAGTCCAGTTGCTTTGGATGGGACAAAGTTGTAAATATTGGAAGCAGCAAGGAAAGGAGGCTTCTCTTATAAGTTGTACAATGATCTCCACAGATTACTTTTCTTCCATGTTTCTCCCCCCCCCAATTCGTCATACTAGGCAACCAACATTTATATTATTTATCCTGGATACTTTTAACACCCCCCCCCCCACACACACACACACCAAATGCTCCCTATGATCATTTTCACCACTCAGAAAACTATATATAAGAATGATGGTTAGGTGGAGAAGGGCAGGCTGCTTATTTGGTCTTCTCATAGTCTTCTGCGAGAACCAATTTTGGCATAGAGTATAAAGGCACCAGGCTAAAAATTGGAATACAGTGTGTCTTATTCTCATCTTTGGACTATCTTGGACCAGTCATTCTCTCAGCCTAGAAAGGAGGCAATGGCAAGCCACTTCTGAAAAATTTTGCTAAGAAAAGTATAGAGAAAACTCCAGGCAGTTGCCAGAAGTAAAAAATTGACTTGAAGGCACACACACACACACACACAGAGACAGAGACAGAGGGAGACACAGAGAGACAAAGTAATCTACATTTATACATATGGTTCTATGCTTCCCAAGAGCCCTTGTTGGTAATCTTCCATAACTGAGTTGATTTGAGACAAGAAACTTTGTCATGGCACTTGCTTGCTCTTGCTTCCCCAGGCAGCAGTCATAGAAACCAAAAATACTATTGTAGCTGATTCCTATAGAGGATAAATAGGGTGTACTGCATGAATGAACAGATGCTCATTTGCATCACAAATAGATTATCACCAAGCTTACCTCAGAGGTGGTGGGACATATGCCTTGATAACAAAAGGGAAGACAGGACAACTGATCCATGAATCACATGTGGTAGTGCCTTACAAACCATTGATCAAGAAAGCAAGAATGCTTTGCAAAGGTTCAGAATTAAACTCCTTGAAGAAGAGTGCCAGATGTTAGGGTTGGTCGTAAAATCTGTGCCTAGGTGGACTTGAGGAAGGCTTGTGAGGTTGTAAAAATATCACAGTCTTCCTCACCCACTTAACAATTCACGGTGTGAAAATTGGGATTCCTTTCTTAGGGTTGATTAGTATGCAAGATTGCAGAACCAAGTATAAAAACTTAAACAAAATGCTAAAGCACGATGATTTTCCAAAGTAAATGGCTGAAAAAACATGGGAGAAAATGCAACCAGAATAGCATTGATTAATGTGGAAGTACCAAATTACTTTAGTTGGAAAAGGAAAATCAGGCATCAATGCAACCTAAATGATATTCAGTGTTAAATTGGATCAGCCAGAAAACATACAGAAGTCACACAAATCAGACTATGATGAAGAACTTCACCTTAATAAGGAGGAGATAATTGCTGAATGGTGTCCAAAAGTTCAAATCCTTTGTTTATCAGGGCAGTAAGCAAAACTACTCAACATTTGTGGCAAAAGATAACCCTAGTCTAGAGAAAAAAAGGACTAGGGGTGACATGACAGTGGTGTTCCAATATTTGAGGGGCTGCCACAAAGAACACGGGGTCAAGCACCTGAAGCCAGGATAAGAAACAATGGATGGAAACTAATAAAGGAGAGAAGCAACCTAGAACTAAGGAGTAATTTCCTGACAGTTAGAACAATTAATCAGTGGAACGACTTCCTCCAGAAGTTGTGAATGCTCCAACACTGGAAGTTTTTAAGAGGGGGCAACATTTGTCTGAAATGGTATATAGGGTTTCCTGCCTAAGCAAGGGGTTGGACTAGAAGACCTCCAAGGTCTCCTTCAACTATTCTGTTCCCTTCCCTTGCTCCATTGACTGTCTTTGGATAAAGGGGGGATTACAGAATAGCTGTGTTCCATATAGTTGCTGCTCATAGAGATTGCAAACCAGAAGCCTCTGGAAAGTGGAAGAATCAAGAGCCAAGGGAATTTGTCATACATGCTCCAGCTGCAAATAGAGCCTATGCAAAAAATGTTAAGTTCTCACTGCCCTCACTAATTAGACACCCAAAGGTGTCTAAAACAGGGGTGTCAAACTCAAGGCCTGGGGCTGGATTTGCCCCATGGGGTGCTTAGATCTGGCCTGCAGGGCTGCCAATGAAGGACTGGCCCATGGTGCCTCTGCTAGCAAAAATGGAGCTTGGGAGGGTCACATGTTGGTCTGAAAGGCAATTGACTTTCTTGGTTTTTTTCTTTGAAAATGTTTCACTTTTCATCCAAGAAGCTTCTTTGGTTCTGAACTGAAGAAGCTTCTTGGATGAGAAACAAAACATTTAAAAAACAAACAAACAAGAAAGTCCAGTTGGGATTTGGAAAAAGCATCTTTGGGACATGGCTGTAAATATACCAGGTGAATGTCTTGAATCCTTAATATAAGAAAATGAAGATGCATTTTTGTAATCTTTAAGGATTTAAAATAAACAGCAAAAAAAGCACAAATAAACAAAAAAATAAGGTTTTGGCTCTGGAAAGTTTGGGAAAATCTTGGAATCTTAGATTTTGAATATTAAGACTTGTAAAATATTTTAAAGAATAAATATGTTTTTCTTGGAAAAGAAGAATTGTTTTTGATATTGAAAACATAGCAAATAAGGCAAGCAATTTAAAGCCCATGTCCCACTGCACCAACGGATGCAAAGAGGATGTAAAACGTAAAAAAAAGCTTGCCATCTGTTGGAAAACGCTATGTATCCGTTGTGTATTCACTGCATATGTATTTCATATGCTCTATCTGTCAAGCATCCGTCCACTGCGATTTCATCTGTGCAAGAAGTTTTGAGCTGCACAAAACTTTGTGAACGGATGAACTTTCCACTGCGTACGATGTAAATCCGTGACATCCGAGCAACAAACATTCTATGTCCGTTTATCATCCATTAAACGTCCGCTGTATCCTCTCTGCATCCTCTGTGCATCCCCTCAACTCACATCCTCTGCAGCTGAAAACGGAAAGAAGAAGGAAACAAAAGGTACCCGGAACATCTACACAGCGTTAGTAGCATGGAAATAGAAAGGATGTGCAGTGAACGGTTTGCATCCTATATACATCCTCTAGGCTTCCTATGAACATCCCTTTAACATTCCCGCTACATACTACCCACGTCCGTTCTTTTCCTTTCTTTTCCGTTCTGTTTATGCAAATTTTTGCCACTTTTTGGAGCGGATGACAACGGGTGGAGCCACCCGCGAAAATTTGCTCATCCGCTGTGTCCTTTTTGCATATGTTTTGCATCCGTCGGCCAGTGTGACCTAGCATTCAGAGAGATTTTGGAATCAATAAGGTCAGCTCTGCTGTGTCTTCTTGGGAATATATTATTCCCAGAACTAGATGTCACAGAAAAAGATATGCAGCAAATTATACCTTAGAACAACTTAAATAAAAGTTTGAATAAGAATTCGTGATCAGATAAAACAACAACAAGCACAACCTTGGATGAGTATTTAAAAATCAAAAAGGAAATAGAACTGACATTCCCAGAGGGCAATCGGAATTATGCTGGGTTTAAAAAAACAGGCTGTTTAAAGTTTTGAAGAAATTTGAAACATCAACAATCACCTGGATGTATTGAAGAGCAAGATTGTTTTCTGGAAAAAGGAGGAACACAAATCCATATTTAAAAGGCATAAGGTGGTCTCAATATCCTGCTGTGAATAAAAAACTAAAGTTTAACAAAAGAAAATGTGTGACTTTCCCTTTTAAAGAAAACAAACTCAGAAGTATCCCTTTAAGTAAAAAGGCAATTAAACAAGGAGCCAATTGAATCAAATTAAAATATATTAAATAATAATAATGAAATAATAAGGGAGAAAAGCTTAAGCATCATGTTAATTGTGATCAAACCCACTGCACATTTTTTCCATTCCAGATGTTAGCAAATCCAAGGAGAACCACCTCAAATAACAACATACTCCATTCAAATAAACATTTCCTCTCTCAATTTAACTATAAGCAAATCCATTGCAAGAGGCATAAAGAAATCCCAGTATCCTAATGCAAACAAAAGATATGACAAAGAGGGGTAATTTCTCCTTTAAAGAAAACATGCTCACAAAATGTCCTTAGTTTAAGTAGAAAGATATTTAAGCACAAAATCAATTTAAATAGTATCCCATTAGAAGACATAAATTAAATATAGGGAAAAAGATTTAAACATTATGTTAACTGCAAACAATCTAATAATTACATTTCTTTCCAGTCCAGATGTCAGCAAATCCAAATAGAACCAATCCAAAATAGCAAAACCAGCAAAGCTGGTTGAGGAATTCTGGGAGTTAAGTCTACAACTTTTAAAGTTTCTGTGCAATTCATGGAATACAGTATTTTAATTTTTTTGTATTCATTTGGTGTGGTTGTGAGGTCGCTTCCTGTTTTCTGACTTTATATGTCCTCATTGGTCCGCTAAAATGATCCGTACTTGTTCAGGTAAGCACTTGCAGAATGGACCTGTAGATTTGGATACTGGTGGAAAACCAGAGGTGGCATTCAGCCAGTTCTGACCAGTTCTCGAGAACCGGTAGTGAAATTTTTAGGAGTTCAGAGAACTGGCGAATCCCACCTCTGACTGGCTCCGCCCCCATTTATTATCTGCCTCCCGAGTCCCAGCTGATCAGCTGGGACTTCTTTTGTTGTCCTGCACAGGAGAACAGAGCTGGAAAGCAGGTTAGTGGGATGGGGATGGAGATTTTACAGTATCCTTCCCTTGCCACACCCACCAAGCTGTGCCCACAGAACCCAGTTGTAAAAAAAATTGAATATCAAACCCTGTTCCCAATTTATTCAGGCTTTTCATTCAAAACAACATTAAAACATTGATACAACAGGAAACTAGAGAGCACAGAAAAAGGTGGAATAAAATGAGCAAAAATTCTTAGCCTTACTCTTCAAAGTAAAGCATTCCATAATGATGCAATAATTGTGTGGTTGAAATAACCTAATAAAAAAGAGGAGACATGGTGGATCTAAGCAGGCACCACAGGATAGATTCCCTTCCTAAAATAGTCTCAGCTATATAGGTAATTAATGACTGGTCACCTAAAGACTATTCAAAGTTAAGGGAGAACTCCAAAAAGCTACTTGTGACCCAGTTCTGGAGTTTGAACAGTTGTACACATATTTTCTGCAGTCACATGATCACATTTCGGGCACTTGGCAACTAACTCATGATTTGTGGGTTGTTGGTTGTTGTTGTTTTTTTGCTGATTTCTGGGCTTTTCAGCTTGTTTGAGCAAAAAACACCAAAGGAATAGATTTGTTTAACAACTAGCATATTCACTTAATGAACATTGCATTCATTTAACAAGTTCTGCAAAAAAAAAAAAATCACATTGAGTCTGGTCATGTGAATGCCTTGATTTATAACTGTCACAAATTATGATGTAAGTTGAAGACTGCCATAAAAAGTCCTCGACTTTGTTGAAGTACAAAATCAGACAGTAGCTGCAGGGAAACCACAATGGAGAGCCCTGCTGGACATAATTTTGTTTCAATTGAGAAATTTGGAAAGAAACCACAAACTGCATATCATATTAAGGTTAGCAAACCACCAACCAATCTGCATATTTTTTAGAACCTCACCAAGTTTCAGGTACTTTTATTAACCCCAATTGTCTTTAAAATCTATATTTAAATGTTGAGTCTACTTCTAGTCTCTGTGTCATATAATATATGTGGGTATATGCATAATTTTGTATTTATTTATTTATTTATTTATTTATTTATTTATTTATTTATTTATTTATTTATTTATTTATTCTGTCATGGTTATGCAGTGTATATTGGAGATGGTGACCCTTTGAGAGCTGTAAGCAATGAAATTTCATTTTAATGTATGTTGATTAGTGTACATTCAAAGCAACAATAAAGTTATTCCATTCTATTCTATTCTATTCTATTCTATTCTATTCTATTCTATTCTATTCTATTCTATTCTATTCTATTCTATTCTCTTATCCTATCCTATTCTAATGTTGAGTCTACTTTTAAATTAAAGATGGATTCTTGGTTTAGAAACGTAATATATTGATACATTCTAGACTTTCATCAGAACTAACTAACTGGGTTCAGATATTTGCTCAATGTTGTGGACAAATAACCATTACTTTACATTCACCATACATTACTACCGGTACTACTCTTTTTTAAAACTATAAATATAATGTATATATACTATATTATTATCTGACATTAAAGTGATAATATACTGTGTTTTTGACATCTTGGGGAAAATGTTTCCTGGCAAGTAATAAAATAAACAATAATAAAAATCAAAACGATCTTTCAATAACAATTATGAACACACGTGGCATATCAATTGGGATAGCAAAGACTGGGAGAAAATAATTTATAGGGACTATAACAAAGGAGAAATTTTTCTTCTAATGTGCTATTATCCACAGGGTAAGGATGTCCTTGCAAAATGAATAACATAAGTTAGCTAAATCAAGAAGTTTCTGTTTTATTTTCTTCTGGCTGAAGTTTTGGCTTTATTTAAAAACCAAGAAATAAAAAGTACTGAGAAGCAAATTGCTTTGGCCAGAAATACTCTGCTCAAAAGAGCTATAGCAGCAGAGCAATTACTGACTGTCAAAAACCTGTCAGAGTCAGCAGAGTGACTAGCCACAATTCTCATTGCTATGTACTGGTTGCCAGCCACAATGTGATCTTCTGTGCGATAAGTAACGGAACAGAGATATAAGAGCAAACACAAGGCATATGCAAATGTTAGCGTTAGGTTCAAGCATGGCTAAAAAAAAGGATTATTTTACCCCTCTCTGGAATTTGGACACTCTTGTCCTGTACGGTAAACTAGATTGACAATAAATTTTATTTAAAGTGATATACGCAATTTCATGTAGAATGATATAGAAGCTGTCTTACATACCACCTAGAGGCAGTAATATGCTTGAGAGTGAATGTTGCTCTTCCCTAGAATCTGTAGAAGAGAACTGTATTGTTTGAGGTCATTTGATAAATTAAGAACTGCAAATTTAAGCATTCCTTAATTTATGCTAACATTTTCTGCCCCAAAGAAAATATATGTAAGTAAAGGTACTCCTCTATTTATGACCATTAATTTCGTGATCATTCAAAGTTACAATGGCACTTTAAAAGTGACTTACAACTGGTCATTGCACTTACCACTATTGCAACATCCCATGTTAAAAATTTGGGTGCTTGGCAACCAGCATATATTTATAATAGTTGCCGTGTCCTGGGGGTCATCTGGGAGCTGAAGTCCACAATTCTTAAAAGTTGCCAAGGTTGGAGACCTCTGTTCTAAAGTAAACTGGAAACAACACGGTCACGTCTCTGAAGTCCCCAAAAGCTGAATTTGCCACGAAGGAGCCGTCAGTCCAAACTATCCTTCCTCAAAGCAGCTTTTCACAAAGAAACAAACACACCCAGCTGGCTACATTTATGTGTTACAATTTATTTATTTATTTATAACACTCATATCTTCAAAATGAGTTGCAGATATGTTGATCACTAGGCTGTTTTCTAATAGCCCTAATGGACCACAAAAGCAAATCTGGAATAAAGAACTCACTTAAATTGTTGCAAATGCGGAGAAGAAGAAGGCAATACACTTTGTTCCCAGTTTTTAGCCTTATTCTTTTTCATTTCTTGATGGTTTTGCAAGTTTCAATCAGAAACACTAGGATACTTAAGAGTGGTGGTGTATGAAGGTGATTGATTAGAAGAAAGAGCAAAAGGGTGAGGGAAGAAGCAGGGGACAGAGTAATGGAAGGAATAATAAAAAGGGACGACGCTGTTAAAATGTCAAAATGGCCCTTGAGAAGTCAAAGATTGCAGAGTCTCAATGGATACAGACAAGAAAGCGAAACTAGCAACTAGCTAACTCTATAGAAAATGGCAGGGAGAAAATGACCAATCAACCCCCAAGGGAATTACAGACCTTTTTCTCCCATTTCTTCCCAGGTGTTCGAAATGGGGAGTCCCATCTTGTGATTGTGTTTTATAACACTTGGCCTCCTTGTCATCATTGCTAGCACAGTTCACAAAGTTGACAAGATGGCAGACTTTTGATTTTACATGGAGTGATTCAAGACATTTGCTGCTCAAAATTTCTCAAAAGCTACATTATACGGATTATTACTCAAGAAATGATGGTTAAGGAAGTGGTTCCCTATTAATCAGATTGCTTTCCCCATGTTTTTTTTACCTTCCCAGGCCCCAATATAACGCCAGGATAATTTAAGTGCTTGCCTCACCAGGTTTTATTGGAGCTTTGTAAGATAAGCCATCAGCAAGTCCTTTGCTAATGAACCATATTGATTTTGTATTGTCTTCCTCTTGTCGGTTTAAATAGCAAGTGGCATATTTGATAGATCAAATAACCACACATTAGTTTGGTGACCTTTCAAGCACTCTCCTGTTAGGTCTGTAATGAATTTTTCAAACTAATAAAATGGTAGAAATTAA
Source organism: Laticauda colubrina (assembly GCA_015471245.1). Taxonomy (NCBI): domain Eukaryota; kingdom Metazoa; phylum Chordata; class Lepidosauria; order Squamata; family Elapidae; genus Laticauda; species Laticauda colubrina. The sequence continues at coordinate 18,903,713 of BLBF01000016.1, forward strand.
GATTATAGATTAAAGGAGAAAATATAATTCTGTGAAATATTTTCCCCTATAATTCTGGACTATATTTATCTTCTCTGCTACATCAAAAGCCCTAAACTGTCTGTGTAACTTTGATTATAACTCAACTAATCAATTAAGGGAGCCAACAGAGGTAGTTCTTGGCTTACAACCATTTCTTTCTTTAGCAAGCGCTTACAATGGCATTGAAAAAAACTACTTATATTCTGGAATAAAATTTGGTCATGATTCGAGGAAATGCTGGGACTAAAAATTAGCTATACACCAGAGACGTTTTTATTAGGATTAATAAAAGAGAACCTTAACAAAGCAGATCTTTACTTAACTATACATGTAATTACAGCAGCAAGAGTACTTTTTGCCCAAACTTGGAAAACAAAAGAAATTCCAAATGAAGATGCTGTCATAAATAAGATTTTTCAATGCACTGAATTAGATATTCAGTGTGTGTATATATATGTTTATATTTTCTTTTGATCTTTTCTAATGTAAAATATAAAGACGGAAATGTATGTCAAAGAAAGTCCACCACATTCAATATTTTTAATGTTTATTTTCAATATTTTTTAAAAAGAAAAAAAGAAAAAAGCTACTTATAACTGATCCTTGTACTGCAGCATTCTCATGGTCACCTGATAAAAATTCAGGTGCTCAGCAACCAATATTTATTTATGATGTTTACAGTGTCTTATGGTCACAACTTCATGACATTCCTTGCTGACTTCCAGCAAGTCAATGTGGGAAGCTGGATCCACTTAAGGAACATATGATTCACTTAATAATAGCAGGGATTCATTTAACAATGAAAAGATAATAAAATTGGGTGCAGCTCACTTAACTATTGTGGTTGTAAGCTGGGGACTGCCTGTAAGCTATTGAGCTTGAAAACACAAACCATGTGGGATCAATATCATTTGCCCACTTGGCTTAGCTTTCCTCCACTGATCAGTAACTGCAATCTACAAAGCAGAAATTCTGTCACTATTGCAATCTTCAGAATCAGGAATCTTCCCTAGCCTTAATTAGTGATGCTAAGATTAGAGGTAAGGCCTTTTTTCAGACTTTCTCTGCACCTCTGTGATGAGCCACAGAATTTCAGTGTCTTCCTCCCAGCACGCAAGTGGCTGCCCAGTCTCTTCTTAAAAGCCTCCAGTGATGGAGCACCCAAAACTACCGAAGGCGAGCCGTTCCACTGATTAATTGTTCTCATTGTAAGAAAATTTCTCCTTATTTCTAGATTGCACATCTCCTTGATTAGTTTTCATCCATTATTTCTTGTCTTGCTTTCTGTGCTTTGGAAATTAGGTTGACCCCCTTGCCTTCTTCTTTGTGGCAGCTCCTCAAATATTGGAACACTGCTATCTTGTCACCCCAGCCCTTCTTTTTTCTAGACCAGACAAACTCAATTCCTGCAACTCTTCTTCATATGTACTGTTTTTGCATTGTGTCTGATATGTAAATGCTAGAGAGAAAGAGGATCCAGAGGCTTGGGCCATTCCAGAGTCAAGACCAAGAAATGCAAACCTTCAGAATCAGTTTCTGTAGTATTCCCTTTTGGGAAACAAACGTTTCAAATGTCATTTATAAATCTATTCTGATATGCCATTCTTAGACATGTAAATGCTGATATACCTTAACTGGATTTAAAGGAAGAGACAATTGCTTCATTGGAGATGGATTGGACAAAGGTCAGCCACCATATTTGCTAAACAGGACATCTATATACAGAATAAGGATTCCTCCAGAATTAGCTGATTCTTAATTTATCACAAATGTTGGGATGAAAGTTCTTTGTCCAAAGAACTTACAAAATGCATTTATAAATGCATAATAAAATATAGTTAGGAACAGACATTGAAAGAAATAGGTTCAGACTCCTATATTTATAAAAACTTTAAAGGTGTTTGTGTTACTTTCCAACAATGTTTGTATAGATTATATTATTAATAAACCAGCAAGGACTGATTAATTGACTAAATTAGTGGACCAGTAAAATTCTATGGACATAGTGTCGTTGGATTTTGGTAAGGTATGTGACAAAGTACCGTAGATCACAATCTATCTTTCAGTAAGGTATTTGACAAAATAGATCGCAATCTATTTCTTGGTAATGTGGAATACAGAGTATCACCGCCAGATGGATTTGGAACTAGTTAACCAACTATACTCAGCAGGTAGTCCTCAGTGGAACAACATCTACATAGAGGGAAGGGTGTGGTTATGTGCACTTAGGTTCAGTCTTAGGCCCAGTACTCTTCAACAATTTCATAAATGATTTAGGTAAGTGGATAGAAGGGGAACTCATCATATTTTCAGATGACACCAAGCTAGGAGGAATAGCCAATGTATTAGAAGATTGCTTGAGACCATGAAATATATTGACAGACATTGACAGACAAATCAAAGGTTGTTATAAAAAAAAAATTAGATTGCAGAGATGGACAGACTAACAATGAAATTAAGAGACAAAGAAGAGTCGATATATTATCATGTCTGGGATGCCTGATATGAATGGTTTAAGAATAAAATGAAATCAAAATGGCAATTAGGTAAAGAATAAGAAATTATGTAAACACATATCTATATTCATATCTATCTATATTTATCTATATATTAAGTTGAAATCGTATAATGAAAGAAATGTGTACATAGAAAGATGATAAGGAAATGTAAAAGATGTCTTGACATTGATATAATGATGTATAACGATTTATTTTATGTTTTTAAATTTTGAAAACTAAATAAAATTTAATAATTAAAAAAAAAGAAATATCTTGACAGACATTTGCAATCATTCTGTAGATCTTAGGAATGTTATAGAAAGGGGATTAGATATATTTGCAGGTTGGACAAAATTAAAGTTTAGCAATTCCCCTACCAAAACACTGAGAGGAGTAAAACTTTCACATCCTCATTAACATCCAAATAATATATTGCATTGGCAGATATATCCAAATATCCAATTCTCCAGAAGAAAGGCCAGATAAACCTTTACAGATTTGAACACAGGGAACTATCCAACAAAATGCAATGCAGCAGCAAGAAAAAAAATATGGTTTTACATTTAGGAGCGAAAAACAAAATGCACAGGTAAAGAATTGGTAGTATCTGGCTCAACAGGAGCAACAGGCTGACAACCAAAACAATTAAAGGCAGGACAAGAAGTAACATATGGAAACTTATCAAGGAGACATCCAACTTAAAACTAAGAAGAAATTTCCTGACAGTGAGAACAATTAACCAGAGGAAGGGCTTTCCTCTAGAAGTTGGGAGTGCTCCCATCACTGGAGGGTTTTAAGAAGTTTTAAGAAGAGTGGACAACTGTCTGTCCAGAATGGAATAGGGTCTCCTGTTTCAGCAGGGGTTGGACTAGAAGACTTCCAATGTCCCTTCCAACTCTGTTATTTTGTATTCTGTAACTACAATATATAAGTAGAGTTACCTCCCCTTTCCTTTTTTCCTTTTTTAAAGTTTATGTTCTGTATGGTATACTCCAAATAACATAATCTGATTGGCCAGAAAGGCCAGTGTTGGATTGGTTCATTAAGAACCAATCCAAAAAAGCCGCTGAAAGGTGGCAAAGTCAAATAGCTGCCATTGGCTACAAGCCGGCGGGCAAGCCTGTATAAAAAGGCTGCCGTGGTTTCAGCCAGACTGTTCCGTTACTGTCGCTTGTATTAATAAAGACTCTGTTTGTTGGAACCCGGTCTACCTCGCATTTTTCTGGATGGAACACTGGCGACGAAGGTGGGATCGTCCTAATCACGAGACCGAGCACACGGCAGAAAGAATTCCAGGCTAAAAGCGATGGCTGGGAATAACGCGCTGCCCGCACCCTTCAATCCCAATGAAGAGGATTGGGAATCATACGTAGACCATTTCCTGATGTTTTTAGAGAGCAACGAGATGGAGGAGATCTCAGACCAGCGGAAGAGGGCTGTCTTCCTAATGCATTATGGACCAACCATGTTCAAGATGGCCAAAGCATTGGCGAAGCCCAGAGATGTGAAACAAATGACCTGGTCTGAGCTTCACCGAATGTTAAAGGCCCACTACGCACCGGTAGTGCCAAATCTCATCAAACAGCATGAATTCTCCAAAAGGGATCAAAAGGAAGGCGAGACCATTGCTGACTTCGTGGCGGCTCTCCGACAACTGGGGGGAGCTTGCAAGTTCCTGAACTTGGATGAAGCCATGTGAGATCGAGTTGTCCTAGGTCTGAGAGACTCTAACTTACAAAGTAAACTACTAAATAAACCCAATATAACAGTGGCTGAAGCGATCGCAGAAGCCACAGCAGCAGAAGTCGCGAAAAAGTCAGCGGCCACTATGAAGCAAATGAACTCAAATAATGACACGATGACCCTATCCAGAGGAAAGAAGCAAGTTCCCACTACAACACATCACAAAGACTTTGATGGTTCATCAGAAATGGAAGATGATGACGATGAAGTCCACCGCCTGTACGCCAACAAAAAAAGGTGCGAAAAAATAAATTGGCGGGAATGCGCTGGCTGAGGGGGAAACCACCCTCGAGCCGATTGCATATTCCTTGATGGCATCTGCCGAGCTTGCAAGAAGAGGGGACACATCTAAAAAGTCTGTAGGAAAAATAACAGTCCAAACAGACGCAGTAACTCCCCACTACAAGCTGAATCAAAACAAGCCGAGAAAAAATGGGAGCACAACAAACGAACCGAGAAAAGACCCATCAAACTGTCACTATCAGAAGTGCTCAGACGGAAAGCGGGAGAAAAGTCAAAATTGTTGTAAAAATTGAAGGAAGCCCCTGCAAGATGGAAGTCGACTCAGGATCCTTCCTATCTATACCATACCTTCCTATGGTGTCTTGGAACACAATCAGACGGCTGGTTCCAAACATCAAATTAAAAGAACTCCAGAAACAAAAGTTAATTTCAAAAGACTACCAAGGAAACCGAATCCCTGTGGTAGGTCTAGGACATTTCCGAGTCACATACAAGCAGCACGCTGAAGTCCTGCCTCTAACAATAGTCGACCGGGACCACCCCAGCCTCCTGGGCATCGAATGGTTCGCACCATTGGGCATCAGAATGACCGGGGTGAGCCGAGTAGCTGCAACCGACTGGAAAGAGAGCCTGATACACAAGTTCCAGGACGTCTTCAACAGCACCTTAGGCAGGTACCGGGGGACCCCAATTTCTTTTAGTATAGACCCCCAGGTAGCACCTAGAAGGTTAAAAGCCAGACGAGTCCCCTTTGCCTTAAAAACCAAAATAGATGAACAATTAAACAAATTAATTGAGCAAGGGGTCATAGAACCAATTGACCATGCTAGATGGGAGACACCAATAGTAACACCTGTTAAACCTGATGGGTTGGTACGCATCTGCAGAGACTACAAGGCTACCCTGAACCATGCGTTGCAACAAAGGGCATACCCTGTGCCAATCGTGCAACATTTACTGCACTCACTTGGGGGAGGAAAATTTTTTGCCAAGCTTGATTTAGCCCAAGCATATCAACAGCTTCCAGTAGACCCAATAACGGCTGAGGCACAGACAATAGTAACTCACAGAGGGGCATTCAAATGTAACAGACTTCAATTTGGAGCATACCACTCCATACAGAATATTTTTGCTAACTGCATATCTTAAAGAATGTCTTAAAACAATTTTAAAGTTTACAGATTAATACAAGGCAAAGTGGAACTAATTAATGAAAGGAAACAAAGGGGGCAATATTTCCCAGTGGCCATGTAATGCCTCACCTAATGACTGCTCATTTTAATGATGAATTTTCCAGTACCAGTTTGTGATCATAAGCTGAGGACTACCTGTAGGCATTACTGGCTGATCTCAAAAAGTCACCCAGAGTTTGACATCTTATTAGGACTTGGATAAGAAAGCACCCCCCAAAAATCTCAGCTTAAAAAAAAAGAGGGGGGGGTAAATTTGAGAAAGAACACATAGGATTTTGACCTAATATCTTTATTTTGCTCTCACCAATCAGCATAATGGATGGGCGCATCACTTTAAACTAAAACTCCCCCAATATACAGCTGTCTTCAAAATGCTAGCAAAGCAGAAAAATAAATTGGGGTTGGAAAGAGACAAGAAAAAAAATCACAATACCAAAAGATTAATCATTGGTTTGTTTTCTAAAGGATATAATTTGAAGTGCTACAAATGTATTCTCTCATTCACTTTTTTTTTTTGCTTATGTTATTCCATTCTCTGAAAGAGTGTATTTATACTGACAGCACTATCAGGACCAATAAGCTGTTGTGAAAGCTGCAACGTTTCTCTCTCCCCCTTCCTTTCCTTCTCTATTTAGTCTTGGTGCTGTCACACAACCTATTCTACTCTGTTTTGGTTTTTACAGATTGATGTTTAGATTAAGGAGATAAACAGAAGCAAAGAGTACTGCATTTTGACAGGCAGACAAGAACTACAGACCTGTCACTATGCTCCCTAGTAATTCTTCCGTTCTTTCTCTTCACTTCCTTTTCAGAGATGAATTGATAGGAATATGTAAAAGGAGTCAATAGCTCAGGCAGAAAAAAAAAACCTCTTCGTGTTTAGCTTTCCGGACAATTTGGAATCTCTTTCTCCTTCTCTGATTATTTAACAATTTACCATTCCATAGGTTCGCAGGTTTTCCTCTCTAACTGCAGATAAAAAATTCAATTTTCTTTTAAATGGTAGGGGAAATTGAAAGAGATTTTGTTCTGTTTAAACATAGCTGGAGTCTCTGGACTCTGGGGGTTTTTGAACAATGAGATCAATTAAGATGACAACGGAAGAGGAGGTAAGAGAGGAAGTGAAAGAGGTGTGGTATGAAAAGCAGGGAAGAGAGAACCTGAAAGGTATGAACTCATTTTTTGTGATATTGCTCTTCATTTCATACTTGCAAAAGTAGATTTGGGCTGTCAGCTTAAAGGTTTCCAATGTAATTAGCGGGAGAGAGAAGCATTGATAACGGCTTTATGGAAATAGTGAGTTTCAAGTGTCTATAGGGCTTGTATGCTCTTTTACATGTACCATGTTTGTCCAACTGGGCAATTCTTATTCATATCTATCTATCTATCTATCTATCTATCTATCTATCTATCTATCTATCTATCTATCTATCTCAATAAGGAAAATACGATAAAAGTGAACCTTGGCAATAACATGTTATGGACCTTCTCAGGTTGATAAAAGCTCAAGTGTGTTATTACTCTTTCTTTCATAAAAAATGTTCCAAGTCTTGTGTATGTTTAGCTGGGTTATCATTTTTTCTGAGTTCTCTGCTTACCTCTAATTAATCACGCACAATAGGACTCTTAGGCAAAGATGCTCTCAGATTGAGTTCATCTTTTGGGGATTATGTAGATGTAATAATGTCCTTTGCTCAATACAAAATAATACAAAATAAAATTTGCCAATGCCTTATTATAGCTCCTGTTCAAGCAGGATAACATCACGAGGGAAAACAAGACAAAACAAAACCACATTGACCAATTGAGTCAATGTACACTCCAGTTCAGATACCAGAGAGTCAGCACAAACCCAGTTCTGATTTTGCTTCTCATCATATCTGCCATAGGCCAAATTCCCATGTGTTGTTTTTTTTTCTGCCAAAACCAGATCAAAGTAATTCATGCTATTCATATATTCTCTAGGAATGGAATTTCAACTCAAGAGCATCTGAAGTTGAACTCTGCAATGAATGAGTTGTTATAATAAGAAAAGAAAATGAAAATGGTTATGGTAACAAATCCATTGGGTTTAGAAAGAAGGAAGTTCCACCACTGACAAAATAAGTGTTCCTGCTGGAAACTGGAATAAACACTGATTTCCAACAAAAAAAAAACATAAATTATGATCATGACTGCAGGACACTACAAATGGCTGTAATTGCATGGCCAGTTGCCAGTGCCCAAAATACAACCATGTGGCCATGAGGATGTCAGGTTATTCCAAATTATATCCTTACATTTATGTGTCCCAAGATCCAAAATGTACTTTTTTTTCCCTTTCCATACTTTGTGTTTGCATTATGCAGCTGACTTAATTCAGCTCATATAAAGTCATTGTTTTGCAAAAAATTATTTTGATTACATCAGGTAAAATAATTTGAATGTAACCACTGTGGTTTTCACTGTAAAACACATGAAGCAGAAAGGAGTAGAGATATTATTGTTCAGGCAGTGCAGCATGCTAGATTTGATACGAAGTGCTTTGAAGCATGCAGGAGTGCACACAGAGCACCTGCCTTCTACTTCCCAATGCAGCCGCTTCTTAAAAGACCCAGCTGTTTTAAAGAGAAGTATACCTGTGCTAATTTTTCACTCCAAAGCATCTTTCTGGAATCTAATATGAAGCTCTGCATAGTGCTAATTATTGAGTTTTGCATTGTATATGTTTTTTTAAAAAAACCATTTGATATGCATAGCTCCTTACCCTTATAATATTCTTTTAGTTGGGAGAATCAGGAGGAGGGGTAAACAAATAAACATTTTTAGATGGCCAAATCTGCCAGCTCACAGAGTCTTAATGGAAAATGTACTGCCAATCTTAAGACTTTTTGCAAAAGTCCAACTTGCTGCCTCTGCTGATTTTTTCCTCTCTTGCTCTCAATCCCATAACTCTTTGCAAGCTTTCAAGCTAGTCAAATCCACACCACAATGCTTCATGATAAAGTCACCACCTCTGGACAGGATCTGTGATTAGGGAGAGCATTTTAAGAGATGTCCTTGAAAATTCTGCCCTAGAAAGTTAAACAGCCAAACCAGAATGTGGATTAAGAAAATGGAAGATTAAAAGAAAATTCTCTGATATAGCAAAATACCAAGCATACTTAAGCAAGATAAAGCAGACCTGTTACTTTATTATTTTCAGTTAGCTAAGATAGCTGGGCATAGTAGAACATAGAACAATAGTGTTGGAAAGGACCTTCTAGTCCAACCCCCTCAAGCAAGAGACACTATACCATTTCAGACAAATGGTTGGCCAGTCTCTTTTTGAAAGCCTCCAGTAATGGAGCACCCACCACTTATGAAGGCAACTGGTTGATTGCTTTCACCGCTAGGAAATTTCTCTTTAGTTCTAGGTTGCTTCTCTCCTTGGCTAGTTTTCCACCATTGTGTCTTGTCTTGCCTTCTGATGCTTTGGAAAAACGTTTGACCCCTTCATCTTTGTAGGAGCCCTCAGATATTGGAACACTGTTATCGTGTCACCCCTAGTCTTTCTTTTCATTAGACTAGACATTTCCAATTCCTGTAACTGTTCTTTGTGTGTTTTAGCCTCCATCCCCTTAATCATTTTTGTTGCTCTTCTGTGCACTCTTTTCAGAGTCTTAACATCTTTTTTTTTTTTTTTATTGTGGTGACCAGAACTGGATGCAGTATTCCAAGTGTGGTCTTACTAAGGTTTTGTAAAGCAGTACTAGAACTTCACATGAATGTAAATGACCATTTGGAGGGAAGAGATTTTACAAAGTAGTTTAGGCCAACAGGAAGTCAATGCTAGGAAACTGTGGAAGTTGTTAGTATTTTAGATAGGCTGATCTTCTTTTAGAAGGCACATGATATCAACATTGATATTTTTGTTGCTGATTTGCAACTAGTAGGAAAAGAGGGAGAGAGATTTGTATGTGTGTGCCTGTATATGGATATGGGTATATGAAGTCTCTTGTGTATGACATCCAGTTGGAAATTTAAAAAGCACGGATTCTGGGTGAAAGTGAGTAAATATGAGTGACTTTAATTTTAATTAAAAGAGATAAAATGAGGAATGCAGTGAGCCATTAATGAACATAATGATTTTACTACAGATGCCCAAAGTGTCCTTTTCAATCATATATTAGTACAGTGTTTCTCAACTTTGTGTAGAAATCAACTCCTAGAATTCTCCAGTCAGTGTGGGAGTTGAAGTCCACACGTCTTAAAGTTGTTGAGGATGAGAATGACATGTTGTGCTGGGGAATTCTGGGAGTTGAAGTCCAGATTCTTAAGTGGCTGAGGATGAAAAACACTGTTAGTATGTGAAGACTTGATGGATATCAAATAGAACACAAAACATTATCTCCAATAAAATGAAACTCTTTTGTTTCTTTGCCTTGCAGTTGTCTTTTATTTATTTGGGTTCTTGAGGGTTGCAGGGTGCTGATAACAATGACCTGAGGATTTCATGAAGATCAAGCATGTTTAGCCTGGGGAAAGGTTGAGAGAGGATTTATGGTGAAAATAAATCATTCATTAATGGAACAATGGAACAAATGGAAAAATAGATATTGCCTATTCTTGCCTTTCTGAAAGCAATTGTTTCTTTGTCATCCAGATCTTTTATCTCAGTATTCTTTCATCAAAAGAAAGGAAGAAACAAGATCTCATGGGTATCTAAAACAGGGTCTCTGAAAGCTCAGCTGAAGAAGCTAAGCAACTGTTCGACATCAGGAAATCTAAGCAGGCGAAAATTAATGATTTGAGTCCAATCTTATCAAATCAGACAGAGTGATGGAATGAATTATGAGCAGCGGGTCTACTTGGAAAGTAATGTTTTCTTAAGTGATTGCCAGGGAGCTTCAGAATCAAATGGAATCTATGTCACTACAAGAACAAATCATTTTAAAGTAGAAGGAAACAACTCTGAATTAATTATTATGCATATTTGAGCTTCAATCTATAGGCCTATTTGCAGTTACTTACTTGCTTTACCTCATTTTTGCTGTGTTTCTCTACATTCTTAAGACTTCCTTGTACTTGTGTACAAATGCCTATATCCTACTCAAACATGGTCATATGAGGTGGTAATGTCTTGCTGACCTTGGTTGATCCAAAAAAAGTTAAGCAAAGTCAAATCTGATTAGAATTTGGATGGGAAGGAATGTCCAGAAATTCTTAAGGTTACAGACTGAAAAGTTTTCTTAAAAAAATACCAGAAAGAGGCTCTATGAAACAATGTCCTTTCTGTTGCCAAGAAAAAAGTATAGAAGAATCTCTGCAGTAACCATCTGAGCTTCACTCAAAGTATTCTTTGTGTCTTTAAGCTTCAACTATCTTTTAATCACCTTATAAAGAGCCAGTTGGCACGAGACTCAAAGATCAAATTAGGTCACTCTTATAGACTGGCTGGGGGTGACTTATCTGTAGTTGGATAGCTTTCCTTCCAAGGATTTTAGCTGAAAGTAATTTCAGTAAGCCATCACTAAATTAAGCTGAGCCTCTCTAATATATTCTACCTGTCCAGCTGGGGGGTTCTTAGCTATTCTGCTAAACATCTTCTTCAGCCCAGCTTTGGAGGGAAACCCCCTCCTCCCCCCAAAAAGAAAGTCCAGCTTTGGACTCCCCTATTCCAAAACCAGAGTTGCGGTATTAACAGTTCCTGTGGAAATCCTTAAGATACCACAGGTAGCAATCTAAGGAAAGAGGAAAGAAGGAAAGAAGAATAGAAGAAAGGAAGGAAGGAGAGAAGGAAAGAGAAAGAAGAGAGGAAGGAAAGAAAGAAAAAAAAAGAGAGAAAGAAAGAGAGAAAGAAAGAAAAAGAAAGGATGCAAGTAGAAAGCAGGAGGATCAATGAATGACAACCACCAGACAAAAACATTTCAAATAAAATAAATACAGTCATTCTACAGTAACTAAGATAATATTACCAAATTAAATAGGTTCCTGGATTCTAGAACATGATTTCTTTGTGGAGAAAACACTTTGGCTTCCTTCTTATTAAACAGGGCCTTCTTCTTTTATTAGGATTAGTCCCATACTTTTACAAAAAGTAGAGATTTAGAGAGCAAGAGCCAGCATATTAGTAGAGATCAACTTATTTTGCCCAGGCAAGTGATAAACTCCATGTATGACATCAGACTAAAACACTGAAAGTATCCTTTCATTTTTAGGATAAAATCTCTGACCAATTTTCAGTAATCTGTTGTTTAAAAGAACATATGTTGAAAAGGAAAGATGGAGACTTTTGGATGTGACCAATGCTCTAGACATTCTTGGGAATGCCATTAAGCCATTTCATCCAATTGCAAAGTAAGGAGATCTGCAAAAATTAATCACTTGGCAATTAAGAGAAATTCTGCCTACTTTTATTCATATTTTCATTTTCTTTTACTTAGATAAATTAGATAAGGACACTACACATTTTGGCATGCAACAGGATTCCATCTCTTAAAATACAGAACAATTTTAAAGAGAAGATAATGGAAGACAAGATGAAGGAGAGAGTAAACCTGTGTACAATTAAAAAAAGTGAATGATATCCTTTGTCAGCAAGGTGTTACCATGAAATTTTGTTTGTGAGATTTTGAACACCAAAATCTTGTGAATGTTTATGACTTCATATAAAGCACCATTCCAAGAGCTTGGAGAAGTGGTTTTTCATGAAATAATCTCTCTCTCTCTCCCCTTCCCCCATCCCCATCTCCCCCCCATCTCTCTCTGTCTCTCTGAGTTTGGCATAAGTAAAGAAAAACGTGAATTGTAGTTTCTAAATGCAGGAATTCTACCTTTCTTCTTAAAAGCAGAAATAATTTGTAGAGGAAGACATGTTAGTCTCATGAGCTGAGTTAAAGACTTGCTGAGGCTGTTGGAAAATGCTTAGTAGTGCTTCTCTATTCTTAGAACAGGAAAACACAAGGAAGAAGAACAAAACAAATACATACAATTCTTAATGAGTACTTAATCAAAGATTTTGGTAAATGAAATAGAGAATTTCTTTCAATTTGTTCAGTTCAAGAAAAAAGCACGATAAGACACATGCAAAACTCTTTGCAATGTGAATAAATATTGTGAAACTTTATAATACCAAGAATTAAAACATTGTTTTGAAAAGCAGTTACATCATCTGTGGTTTTAACACCTTAAGCACATAGTACATTGAAATGTTTACTGCTGAATACTAAATTGTTTTCATGGCTGCTTGTCTGTTACTTATTCTGAAATAAACTTTTTATGTCATGTGTCACACCTTCTTGTTGCTAGCCTTGAGCTGTGAAGAAAAATGAAGATGCATGCAATTTAAATAATGCAGGGAAAACAGAAAGGAAGATCTAGGCTGTTTTTTAACCATCTGATTGTCAGGTGAGAGGAAAACAAGAACTAAGTTTGTACAACAGAACAATTTCAGTGCACTATATGCAATTCCATTCGTGCTCCGACTGACTGAAAGGTGTGATATCCACATGTATGGATACACACATTTCAGTCTCCATAAGACTTCTGAAGATTAGCACAACTTCTCTTTATCCTATAATTTGACTCTGCTGATTTAAGCTTTGTGAGAAGAGAGATTTGAAGTGTATGGATGTAAGCTCCAAGGGTCACAGTGTCTCTACTGTTCTGAAATTACTCATTTTTACAGTTTGCAGCGGCACTGAATAAATGACAGGCATCTTTCTGAGATCCAGACAGCTGCATGTATTAATGTGACTGTTCATTATTGCCAGAAGATAAAGACTTTGCTGTCTGACTAGCCTACTGGCTTCCAATACAAAATACTGACTCAGGAAAGAGTGAAGCCAAGCAACAAGAACTGCTTTTATTCTTGATTTTGTATAGGATCAGTTATCCATGCAGATACTTATTGATCCAGTAATAGGTGTCCAGAAATTGGGACTGGGTAAAGTTTGTATGACCACAAAAATTCAAGATTCCTAACACTTCAGAGTACTTCAAATCAGAATGTAATAAAAATTGTTCATTTTTAAGGAAGCTTCATCTATTCAATGCTTCTGAACCCAATGCTGTACCACTGGTTTTCATGCAGCTCATCATTTATTAAGATTTCATAAAACACTCTGAGGCCCCAAACCGAATGACAAAGAAAAAAGAGAGTAATAATACAACTAGTACAGAAATACTGTGAGAATACAGTACAGTAGTCAGAGAAGAGTGGAGTAGAGTAGTAGAGTATGTAATATAGAGTATGTAATATTCATACTTGACCAGGCAGGCATTATCATTTAACCATACATTATATAGACAAACACAATCCTTTTAAAGTTATGTTCATATAGCAGTAGAAAGCCAGTTTAATGTAGAGATTAAGCTACAATAACAATAGCAATAGCATTTAGACTTATATACTGCTTTATCGTGCTTTTCAGCCTTCTCTAAGCAATTTCCAAACTCAGCTTATTGTCCCCAACAATCTGGGTCCTCGTTTTACTGACTTTAGAAGGCTGTAAGGTTGAGTCAATCTTGAGCTGGTTAGGATCAAACTCCTGGCAGTGAGCAAAGGTGATTGACCTTGGACCAATCATTGCCTCTCAGTCCTTGGAAGAAGACAACGGCAAGACACTTCTGAAATCTAGCCCCAAAAACCCTGAAAGGACTAACAGGTACAGATAGCAGTACCTGCAATAGAATATCCAGAAGCACCAGCACGAATGGGGCCCTAAGTGAGATGATAAAATCTGTGTCTGTTACTAACAATGACTCAGGCAGACATTGGCAAGTCCCAGTCCCACCAGATATTGAAATAATAAGACTCAACCCTCCCTTGAAACAAATAGCCATGAAACCTTTTAATAATACAACAGAAAGGTCAACAAGAATGCATTTCACACTTTCTGAGCATGTTGGTTGTTGTATATCTTTATAGCCTCCAGGAACAAGAGATGCTGAAAAAGCAAAGAGCACCCTAAATCAATGGGGGAAGGGGAGGGTTTGACACCCCTTCCTGAATTTTGTGGAGTTCTTGCCAGGAGCTAGGAAGATATTTCATTGATAAAGTGGAAGCTTTTTGTCCCTGTTCAATGAACTGATGGAAAGGATGATACATTCAGAGGCAAAGTTTGAACAACAAAGAGAACAACTCTATTTTGGCATGTTCAGCATTAACCTGAAGGCTCTTTCTTAAGAAATAACTTCTTAATTAAAAGAAGATAATTCCAAAAAAAGAACAAAAATGGGGCTACTATGAAAAACAACTTCTTTTAGGTAAGTATTTCATTGAAAAGCATTGATTATGAACGGTACTGATACTTAAAGATTAATTCACATTTCTCCTTTAACATGAGATTATTTATGTTTCTTCTCTAGAGTCAATATAAATAGAGCTCTTTTGCTATATTTATTTATTTATTTGATTTATATTGCCACCTATTCGCCCATGGTGACTCGAGGCAGCTTACACAATGTAAAATCATATTTAAAACAAAAAATAAAAACAAAAACAATAAGAACTAACAAAAAGAATCAAATAAATTAGTAAAGTACAATAGAACAAAATTTGGGGGAAAAAAACAAAAAAACAAAAAACCAACTCCCGCCCCCCATCCCAACGACAGCGGGTCACATGAGCCACCTGATGGGTTCCATCCCTCTCTAGGTTCCCTAGGCCTGTTGGCAAAACCAGGTCTTCAGCGCTTTTCAGAATAGTATTAACAAGGGGGCCATTCTAATCTCGGGGGGAATGATGTTCTAGAGGGATGGAGCCACCACAGAAAGGGCCCTCCTTCTAGGTCCCACCAGGTGTATCTTCCTTCCCTGCAGCATTCCCTGCCTCCTTGCTCTAATGGGTCGGGTAGATGTCACTGGCAAGACATGTTTCCTCAGATAACCTGGACCCAAGCCAGGAAGGGCTTTAAAGGTGATAACCAGCACCTTGAACTGCACCTGGAAGCAAATTGGCAGCCAATGCAGCTCTTGCAGGAGAGGTGATACATGTGCGCACCGCGTTCTGCATAAAATCATGTGGGCCGCTGCATTTTGCACCAGCTGGAGCTTCCGGATGCTCTTCAAGGGCAGCCCCATGAAGAGCACGTTGCAATAATCAAGACGGGAAGTGACCAGGGCATGAGCGTGTCCCTACTACTGTTTTTGCACCTCTCATACCTCCTGCAATAGCAAACTGCTGGCTTCTAAAAGTTTAATTTGATAAATAAATAAATGGATTGTAATGGGTAGGAGGAATCAGGATAGAAAAAGAAAGAAAAAAGCCTCAGAAACTCTTCCAGGAAAAAAAAAAGCTGAAAGTAACAGTCCTGATTCTAGTATCACCATTTATCTCTCCCTCACCATTTAGAAGCCACGCTAATGATTGGAAAAAAAAAAATGCAGTTGTCAGCCTTATGAGATAGACTGGACTAACAGATCAACACCACAAGAAGGATACAATTACTGTTATTGAGACAAGCCATAATAATAGGATCTTGTAAGACTGAATCTGCCGTATCTTCCCCTGAAAAGAGCTGCTTCGGCTGCCTCTGAATCTTATCTCGTTGAGGACTTTCAGATCCTTTTGCCTAGGCAAAGGATCCTCTGTAACTCCACCAAGATCATTTTTCTTACTTTCCACAGCAGCTCCTGATGCCAAAATGGAGGATCCCTACTTTCACATGATTTATACTTACCATATTTTTTGGTATATTAGATGTACTCCCCCCACCCTAAAAAAAAGTGGGTGGAAATGTCTCTGTGTCTTATACAGCGAATGTTGCCAAAGCCCTGCTCACCCACTGGTCCCCACCCTTCGGCCTCTGCCTCCCAGCAATTTGCCCCCTTGCAGCAAACAGCAAACAGCCTGGTCAGCTCCAGCAGAGCCTGATTTTTGGCCTATGGATCCCATTTTTGGCCTCCACGTGCCCCATTTTTGGCCTCCGCACCTCCCATTTTCATCCCGTTCTAATCCCTGCCACCTGGAACAGGCTGAAAATGGGGCACACAGAGGCCAAAACAGGGCACGTGGAGGCCAAAATGGGATGCAGAAGGTGAGAATGGGGCACACAGAGGCAATCGGTGATGGCGATCCCTGCAGCCTGAAACAGCTGATCGTTGGGAGGCAGATCCAACCGACAATCAGCTGCTTCTGCTAATCAGGCTGTGCTGAAGCTGAAACAGGCTTTTTGCTGTTTACTGCAAGGAGGCAAATTGCTGGGAGGCAGAGGCAGATTTCCCCTCCCTTTGTTTTCCTTCCCAAAAGCTAGATGCATCTTATACTTTGGAGCATCTTATAGTCTGAAGAAATACGGTACCTGCTGAGGAAGACTAAAATGTGTTACAGTCCCACTAGCTACCTCATTGCAAAAAGTTAGTCTGGAGCAGGGGTCTCCAACCTTGGCAACTTTGAGACTTGTGGACTTCAACTTCCAGAACTTCCAGAAGCTGCCAAGTTTGGAGACTCCGACTCTATAGGTTTTTCTTTGCTTCTATAGCCAATCATGTAGCTTAAGGATGGAGGGCAGATGAATCAAAGAGAAAAGCTGAACTTCTTAATTCTGCTCTAATCAAACAGTTACATGTTTGTAACACAAACACATTGTTATAACACATGTTAGCAAGGTATGGTCCTCCAAAGGTTATTATGGAATTCCCATAATTTCTGACCCACGTGGACAAAATTTAAGGCTGTTTTCAACACTATTTGGGCTAGTAATACATTACTGAACCAACTCTTGCTCTACATTGGGCCTGGTACTTACTTATCACCATTCTCTGATCATTCGACATTAAGCCAGGCATTTCTATTTTATGGACCCAGTGTTATTTGGTTGATAAACTGGGATTATTTATTTATTAGAACTTATCAAACAAAAATGAGAACAAGAATAAAAGCATAAAAATACAGTGACAGAGAAGATAGGCACGTTAGTGCAGTTGTGCACGCCCCCTTTTCTAACCATGTAAGCATGATGTGAAGTTAATTTGTGACTGAAACTGTAAAAATTTGTAGCTGAAATAACTGAATCAGGTAGAACATTTCAGACTTCGACAATTCTATTACAGAAATCTTATTTTTACAGTCAAGTTTAGAACGATTTACTTTGAGTTTAAAGGGGTTGTTAGCGTATGTATTATTGCGATTGAAACAAAAATTTGTTTACAGGTAAAACATTACTATGTATGATTTTGTATGCAATACCTCGGTCTGACTGCAAGCGACACAGTTCTAAGTTATCCAAACCAAGAATTTCGAGCTTCAATTAAATTTTACTTGGATCCAAACTTCAGTGTGGTTTCCCTCTGGATATTTTTCCTATAACAATCCATTTCTTGTGACAAAAATGTCAACTTATGGCAATTTGAACCTATTTGAATCTATTTACATTTATACAAAATTCTCCGAGTCCCCAGGCAAAGGCACACACAAAGATTCCTACAAATATCCTCACAAACAATTTGCTATGAATACAAATGCTAAACTAAGAACAATAGGATCAGAGGAAAGGAGAATACAAGACTCCCTTTTCGATAGCAGCATACCGGAAACTTGGAATATTTGCCTGCCTTCTTATCCTTTCTTTTTCATATTCATATTTATTGATAAAACTCAATACTTGATCACTTACAACCACATTAACCCAAAAAACGGTGTTGCTAATCTGTGTTGCAGTTAATGTTATGCCCCTGTTGGGGACTGAGGGAGAGGAGGAACAGCTGACAGGGAGTGAAAGTGTGGCTCCAGAGGTTGTGGAAGAGGCTGGGGAAGGGCAGAGGCCAGCTGAGCAGTCAGAGGAGGACCCAGGTCCATCCCGTCTCCATCCTAGGGCATGCAGGAAGGATAAGGGAGAGATGTGAATGATGTGCTCTACGGGGAAGGAAAGGGCCTTGATCCTCTTCATGGGCTGCAGCTGTGAGAACTGGTTAAGAGGACAGACATGTGTATGGGCCAGTGCTGGAAACAAAGTGTGGAAATATCTCTAATCTGTCGTTCTTCTCTGAGTTTGGTGTCCTTTCCAGTGTGTGTTCCGATATCTGTAGACGTCTTCAAGCCCTTATCTTGCCTGGTTCCCTTAATTGCTTCAGTGTGGTTTATGTTGTTTTTACTTTTTATAATTTATGGGCATTTTTAGTTTTAACAGCATTTCCTCCTTTTCATAACTGCTTGTGGGGGAGTTTTTTGTCTCCAGTCAAGGAGATTTGGAGCTTTGAAGCAAAGTGAAGGAATAAAAGGGGCTTCACCTGTTTTTGTGACTGTGTTTATTTTGTATCCCACCCTGGATCATCACAGTTAAGTAAGTTTTGCCTCATTTTATGACCTTTTTGTCATAGTTCTTAAGTAAATCTGGCTTTCTCGTTGACTCTGCTTTTCAGAAGGTAGCAAAAGGTGATCACATGGCCTTGGGATCACGTATCATAAATATAGACCGGTTGCTAAGCATTCAAATTTTGATCATGTGACCATAGGGATGCTGCACAACTCATAAGTATGAATAGTGGTCATAAGCCTCTTTTTTCAATGCTGTTGTAATTTTGACAAATAGTTGTAAGCTGAGGACTACCAGTATTTCAAGTTTCTCTTTGACAGGGAGCCCATGCTGAATGCTCAGGCAGCCCTCTGATTGTGGTTTGATCTCATAAGAAGCCAGCATGAATCTTGTGATGCCAATGAGGTGCTTCCCTCCATCACCAACCAAGGATGTCACTCTAGAAGCCAGCAGTGACCAGGCTGACTCAGTAAGATCCTGAGGGAGGAGGAGATATTGTCAAGCCTGAAATTGACATATGTGTAACCATTTTAGTTAGGCTTCGTATATATTCTTTTTCTTACTTTCTCTTTGGTGGTCATGGGGGGAAGGGTTTCAGGCTTCCCACATTCCTAAGTGGGGGAGGAGTGGAGATAGGGAGAGTTATTTAGGCTAGGTGATTCTTATTCTCCTTGGGAAAATGAGCTGACCATGTTCAGACCCCCTTAGGTGGAGATTTATGACATCAAGCAATGTTGAATTACTTCTATTGGAGAATGTGACTTTTGGGGGTTGTTTCTAACTTCTGATATTGTGGGGTAATTCCGGGTTGTGTCAAATCTGGAATTACCATGGACTTTGCCAATTTGATGCTTTCCTAAATAAAAGAAATTGTTTTGGAAGATGGACTTTGCTCTTTAGTTTTTAAATGGATTTCATCACTTGGAAACCTGACAGTTATAGGCAGAAATAAGCCCACCCAGCATTTTACTCATGCATAAAGTAACCAACAAGGGCAATAAAATTATGCATTCATGAAAAAATTTACATATATACCTAACTCTGATATCTGTTCTGATATACAGAACCATGGATACCATGACTATAGAAAATGGGGACCACTTGTATGGAGTTTTGTAAGAGCTCGGAGTCCTTACAAATAAATAATAACCACTCCCACAAAAATGGAGGAAGAAGTTTGCTTCAGGTCAAACAAACTGTCAAAGAAAAAAAGGGTGTATTGGCTGATCATGTAAAAGATTGCCAAGAACAAAGCATTGGTACAAGTTAAAAATTAGATCTTACTAAATGTGGAAGAAACACAAAGTGAATTATCAAAATAATGTCATAAACATACAAACAGAAGGCAGGCAAGGAAAAGAATTACACAGTCAACTTATACCAAAGATAAAGTGGGTGAAGATAAAATCTGGCAATGGCTTACTAATGAAACATTTTTTAAAAAATAGAACACTTGATTTTGACTGAGCAAGCTATTTGATCTTGTTCAATCAAGGCCAGAATTGAAAAATCATGAAATAGTTCCCAGTGCAGATTGTGCAAAGAAGCAGAAGAAACATTATATCACATACTTGGCTTGTGAAAGAAGATCACGCAAACTAATTATAAACAAGAAAACACAGTATGCCAAAATTATTCACTCAAACCTCTGTAAAAATTATTACATCCCAGTTATGAAAAACTGGTGGGGAAATTCAGTTGAAACAATAGTCAAAACTGAGGTTAACATATAAATAAAGTCATAACACATCAGATTTAACTGTGGTTGAAAAGAAGAAAGTATGGATAATTGATGCAGCAATACCAGGGGATAGTAGAACAGAAAATAAAGAGTAGGAGAAGATGACAATCTGAAAATCAAAGATGAAAGGTTATGGCATAAATGAGCTGTGGCAGACCTGATATGTTACTGGCATACTGGGTGCCATACCAAATATTTTGGAGAACGCTTAGAAAATCTGCACATTGACAACATTTCCACCTCTCAATTAGAAAAATCCCAACAGCTTGGATCCACATATATACGACACAAAAACCTTATAACATCCTAGGCTCTTGCCAAGACATTGATGTGTGTGAAGGCCAACACCAGCTAAAGAACTGGCAGCTGTGATTTCACATTGTTGTATATATCATCATCATCATCATCATCATCATCATCATCATCATCATCATCATCTTCATCATCATCTTCATCATCATCATCATCATATTATATCTGCCTGTTCCATCAGATCCAGCAGAACCTTGGCAGGACTAAGGAGGCATAATTCTCTGCCATAGCACCCATCTTATGCAATATTCCTCCCGCCCTTCCAAAGTGAATTTAGCTTTATTCTTACTTTCTGAAAGCTCTCAAAATCCAGCTTTGTCATCAGATCTTACGAGGCCAATGAGATCTTGAGGGGGTCTCCCTCTCTATTCTAATCTCATGTGCTGTATACTTTAACATACTTTAAATTATGATTATTTTTTGACATCCTTTATTGTTTAAATCATTGTTGTATACCCCAAGAATAGCCCCTTGCGAGATGGGCTATAATAAACAAACAAGAAAAAAAACTTCATGAAGATATACGTTATGAATATCATAAATGCTGAGACACAATCCAAAATCAAGTAACATATTTTAGGATTTAGTTGGGTTGCCGAGTCAACCATTAATTTTTTTGTTTGTTTGGAATAGCACTTTTTTTAAAGTTTAGTTTACCAGTTAGATTATTGGAAACCTTGACAAGCTGTGAGTTGGATGGACCAATGGACTTGGTATAAGGCAGTTAGTATATTCTTAGAAATGTAAATTCACTTGTATGTATGACACACCCCTCCAAAGCAAAACTGTTTATCATTTTGCAGTACAATCTGCACATTACTGAACTCTTCCCATCAACATTCAATTGTGCCTAAACAGTTGCAACATCTTTCAGGAACAATCACATAAATGAACAGCACTTTTGACATGTACAGAGTGTTTCCTCTCAAGTATCAAAACAACACAAACAAGCACTTTCTTAAAAGTTGGGGATCAGCTGGGAGGCAAATCTGTATTGCAAGGCTAATTGCATGTATTCTGATTTATCATAGAGGATTCAACTCCTGGCATTTTGCATTTGCTTCAAAATGCTGGCATAGCTGGAAGTGCAGGGAGAGAAAAGATGCTATAACAATCTCATTGTTTAGTGTTTGACAGCCCAACTAGCTAAACATCTGTTTGAAATATTAATAACTGTCAGATGGGAACAGCTCAGGGGCTCTATATGGTTTCATACCATCTGTTTGTAGAATAAACACACTTACATATAAACCCTTTAAAACATTTTGTCTGAGTTCTGTCTTCCTGTTTGCATATGTTGGTTGATGGGACGTCGGGGAATATATCAGCACTGAAGAGGGTGGGCAGACAGATTTGAACATCTTATTGGGAAAGGCATCAAAGGCCCATTCAAGTTATGCTGCAGATATCTTGGCCTTGGTTGGTTGTTTTTCTCAATGACACTGATCACAACCATAGAAAAAAGCCAATGCATATGAACTAGATATCACAGGTACAGCTCTGAGGCATAGAATCAAAACCTCTGCCATTCATTTACAACTCTCTTTTCAACTCCTGTGTTTATAACAGAAGAGAGTTCATGAAGAATCTGCAAACCTGTTGAAGTCTAAGGGTAAAAGGCCTGTGAGGAGAAACATACTCAAAAGAAAGAAAATCTTCTTTATGTAGCTGCAATGGAATAAGGAATACCAGCAATTACT
>BLBF01000016.1:18931787-18998389 GCA_015471245.1 Laticauda colubrina
TATATATATATATATATACACACACACACACACACATGTATATACAACTTTAACAAAACTACAATGACGTGGGATAATACCCGAAGGATATTCATTCTGATTGGCTGGGAGCCTGGACCTATTTCATTGGACTTGGAGTTTGATTGATTGGTGTTCCTGGTTTCTTCTGTCTGTTTTGTGGCTTTGATTGGCTGGCAACAGTCTGTTCTTGTGTTGGAGGTTTTTAGTGCAGCCAATCAGAATGAACCAGCCTCAAATTTAAAAACCAGGAGCTGTAAGACCCACATCCATACAGAAGCCTGATGATGGCAGATGAGATTCTGCTGAAACGTTGCTACAACTTTAACAGAACTACAATGACGTGGGATAATACCCGAAGGAAGCTGAACAGCACACATGTAAGTACCCGCGATAACTTAAAAAAAACATATATATATATATGTATATATATATATATAAATTGGACCCCAAAGATTATCACACACATATATTTATGATAAGCTTATTTTCTAATCTTTAACCCCAGTCATTTATATTTCTGTTTTATGTCTTACAATTTTTTTTCAGAAAATCTGAATTTTATTCATGTTTCTTTGCTGCTGCTGTTGCTGCATAAGACTAATAGCAACAGAGGCTGCTGGCATGGTGTTTATAGAGCGGTTCTGACTTTCTACAAATTTACAGCTCACTGAAATGCTGGGATGCAGCTCAAGCAGGCAGCTGGGAAGAGCTCCACTGCCTGAGAGATACATTTAAACTGAAGTTTTATAGGATATAAAACTTTCATAGCGGCAAACCATAAAAAAAAAGGGGGAGTCCTATTTAAGCTGCTGCAGCTGGGGTCCTAAATTTTGGAAGGCATCAGGCTCATAGCAGATTTCTGTTCATTTTTTTCTCTCTTTTTTTGGCTAAAGATGAATCCTATGAGACAGACAGCTATGAATGAAGTTGCAATTAAGGCTAATCGATACATGCCAATATTTTTTTTATCCCTCATTTCTGCCACGTTCAGTCGATTAACGTTGTGCCTTTCTAACCCATCGATGACAATCTACTTTACTGCCATCCAATAATAAGGCAATTCCATGAAATGTAGAAAATCTTGGAACTCATACGGATTTTTCTTTTTCCTGTTCCCAAAGGCGCAGAGTTAATGCACGCTCTTAGCTTTGCATTAGCTCTGTATTTCTGCAGTTGCTTTTTCTCATCATCATTGAAGAGATCCTAACGACTGTTCATGGATCGTGGTTCAGTGACCCATAGCTCCCAGTAAAACTAATTTCTTATTCAACTATTCTCAGAGAAGTTCACAAATTCTCAAACCCCACATGCTAGCAGTGGGGCCTGATATTGCTTAGATGTGTAACATGACACCGGCATTTAATGGTCCTTGACTCCAAGCAAATATTAAAAGCTGTCTCTGTTTTATTTGTATGATTTATTTGGCTGTCTGTCTCTCGCAGGGTGGTATAGGACGATCAAAGCACAAAAAACCATGACAGCTAAAGACTCCCAACTCCTTAATATAAGGGACTGCTGTGGCAAATATCCAGCTTGTCATTCTACAACAGTTATCCAAGATCAGTGTTTTAATTCTTTCTTCTCCAATCTTTTTTTTTCTCCTGTCACTGCAACATTTTGCTTTTTAAGCTTGTGAGCGTTTTCTAGCTTCTCTAGGAAACGTTTGACTGGAGGGCAGGACAAAAATGGTTTCAGATAAATAAATCATAATAAGTAATTGTTCTGAAAATAAGCCTCTGAAGGATATTATATCTGAGGCAATGTATGTCCAATAAACATGGGAACAAACTGGAACACTTGTGTCCAACAAACATCAAGTCTAGGAATATTTTTATTGGATGACCAGCAGTCCTTGTTTAACAACAGCAATTGTGATTGGAATTGCCACCGTTAAGTGATGCAGTCATAAAATCTGACATCTCATATGACTGTATACTTAGCTCTTTGTTTTCACTTAAAAGTTAATGGGTCATTCCCACCTCTCTCCTCCCCCAGTAGTTTGTAAATTTTTGCACTCAGGATTTGGTTTTAAGATTCAAGTCTAAAAGTTGGTCATTAGTCTGCATTGTGTCAGAGCAATTCCATTCTCTTTTATTGCTAAGCTAATTAGATTACAGGCCCCCTCATCGAAACAAAGTGTTTAAAAGTTTATAGGTACTGTAGACTCTCAGAACTCCAGAGGTGGGCTGCTACCAGTTTGCATGAACCAGATGTTAATTTTACATCTGATTTGCTGAATCAGTAGTTGCAGCGACTGACTGGCTCTGCCCAGCCCTCCCCTCCTAGGAATCTCCATGCGGCCCGTTTTGGATCCCAGGTAAGTTCAGGGCCCACACAGGGGCTCAGGGAGGGTGAAAAATGGGCCTCCTAGAGGCTCCAGAAAGCCAGAAATCGGCCTGTTTCCAGCCTCCAGAGAGCCTCCGGAGCTCAGGGAGGGAGGAAAATGGGGCTCCCAGAAGTTCTGGAAGGCCGGAAATGGGCATGTTTCTGGCTTCCGTAGAGCCTCCGGAGCCTGGGGAGGCCATTTTTACCCCCTCAGAGGCTTGAGGAAAGCCTCCGGAGCTTGGGGAGGGTGAAAACCCCCCCCACCATGGTGCAGGAGGCCGACTAGGCCATGCCCACTATGTCCACGCTCACCCAACAACCGGGCAGAGAACTGGTTGCTAAATTTTTTGAAGCCCACCCCTGCACTGTGAAACTGTGATTTGTTAAATTAACACAGCTAACCTTCATGTTTACATTGCTACATGAAAACAAGAATCTAGAAAAAAAATTATCTGAAGTTCAACATAATTAAGATTTATACTTTTAAAAGAAGGGCTCATACAAGCTATTCTGGAAATGAATATAAAACCTAGAAGGTATTCCAACACAGTTTGATATGTATTTTGGGATTTATTCAGCAAAAGGGCTAATATAGAAACAAACTTTGTGCAGCTGTGCTCCATTAAGCATCTGCCTATTCTGGCATATGAACTAATTCCACTGCTGCTTGGCCTATGGCATGGGGACTATAAAAATGTATGAAAATTCACCAAATGCATTTTAACAATTTCATACAAATATGTACACCTGGATGTTGGATACATCATCCCCATCCACCAATTTGTCTCTTTAATGGTGCAGAATAGAGAAGGGATCATCTCCTGTCTTACTTTCCTCTCAATTCTGCTACTTCTGTGTTAAAGCTGGGAATAACCAAAACCTTTGGGGGCTCTGCATGTAAATTATCTGCAGGATTGTTTTCAGAGGCTCTTGAAATTGCTGCCCTTTTTAACCTGAGATACACAGATAATATTAATTCTTGCCTGTTGTTCAAGTCTCTACCAGTTTTTGTCTACTTTTAATCCCCCTTTTTTGCTAGTTTCTTTAACTTTTGCTCAAGATCAAGCTATATTTTTTTTTCCCAGCTGAACTGAATGGTTGTGTGTGCCTGCTTTGATCTGGATAGGGAGAGTAACCCTGGGTGTATGCTGGGTGCCAACTAAATTGGAAATTGCCCATCTTAATTTTCCAACATTGGAAAAGAATAAAACAAGTTGGTTACTTCAAAAGCAGATGCTGATGTTTAGGCTGGAGAATGAGAGAAACAAACAATTAAAAAGCAATTAAAACAATTAAAGAAACAATTTAGAATGTTTTTAAAGCAAAGAAGACAGAAATATCACCAATGTTCACAGCAGTTTTTATGGATAGGCAATTTTATGTACATATTATTTAAAGAAATGTCTTGATTATTACATTATAATAACTGAGTCTCTGCTATATTCTTGAAAGCAGCATTCACCTGCAATATAGGGAAATGACTGGTGTGTTTTACAGGTTTGTGGGAAAAAGGACTGAGAAAATGAACCTGGGAGATTCTGAACTCTTCATGACATTAATGGCAAGGGTCTTCAAACTTGGCAAGTTTAAGATTTGCGGACTTCAACTCCCAGAATTCCTGAGCTAACATGACTGGAGGAGGAATTCTGGGAGTTGAAGTCCGCAAGTCTTAAAACTGTCAAGTTTGAAGACCCCTGTCAATGGTGACCATACAGGTAGTCCTCAACTTTTGACCACAATTAGGATCAGAATTTCTGTTAAGCAAGGCAGTGATTTAAGTGAATTGTGGCTGATTTTATGACCCTTCTGCCCTAGTTGTTAAGTGAATCACTGTAGTTGAGAAGTGAACCACATCATCATAAAACAAATCTGGCTTCTAGCTTTGCTTGGTGGAACCTGGCTGAGAAGGTTGCAAATGATGATCACATGATCCTGCAATCATTGTAAATTCATGCTGATTGCCAAGCACCCAAATGATGATCACATAATCATCCAGATACTGTGATGGTTATAAGTATGAAGACTGATGGTATAAGTCACTTTTTCAGTGACTTAGTGATTTTGAACAGTCACTAAACAAATCAGAGGTGGTATTCAGCAGGTTCTGACCCGTTCTGGAGAACCGGTAGTGGAAATTTTGAGTAGTTCAGAAAACCAGCAAATACCACCTCTGACTGGCCCCACCCCCATCTATTCTCTGCCTCCCGAGTCTCAGCTGATCGGCTGGGTCTTCTTTGGTTGCCCTGCACAGGAGAACAGAGCTGGAAAGCAGGTTAGTGGGTAGGGAAGGAATGGGGATTTTGCAGTGTCTTTCACCTGCCATGCCCACCAAGCCACGCCCACAGAACCGGAGCAAAAAATTTTGAATCCCACCACTGAAACAAATGGTTGTAAGTCAAGGACTATCTATTCTGGTAACAGAGGCTGTCATGCCCCTGTTAGAATTTGATTCCGAGGGAGAGGAGGAACAGCTGACAGGGAGTGGGAGTGTGGCTCTGGAGGCTGTGGAGGAAACTGCGGAAGGGCACAGGCTGGCTGGGCATTCAGAGAAAGATCCAGGTCCATCCCCTCTTCATCCTAGGGCATGCAGGGAGGAGCGGATAAGGGAGAAATGGGAATGGCGTAGTCTACAGGGGAGGAAAGGGCCTTGATCCTCTTCATGGGTTGCAACTGTGAGGACTGTTTAAAAGGACAAACTGCGCATGGCCCAGTGCTGGAAGCAAAGCGTGAAAATATTTCTAGTTTGTCAGTTCTTATCTGAGTTCTGGTGTCTTTCCCAGTGTGTGTATTTTGATATCTGTAAACGTTTTCACACCCTTATCCTGCCTTGCCCTTGCCTCATCAATTGCTTCAGAGTGGTTTGTGTTGTTTTTTCCTATTTATAATTTAGATGTATTTTGAATTTGAACGGAAGTTCTTCCTTTTCGCAACTGTTTGTGGGGGAGTTTTTTTCTCCAGTCAATGATAATTGGACCTTTGAAGCCAAGTTGAAGGAATTAAAGGGACTTCACCTGTTTTTTTGACTTTGTTGCTTTTGTATCCCATCCTGGGTCATCACAGTGGCTATGGATATCTAATCACCTGCTATCAACCCTGCTATCTTTGCATTATCTATTATAATGAAGAATCATATATTATTTTGTTGCAAAATCTACTCCAAACAAATTAACCATTGCATGTGTACATCCATATATATCAACATTCCATATCACCCATCCAGTCCCTCAGCTTTCTACCACCTCCCCATGCAACGTCTGAAGAGCGCTTACAGAAAATACATAGCGAGGGATTGTCTCAAAATCCAGAGGGACCGCCACTCTAATCCGAATGTCTGCTTTGCCTTGGATTGAAGTTGGAGAGATGATAAAATGGTTGGAGTTATTTCCCACCAGGTAAACTTCAAAAATACTGTTGAATCCCTGAAGAAAAAAAAAAGATAAACATGATAAAGCCAATGAATTTAGATGTATAGTTGGCATGAGTGAGTCACTCGAAACACCTTGAAGGAGTTGTTGAATACAATAGAAAAAAAAATAAGTAGAAAACAAAATAAAGGGGGAATAAGAGTTAAGAATGGATGGATAATTGGGGTTCTCCTGGTCTCATGGCTGTTGCTCAAGGAGCAAGGAGCAACTATAGCTGTGAAGGGGAGGAAGTCTTGCAGATGTCCACTCATGCCCTCATGCATGGGGTGTCAAACTCAATTTCATTGATGGCTCCATCAGGGTTGATGTTTGATTTCAGGGGGACAGAGGTGTGGTCAGGATGTGCTTGGCCAGCTCGACATCACTTGTCAAGGCTCCGTTTTCAACTGTGATGGCATTCTGCAGTCCTTCTGCCAATGGAAACAGAGCACACAGCCTCTCCGGGCCTCCTTTGCTATATCTATTTTGATCTGATTTTTTGACTTTCTGGGTCAAACAAACTCAGCTGACAAATCCAAATAAGGAATCTTGAAATTTGCATCTGGAAAAATTCAAACACTATTTGGAAATTGCTGTTGACACAAAATCAACAAAAGTAGCTGTTAATCTCTAATCCTAGTTTTAGGGGCCTAGGACACCCTTGTTGTATGAAGTACACTAACTATGTGTCTATTTTAGAGGTACAAAATGCTGCAACTTTCAAGGCTCAAACTGAAGACTGCAAGAACTGAAACCCTCCACCTCCCTATTTATTTATATAAAATATTAATCTGTTTATCTACTCAGGTAATGTAGCAAAATCTTCTATCATTCACTGCTCTATAGTGAGATGCCAAGAAAGATTCCTGAGGGCTGTGAAGCATTTTCCCCATGAGAGCCACATGTGGATTGTGCACCATTAAGAATTTTTCTCCTAATGCCAAGCATTATCAATAATAGATAATCAGCATTTGAAACCCAAAGTTAATATTTACCACCCTTTATATGAAACCATTCATCAGAATAAACTGAGGCAAGGAAAAAGGCAAGAATTCATTTTTCTTGACATGTTGACATCTTAGTGTTTATTATATTTACCCAAAAGGCCTACTGATTCCAAGATGATGGACTTTTTTCATTGAATATTTTTTTGGCAACGATTAAATAGTGGAATCTACAATGATTCCAGAGAATTCATTATTTTATAAGTCACTAGTGGACTAAGAGTTGGATACTGACAATCATCTGTTGTTGCTGAATTTATGCAACAATTATAATTAGATTCGAGGAACAGCCCTTGAAGAGACCTGGAACCATGCTTCAGCTACAGAACCCCAGTTCTTAGTTGGTTTAAGTATATGGCCTATTCAAGTCATGAGATGGTTTCACTTAAGGGAAATGCCCTTTTGAATCTGAATTTGGATCTGAAGCTGTGCAGCAAATTGATGCTTTCATTTTCTTTTCTTTTTTTTAAATAAAGTTTTATTGAGTTTCAACGAAACAAATAAAACATCTTATTTGAGTACAGCATTGTTACGGATTATCACATTTCCATACAGACACAATTTCATATGCATATTCATCTTAGGTAATCAACTTCATATCTTATTACGCTTTTTCCAACTTCTCACTATTTCTCCCTTTAATTCTCTTAATTTTCTTTTATGGTTATCTCATTTTCTTCTTATTCAATTGTATTTCTTTTACCTAAATTTCTATATCTTTTTATTCATTGTACTCATACTTTCGTCTGTCTTGTTTACAATTTCATGTTTTCTTCCAACATTCTTAAGAAGCAAAATTCCCCCTATGATTTCCAATCAAAGTGCAACACCTTTAAATCTTATTGTTATTATCATATGAAATCTTATTAAACATTGAATTTGTGCATTCTAAAATTATAACAGTCAAATTTCTAATATCTATTTTATATCATAGATCTCATCATTCAGACTCTGCTTAGTACTTCCCCTTGAAAATGTAAAAAGAAAAATTCTAAAACATAGCAAAAACAATACACACACACACTATATACATACATACATACATACATACATACATACATACATACATATATACATACATACATATATATATATATATATATTCTTAAGTTTTCAGGGTACTTGCATGTATGGTATTCAGCTTTGTTCGGGTATTTTCCGACATCATTATAATTGTGCTTTTAAAGTTGTAGCAACGTTTCGGCAGAATCTCATCTGCCATCATAAGTACCCGCCTAGATGAACACAAAAATGCAGTAAAAAAGCTGGAACACACCTCCTCACTAGTCCAACACATGAAAGCCACAGGTCATAGCATCAACTTCAATGGCACCAAAACCCTAGCCAAAACCCCAGCCACAGAATCATGAGAGAAGCCATAGAGATTGAAAAAAGACCTGAAAGCATGAATAGAAGAGATGATTCCATCAGACTGTCAATCATTTGGAAGCCTGCACTCTCAAATAGAAAGATCTCCACGCCACAAGCCAGGCAAACACCTGGGCACAAACAGACTTCCTCTGATACCTCCAGCTCAAACACACCCAGATGAAACCTGGCTTCCTAATAGATAACAGCCGTCCTTTCACGCGAAGCCAAGCTGCACTGAAAACCTCCAGTGCAGGAACAGAGTGTTGCCAGCCAATCAAAGCCACAAACAGACAGAAGAAACTAGAAACACCAAACAAACTCCAAGTCCAATAAACACAGACCAAGACTCCCAACCAATCAGGATGTAGAAAAAAACATCCTGCCACAATAATAGGCTAGCCTCAAATTTAAAACCAACGGCTGTGAGACCCTGACCCACATACAAACTCTGTACAGAAGCCTGATGATGGCAGATGAGATTTTGCTGAAACATTGCTTCAACTTTAAAAGCACAACTACAATGACGTGAGAAAATACCCGAAGGAAGCTGAACAATATATATATATATATACAAAATAGTTATTCAAAATCGTTCCAGTACTGGCAGGAACCTTGTAAACCTTTCATGTTTCTTTTCAATATCTATCAATCTTTGAGAACAATTGAAATGTTTCCCTCCCTTCTTCATTATTACCTAACTATTAATAAGCATACCATTGGACATTCATACAGTTTTATCTTATAAATTATTTACTATTAATAAGCAAAATAATTATTCAAATTCATTCTAATAACTGGTATAAATTTCCCAATAAATCTTTCACATTTCTTTTCAATATTTTATCAATCTTTTGAAACAATTGCAATGTTTCCCTCTCTTCTTTATTATTGCATTAATTATAAATAAACATACCATTACATAACAGTACAGTTTCATCTCATAGATTATTTACTTATTTCATTTCTATTACAGCATTCTCTGTCACAACAGTATATTTTGTACCTTTGCAGAATCCTCACTTTTAATTCAGCCATTCTTTGTTTTCTAGCTGAGCAAATACCTTCTCGAACGTTTCCCCTTTTTCTTTATTTCCTGTTTTTGTCCCTCATAAATTATTTCCCTTTCTATCTTTCCCCCTTTTTCTCATCCCTTTTTTATACCCTTCTCTCTCTAATTTTCCCTTCTGTAGTTTTATTTTCTGCTTCTCCTTGCTGTTATACTTTTTTTCAGACTATTTTTTCTTTTTGGCTGTTCCCTTTGATCTCAAACTTAACTCCTTTCCCCCTTTTTCCCTTTATCACCACTTACCTTTATTACCACTTCCCTTTATTACCACTTTATTACCATTATTATTTGATCATTGAAAATGGCTTCTTCTTTGTCCCACCCTTCTTCTTGTTCTTGAAGCTTTTCCTTTTGCTTTTCATAGTTCAGGATCTCCATTTCAAAAAATTCAAATACGAAGCCAAAGGATCTTCCTCCCCTTTCTGCATCTTCTTTCTATTTTTTAAGACTTATCTTCAATTCCTCCATAAGTGATGGCATTTTAAACACTTTTGAACAACCACCCGATTAACTTTAAGTAAAAACAGAAAAAGAAAAAAAAAACAATGCCAAAAACTAAATCACCAAATGATCCCAGACTGTTCCTTCTTGTTTCTTTTCTTTACTTTTCTTTTCTGTGGATTACTGTATCATTTAATAAGATTTCAAGGCCCTGTCACACTGCCCAACGGATGCAAAACGGACACAACGGACGAGCAAAATGTTCCATCCGTTGTTATCCGCTCTCAAAAGGGGCAAAAATTTGCATAACCGGAGCGGATAACACGGACGCGGGGAGGACGCAGAGCGGATGGAAAGCGGATGCGGAACGGAAGCCCAGCGGATGGAAGCGGATGGGAGCGGATGGCACATCCGCTAGGCTTCCAGGGGGCCTCAGCAAAGCGGACGCAGAACGGAAAGAGCGGATGCACAGCGGATGAAGCGGATGCAGAGCGGAAGCCTAGCGGAAGCCTAATGGATGCCTGGGGTTAATTGCGCATGTGGGGGGGGATGCATTGCGTAAGCCACGTGGATATAAAGGGAAGCAGATCGCACGTGGCCAGCATTCGGAGGAAAGACCTGCTGCATGATACATCGAGTCCTTGCCTGCCCTGCCTGCCTGCCTGCCTGCCTGCAAGCCTTGCTGCCAGCCTTGCTCCCAGCCTGCCTCCAAGTCTCCTGGCCAGCCTCCCTGCCAGCCTTGCTCTCTGCCTGCCTGCCAGCCTTGCTGCCAGCCTGCCTTCCAGCCTCCCTGCCTTCCAGCCTCCCTGCCAGCCAGTCTGTCTGCAAGCCTTGGTGCCTGCCTGCCTGCCTGCCTTCCTGCCAGGCTTCCTGCCAGCCTTGGTGCCAGGCTTCCTACCAGCCTTGGTGCCAGCCTTCCTGCCAGCCTTGGTGCCTGCCAGCCTCCCTGCTAGCCTCCCTGCCAGCCAGCAACCCCACAACCATGGGGAAGAAGCGAATGTCTCAGCAACCTGCCGCCATCCCTGGCAAGAGGGACAGGGCCACCCTTCCGCCCCCTGTCCCTGACTCTGGTTCTGCTGGGGTTTCTGCTGCTCGGGCTCGCTCTTCTGGTGGTGGAGCTTCTGCTGAAGCTGCTCCTGGTGGTGGTGCTTCTGCTGCTGCGTACTCTGCTGAAGCTGCTCCTGGTCCTGCTGGTCCTGCTCGTGCTCCTGGTCCTGCTCATGCTCCTGGTCCTGCTGGTGCTGCTGGTGCTTACTCTTCTGCTGCTGATCCTGGTCCTGCTGCTGCTGGTGGTGCTGCTGCTGCTGATCCTGTTTCTGCTGCTGCTAATGATGATCCTGCTGCTGCTGATTATGATCCTGCTGGTGATGATGATGATGATGATGATGATGATGATCCTGCTGGTGCTGCTGTTGCTGGTGGTGTGGAGGAGCAGCCCCTACCACCTGGGAGCCCCTCTGATGAGGGCCCATCTGGTCCTGCCAAAGGGAGGAAGAGGCGTATGCGGGGACGGGAGAGGAGGCAATACTTCATTGAGGAGGAACACGAGGATGAGGTGCTGGAGTGGCTGAGAGAGAATGACTATCTGTGGCGGAAGGGACACCGGCTGTACAGGGACACCAAAAGGAAGCAGGCTGCTTGGAGAGAGAAGGCGGAGAGTCTGGGCTACACATCGGAGGTGCTCCTCGGCTGGTGGAAGCACATGCACACCTGGTACGGGAAGCTGCACCTGAAGAAATCTGGCCATGCCACGGTTAAGCTGACGGACAGAGAGACCTACGTCATGGCCAGGTGCAGCTTCCTGGAGGGTGAGATCCGCCACCGAGGTGCACCAGCAGCCCCTCTCATGACCCTCTCATTCCGGCAGCCTGCTGAGAGCCAGTCCTCTTCCGGCCGAGAGTCAGTCCCTGTCTCCAGGCAGGTTTTTGTTGAGCGTGCCATGGCAGAGAACCCGTGGACAGGTGTGGTAAGCGTGGTGGAGTGCGTGGAGGACTCCCTGGTGCGGTGGGAGAAAGGAGACATCGAGTCCATCACAGTCCTAGCTGCATCCACCCCCCCCCCCAAGCTCTGCCTCCGCAGAAAGGCAGAGAGCCGGACAGCAGGAGGGGCAGAGCCACACTGTCCTGCTGGAGATGAGGGACACCACCTGCACCAGCAGAGATCTCCTCTCTCAGCTGGTCCACACCGACTCCGACTCCTCCAACCGCAAGCCCTTCCTCACCTATGTCAACCAGACCCTCAAGGAAATGGCGGATCCACAGTACCAGCTGGTGAAGGACCAGATCACCGAGCTGCTTCACAACCCTCCAGACCCAGAGGAACCTGCTCCCACCCAGTCGAGGTCTGCTCCTCCACCCCAGGTGATGTCCCTCCCATTCCAAGGCTTCCCACAGGCCCTCACCTACCAGGGCTACGGCTACCAGGAGGTTCAGCAGCACAGGCAGCAGCCCTTCCCAGTCCAGGCACAGAGTCATCGGGCAACACCATTGCCACCGGTTCCACTGATGCCACCGATGCTACCCACGACAATGATGCCACCGACGACAGCGATGCCATCCATGCCAGTCCTCACCCAGCTGCAGACCAGACAGCCCCACTACACTACTCCTTCCTCCACCCCACAGCCAAGCCCAGCCTCAGTACATCTCTCATCAGTACTGGGGCTGACACCCTATGGCATGGAGGAAGGACCTCTCAGCATCGCGGGTCTGAGCCAGCTGTCTGAGAGCTTCCTCAACACACCGTCCCCCGTTGTCCTCTCAGGGCCAGGCACCCCAATGACGATACAGACCAGCACTCCAGCACCACCCACCTCCACAGCACCTGAACCCTTCACCCCTGAGACTGGGCACACCTCCAAGTGACCAATAAGAGTGCCAGAGACTGGGTAGCTGGCTACCTGTGGACTTTATTTGGACACTTGACTTGGATCATTTTTGTTTTACAGCTTGTTGTTCAATAAAGTTTATCTTTGATTCACACACTTGCTTCATTTCTTTTTTTGTAATAAAGTCTTGGTGGAAACTTTTAGAATTGGTTTAAGCCTTTGCATGCTTGTGGGATGGGTTAAGATAGCAGTGGGGTGGGCAGGGATACCTTTGGGATGGGTTAAGATAGCTGTGGGATAGATAAACCTCCAGTGCAAGCATAGTGGGACTGTATGGTCCACCCTCCCAGGTGCCACACCTTTGGCCCTTCATTAGTAAGCATTGATCCACACATTTGAACATAAACACAACTCTTTATTAAATGTCCTGTTCATTGTAGGCCCACCCAACATACATGGCCCAATCTCATCCGTGTGATGAGACAGGCTGAAGGAAGCATTCATTAAGCATTTACCATCCTGTCTTGCCACTCCACTGCTCCAGCTGGGGAGTTGCACCAGTGTTTCAGGAGGTTGCGCTGCTTCTTCCCTTCACGTGAGGCTCTGTTGGGGCCTTGCACATCCTGAGTGTCTATCAGGTTTCGCCTCCATTCCCCAGGCTCCATTTTCCTATTGCCTTGCTGAAAGTCCATGAGCCTGTTCTGCAAGACTGGGTAGTGGGTGCGCATGAGATTGTGCAGGATGCAGCAAGTTTCCACGATCCTCCTCACGGTCTCTGGGCAATGCTGCATGGTGGTGAGAAGTACCTGGAACCTGTTGGCCAGGATGCCAAAGACGTTCTCCACCACCCGTCTTGCCCTGAACAGCCTGTAGTTGAAGATCCTCTCTTCACGGGTGAGGTATTTGGAGGTGTAGGGCTTCATGAAGTAGGTTCTGAGGGAGAAGTCGTCATCCCCCACGATGAAGTAGGGCACATCTTGCGTGTCGTTGGGCAGGGGGTCTGGATCTGGGAAGCCCATGATGAGGTTGCCTTCCAGCCCCTCCTTGAGGTCACTGGAGTTGTATACCTGGGCATCTGAACATGAGCCGCTGCCTGAAGCATCGATGTACATGAACTTGTAGTCAGCATCGACTATGGCAAAGAGGATGATGCTGAAGAAGCCCTTGTAGTTGAAATAAGTGGAGCCCAACTTGGGTGGTGCTTTGCAGGCCACGTGCTTGCCATCTATGGCTCCAACGGTGTGTGGGAAGTTCCACCTCTGATACCACTGCTCTGCAACTTTCTTCCATCCTTCTTCAGTGGAGGGGCACTGGAGGAGCTCCTCCTTGTATTCTTCGATGATGGCCTGCACCATTTCTCTGACCACAATGCTGATGGTGTTGTGTGGCACCCTCCAGCCGTACTGCATGCTTTTGTAGGTGGTCCCTGAGGCCAGGTGGCGCAGAGTGAGTGCCACCTTGAGCCCAGGTTCCAGGCTGGGCCGGAAGTTGGTGTTTGCCTTGGTCAACCTGGGTGTCAGGCGCTGCACAACTTCGTCAAACATGGCTGGAGGCATCTCCATGAAGTTCTGGAATGCCCAAATGTCTTCGTTCCTGAGCTCCACCAACAGCTTGTTGTACAGTCTGTACTCTGCTCTTCTCCCGATCCATCTTCGTACTCAGACGCTTCTTGGCCGCCTCTTTTTCTTCCCGTAATAGAGTTCACAGAGCCTGTAGATGGTTTCGCACTGTTGGAGAAGGATGGTGGCTGCCAAAAGGACTGTGTTACGATCCACGGTGGACATGACTGGATGCTGTGGAAGATCAAGGGTCAGATGAAGGCTGCAGAGGTCTGCACAGCTAGGCTGCTGGTCTGAAACTGAGATGCAGGTGAGTTGCTCCCCCTTTTTATAGGCAGTATAGGTGTCCCTTTGCATCCTCTAGGCATCCTCTAGGCATCCTCTAGGCATCCTCTAGGCATCCTTAATATCCGAGATAGGTCCCCTCTGCGAACGTTTTTTCCATTTTAAACGCTTTGTTTCCATGCTGCATCCGTTCTGCATCTGTTCTGCATCCATTCTGCATCTGTTCCACTTCCTCCCTGCGTCCGAGCGGATGCGAGTTGCGCGGATGCAGAACGGATGCCTAACGGATATAGCGGATGCGTAACAGATGCAGAATGGATGCGTAGCGGATGCAGAACGGACGAATTGGATACATTTTCTGCGCAAAAGTTTTGAGCAGCTCAAAACTTTCTGAGCAGATGAAACGTCAATAAACGGATGCTGGTCGGATAGAGAGGAAGCAAAACGGAGGCAGTGAATACATCGCGTTTTCCAACGGATGGCAAGCTTTTTTGTCCATTTTACATCCTCTTTGCATCCGTTGGTGCAGTGTGATAAGGGCTTCAGTTACAATGTATCTTCAGGAGTCTTTTCAAAGTTTCACTGTTAATCCTTTTTATTTTTCCAGGTGGCACTCCATTTTTCCATTATTCCAAGTCCCACCCTTTTGCCTCCACTCTTCTCCTTTTTAGGGCTTTAAAATGACCAAGAAAAAAATCTTTATTCTCCTTTTGACACATAGATTTCAGCTTAAGGTTGCCTATTAGTGTCAAAATAGATTAATGTAAATTTCTTTCCACACCATTTGTAATTGCCAATATAAAGGAAAAAAAGGGGTTTTTAACCTTCTTTTCTCTCTCCTTCACTGCTTAAAGATCTTCTTTCAGAAGTATCCCTCCTGGTACTTTTAGATTCAGGGTACCTTGCTTAAGCCCATGTCGCACTGCATCAACGGATGCAAAGAGGATGTAAAACGGACAAAAAAGCTTGCCATCCGTTGGAAAACGCGATGCATCCGTTGTGTACTCACTGCATACGTGTTTCACACGCTCTATCCATCGAGCATCCATTCACTGAGATTTCATCCGCACAAGAAGTTTTGAGCTGCACAAAACTTTTTGAGCGGATGAACTTTCCGCTGCGTATGATGTACATCTGCGACATATACGGGCAACAAATGTTCTACGTCCGTTATCATCCGTTAAACGTCCGCTGTATCCTCTCAGCATCCTCTGCACATCCTCGCAACTCACATCCGCTGCAGCTGAAAATGGAAAGAGGGAGGAAACAAAAGGTACACGGAACTTCTACACAGCGTTAGTAGCATGGAAATAGAAAGGATTTAAGCAGATGCATCTCGTATATGAAGCATTAAAATGGACAAAACGTTTGTATATGGGATATATCTCGGATATTTAGGATGTCTGGAGTATGCCTAGAGTATGTGGAAGGACACCTAGCAGAAAACCGATATTTCCTATAAAAAGGGGGAGGAAATCACCTGGATCTCAGTATCAGTCCAGCAGCCATGGTGTACAGATCTCTTCACCCTTGGTCTTGCTCTTCCACATCATCCATTGTTCTCCACCATGGATGATGACACAGTCCGTATGGTAGCTGCAATCATTCATCACCAGAACCAAACCCTGTTCAAACTGTTTCACCTTTTCTACGCAAGGAGAAGAAGGAGACGTCCAAGAGCTGTTTGGGTCGGATGATGGATCGAGAGAAGAGTGGAGTTTGGACTGTATGACAAGTTGATGGTGGAGCTGAGGAATGAAGATCCTCATGCATTCCAGCACTTCATGAGGATGCCACCAGCCATTTTTGATGAAATTGTGGAGCGTCTGAGACCCAGGTTGACCAAGCCAAGCACCAACTTCTGTCCCAGGCTGGACCCTGGACTGAAGGTGGCACTGACTCTGCGGCACCTGGCCTCCGGAACCACATACAGAAACATGCAGTATGCCTGGAGGGTGCCACACAACACCATCAGCAAAGTGGTCAGAGAAGTGGTGCAGGCCATCATCGAAGAATACGTGTAAAAATTGTTTATGTCACTTTTTTTCAGTGCTTTGTAATTTCAAGCATTCACTAAATAAACTGTTGTAAGTCAAGGACTACCTTTTCTGAAAACAAAAGAACAGCCAAAATAACGATTACATTGGCTGGTATCTGCTAACTCTAGGTTGTAAGCACAATGGCCTTGAAACTTCCAAAACGTGCTGAATTTTCACAGAATAAAAAGTTTTGCTGGCCTTTGTGATATCCTCTTGCTTAAATTCCTTTGGACACATCCTGAAGCAAAGCTATAAGGAATGATTACCACCAAGATAGCTGCCAAAGTGAAATTATCAGGAAGGTCTTGAAGCAATCAAACTAAAACTTTGTACATTTTGCAGCTGTTTTCCACTTTTGAGGATTGCAGTCATTTATCAAACGATTTCCACCTGAGTTCAAGCTCCACATAAGTATTTATTTTCAGGGCTGTCTAACTTCAGGAAAGACATTCAGTATAGACAGCTTCCCTATTCTGATGCCTTACAGAAACTTTGGATGAGAATTTCTATCATTAACAGCCAACATGCCATGCACAGATGAAGTCATGAGACTTGTAGTTCAAATTAGATTAAATCTCAGGCTTTCTAAAGGATCAGTTCCTTTATTGTGCCTGAACAGAACATATTCCTGTTTTTAGAAATTTACATATTCACCACATATTTTTTCTTCACAGAATTATAAATTGAATATTCGTAGAGATACTCTAGTTTGCCTCTAAAGTTATGGCAGAATCTGTAGTGCCAGACCTTCTTGCAATATTCCTGTCAGGAAAGATGGCTGGCCAGCTCTTGCTTAAATCTCTCACAGGTTCTTTTTCAAAATACAACAGTACTGTTTTTTCCTTGAGGAAGAAGAAACATTTCACTTCTCATCCAAGAGGTTTCATCAGTTTATTGGTACGTTCAGAACTGATGAAGCTTCTTGGGTAAGAAGTGAAACATTTTCTTCTCCTTCCTCAAGGAAAAACAAATAAATAGTCCAGTTGCCTTTTGAAAAAGCATCTTTGAGACAACTATGACCTGATCTGAGAATTTCAACAGACGTTGTTGCAGATGTTTCAAGATGTCCATCTCTAAATGCAGTTTGTCTAAAAGCATCCTAATTTCAAGCAAGAAATGTAATATGCCGTACGATGAAATTTGAGAGTTAGACGGATTAGGGACAGGTTCTTTAATCTTCCTGATGTATTAATTCCAAACAATGATTATGAAACTTAAAATTTTAAAAAGAACTTTTTGGGCTGATAAGTATTTAGCAACCGACACAAAGCTTGTACTAAATGGTAATAACCAGGTCTTTTATGCAAAGGGAAAGCAGCATCAAGCATTTTTGAGAATGAATTGAGCAAAATGCAGTTTTGTTCTCCCCAAATATTGACACTTTGCAATCTCCACACCAAACATTGTATTCCTTGCCACAGCCCAACCCAGCTGAGCACATTACAATAAAGTTGAAAAAACTGCTGGAACTGAATTTCCAATTTTCCCCCAAATGGAGTCAGTCTTGTTGGAAGGAGGGACCAATTAAATGCACGAAAGGGCACTAATAGCAAAAGCTAGCTGAGTGTGACAGCTGAGAAATGGGTGACATGGCTAGAGAATCCCTCTTTCCATTTCTACCTCTCTCCTCCACCCTTACCAAATCCAACAATAAGGAATGCAGCAGAAGAGAGCTAAAATAATATTGATATTCATATAGTACCAGAGGCAAAGATAATATCTCAGAAACAGATCAAGATGACTAAAATTCTTGATCCAAGGATCTGGCAACTTATGGAAGGCAAAACCGAGAAATATTGTACTGGATATTTTGAAAAGTAGACTGTTACTATAGGAAATTATGAAAAAACCATAAGTCTTCAGGTAGGGTGTGTGCTAATGAAAAAAGACTCAACTAAATCCAAACCTGAAAGGCCAGCTGTCAAAAATCAAGATGTACATTTGCTACCTTTTCTTTAAAAAAGAACGGGAAGAATACCTTGCCTCAGAAACTCCCAAATACGCATGCTAGCCTCAATTATAATTTTGCTTTCTTCAGCAGTATTGAAACAATGGAATAATTGTTCTTGAATGCAGAAAAGTTAATCATATGTACAGCAGGATTACATTGGACTATATTCCCTCATTTACAATAAATAGCCTTTTGGAGGATGTGTAATTCAAGCCACAGCATCTGTTCTGCATGGCTAGGATGAGGCTCTAAGCACTGTGTCTATCAAAGGACAAAATTTTGGAATCCACAGAAAAAAGCACAGCCTCTTGAGGATTACCATGTCATGCCTTCTTGTGAGGAGTGACTATAGCATGGATAAGATGCTTGAAAGCAAGCTTGTATCAGCCCTGGAACATTTCTAATCTTCCCTTTCTTCAGAAAGTTGTGGAAAAGGTGATTGGATAACAGCTACAAAGGATCTCCAAGGAAAGAGATTATCTGGATATTCAGAGTTTTGCAGCATTAATTCAGTGCCAAAAAAAAAAAAAAACCAACCACAGATGGCTGATGCTTTGTTTGACATCTTTATAAACATCATAAGTAGATTTTACAAACCATTTGTAGATTTCTCCCACATGGAGCAAACTCAAACAGAAACATGTTGCAAGTAACTTCAGTAGCAACTCAGGAGTTCAGAAACAGACATCAGTTTCACTCTAGTTCAGCAGGCAAACAGAGGAGAGAAGCAATTTCATCTTCAATAGACAGACTCAGAGCTCAACATAGATTCAGAGCTGCAGAGTTTGGTATAGAGCCATGCCTAAGCCACTTCTAGTTTCAGTTTCCAACACAGTCCTCACTGGTTTCAAGTGCAATTCAAGATGCTGATTATTAACTATAAAGCCCTGGATGGCATGGTATCTGGATTCCCCAAAAAACTGCTTATCTCAGATTGTTTCTGCACACCCAGTATATTCTGGCATGGTAGATAAATTCCATTCAAGATTACCATTTTGTGGGATCTAGGAAATGTGACTTCCCTGTTGAGACTCCCACCCTCTCGAAGAACATCTCCCCAGACTAAGGATGGTACTCTCTTTTCTGGAATCCTGAAAGTCTTGAAAATGATGCTTTGATCCCAGGCATGGGGCTGATGTTTGTCATTGTTTAATAGCCCCTGTTTTGTTTCATGGGTTGTTAGCAAAATAATTTAGGATAGATTTCCTGTTGAACTAATGCTCCTTGCTGTTTTTGTACACCACTGGAATTAGGCTTCTGATACATTTAAATAAACAAACAAATGATGTACAGAACCTGCTCTATGAAGTCAACATTTTAGAGTGCCACATCTGAGCAAGATTCAATTGCTGGCTTTTTCAGATAAGACGAGGTAAACTCCTTTCTGAAATGCTGGAAAATTACTCCCAGTGAGCTTGAGTACTGCTGAGCCAGATGGTTTGATGGTCTGATTTAATACATACAGTAATAGCTTCTCTCCTTTTAATGCTATTGTTATACCCACTTCTAGGACTCTAAAACTTGACAAAACAGATACTGGAGACCCTATAGTGATTCATTCTTTCTTTTCATGGGGATGTTATCCAGTACCCAAATAAACAGGAACTAGCCCCTGAGTTGACTCCAAAGAAGCAGAATAAGAAGAGTATTGATACTTTTAATCTCTGGGTAAGCTAAGATTCCTGAGAGTCTTGTACAGTCAAAAATACAAGCAAATGGATCATCAAACCAATCAATCCAGGGTCATCACTTGAGGCACAAATGACAAGACTCAAATTATCCAACTTTGGATAGATCACATGTCTTCGTATAATGCTCAGAAAGGTGAAAGTAGGGAAATGAAGAGGACATCCAGCAGCTTAGGGAATGGGTTCAGTTACAGTGGTGATGAATGCAATATGGAGCATCGCGGGACAGATCATCACGGAGAAAAAAAAATCTATATGTTTTCAAGAAACTGATGCTAACTTGATGGTACACAATCAGTAATCCAAAGGCACACATAAACAAGAATAATCAAGAAACAATACCTTAAGCCCATGTCACACTGTACCAATGGATGTAAAGCGGATGTAAAATGGAGAGAAAAGCTTGCCATCTGTTGGAAAACACGATGCATCCATTGTATACTCACTGCGTCTGTGATTCATACTCTATCTGTCAAACATCCGTCTACTGTGATTTCATCCGCTCAAAAGGTTTTGAGCTGCACAAAACTTTTTGAGTGGATGAAGTAT
Organism: Laticauda colubrina; assembly: GCA_015471245.1. NCBI lineage: Eukaryota > Metazoa > Chordata > Lepidosauria > Squamata > Elapidae > Laticauda > Laticauda colubrina. Next base: position 18,952,318 of record BLBF01000016.1, read on the forward strand.
CCAATACGTCCGTTATACATCCGCTACGCACACGGGAAACATCCGTTAGATGTCCATCGCCATCCGTTACGCATCCGCTATATCTGCTAGGCATCCGCTGCGCATCCACGCAACTCAAATCCACTCCAGCGGAAAACGGACACAGGGAGGAAGTGAAACGGACACAGAACGGACAGACAGCATTAGTTGCACGGACGTAGAAAGGATGAAAGCGGATGCAGCTCAGATATAAAGCATAAAAATGGAAAAAACGTTCGTATAGGGGATGTATCTCAGATATTTGTCTGGATGTCTGGAGGATGTCTGGAGGATGCAGAAGGACACCAATCGGAAAACCGATATTTCCTATAAAAAGGGGGATAAATCACCTGGATCTCACTTTCAGTCCAGCAGACGTGGGGTGCACACCGCTTCAGCCTTGCTCTTGCTCTTCCACAGCATCCATTTTTCTCCACCATGGATCATCGCACGCTCCTTTTGGTAGCCATCATTCAACACCAGAACTAAGCCCTCTTCAGGCTCTTTCACCTGTTCTACGGGAAGAAAAGGAGGCAGCCAAGAAGTGTGTGGGTCTGACGATGGATCGCAAGAAGAGCTGAGTATGGACTGTATGACAAGCTCCAGCCATGTTTGACGAAATTGTGGAGCGTCTGAGACCAAGGTTGACCAAGGCGAACACCAACTTCTGTCCCAGCCTGGACCCTGGGCTGAAGGTGGCACTGACTCTGTGCCACCTGGCCTCCGGAACCATATACAGAAACATGCAGTATGTCTGGAGGGTGCCATACAACACCATCAGCATTGTGGTCAGAGAAGTGGTGCAGGCCATCATCAAAGAATACGTGGAGGAGCTCCTCCAGTGTCCCTACACTGAAGAAGAATGGAAGAAAGTTGCAGAGCAGTGGTATCAGAAGTGGAACTTCCCCCATACCGTTGGAGCCATAGGTGGCAAGCACGTGGCCTGCAAAGCTCCAGTCAAGTCAGGGTCCACTTATTTCAACTACAAGGGCTTCTTTAGTATCTTCCTCTTCGCCATGATCGATGCTGACTACAAGTTCATGTACATCGATGCTTCAGGCAACGGGTCAGCTTCAGATGCCCAGATATACGCCAGTGACCTCAAGGAGGGGCTGGAACACAACCTCATCATGGGCTTCCCAGATCCAGAACCCCTACCCAATGACACACAAGATGTGCCCTACTTCATCGTGGGTGATGACGCCTTCTCCCTCAGAACCTACCTCATGAAACCCTACATCTCCAGATACCTCATCCGTGAAGAGAGGATCTTCAACTACAGGCTGTCCAGGGCAAGACAGGTGGTGGAGAATGCCTTTGGCATCCTGGCCAACATGTTCCAGGTACATCTCACCACCATGCAGCATTGCCCAGAGACTGTGAGGAGGATCGTGGAAGCTTGCTGCATCCTTCACAATCTCATGCGCACCCGCTACCCAGTCTTGCAGAACAGGCTTGTAGACCATCAACAAGGGAATGGGGACATGGAGCCTGGTGAATGGAGGCAAGAGTGAAACCTGATCGACACTGTGGATGTGCAAGGCCCCAACAGAGCTTCACGTGAAGGGAAGAAGCAGCGCAAACTCCTGAAACACTGGTGCAACTCCCCAGCTGGAGCAGTGGAGTGGCAAGACAGGATGGTAGATGCTTAATGGATGCTTCCTTCAGCCTGTCTCATAACACTGATGTGGTTGTGCCATGTATGTTGAGTGGCCCTACAATGAACAGGGCATTAATAAAGAGTTGTGTTTATGTTGAAATGTGTTGATCAATGATAAATTGTCATTGATAATAAAGGACCATAGGTGTGGCACCTGGGAGGGTGGACCATACAGTCCCACTATGCTTGTACTTGAGGCTTATCTATCCCACAGCTATTATCCATCCCATAGCTATTACCATCCCACAGATATCCCTGCCCATCCCACAGCTATTACCCATCCCACAGGTATCCCTGCCCATCCCACAGCTACGGACGGGGTGAGGACTTAGCGCAGATGTAAAACGGATGCTCAACGGAAGCCTAGTGGATGAAAGTGGATGGCACGTCCGCAGGGCTTCCAGGGGAACATAGCAAAGCGGACGCGTAGCGGAAAGAGCAGATGCGTAGCGGATGAAGCGGATGCGTAGCGGATGCAGAGTGGATGCAGAGCGGATGCCTAGCAGATGACACGGATGCATAGCGGATGCATAGCGGATGCATAGCGGATGCAGAGCGGATGCATAGCGTTCACTGTGTATGCGGGGAGGATGCATTGCGTCAGCCCCATGGATATAAAAGGAGGCAGCTCGCACAAGGCCAGCATTCAGAGGAAAGATCTGCTGCCAGGCACATCTTCGAGAGAACACCTTGGGGAAGAAGAGGAAGCCTGTGCCATCTTCTGCCAGCCCTAGCAAGAGGGATAGATCCACCATCCCACCCCCTGGCGCTGACTCTGCTGCTGCTGCTGCTTCTGCTGCTGGTGCTGCTCGTGCTTCTCCTGCTGCTGGTGCTTCTCCTGCTGCTGGTGCTTCTCCTGCTGCTGGTGCTTCTCCTGCTGCTGGTGCTTCTCCTGCTGCTGGTGCTTCTCCTGCTGCTGCTGTGGTGCACCAGCCCCAAAGCCCTGAAAGCCCTGATGATGAAGGCCCTGCTGCTGAAGGCCCTGCCAGAGGGAGGAAGAGGCAAGGCAAGGAGAAGGGAGAGAGGAAGCAGTACTCCATTGCAGAGGAGCATGAGGAGGAGGTGCTGGAGTGGCTGAGGGAGAACGAGTACATATGGAGGAAGGGCCACAGGCTCTATCGAGACACCAAGCGGAAGCAGGCGGCTTGGAGGGAGAAGGCGGAGAGCCTGGGCTACACTGCTGATGTCCTCCTCGGGTGGTGGAAGCATATGCACACCTGGTACGGGAAGCTGCACCTGAAGAAATCTGGCCAGGCCACGGTCAAGCTCACTGACTGGGAGAGCTACATCATGGCAAAGTGCAGTTTCCATTCTTTTCCGTTCTCTTTATGCAAAGTTTTGCCCCTTTTGAGAGCGGATAAGAACGGATGGAGCCACCCCCGGATTTTTGGCCGTCCGCTGTGTCCTTTTACATATGTTTTGCATCCGTCGGGCGATGTGACCTAGCCTTTAATCAAGTATCCCATATAACTGGATAGCCAGCAAACTCCCCTTTGCATCATGATATTATCTAGCCTGATGATGAAACGGATACTGGAAGAGAAGCAAGCTCAGAGAACACTAAGAACCCAGCAATTATGAATTCAGATATGAGATGTGCCTGGAAAAAAAAAATGTTTCCAGCTTGTCCGTGAATTTGCTTGTGTCCAGGTGTGGAATGAATGCTTCCTGATACAATTCTTCAAAGTCCAGGTCAAAAACATGATCCAGGTGATGCTGCCAATGTTTGACAGGTGGTGCTTTCTAAAATGTTTCTGAATGTCATTCTCCATAATGAATCTACTTCAAGATTAACATTAAGCATATATATTGTGGTTCACTTATTCAACTCTATGCAGTCTCTTGTTGAGATCAATTATCATCAATGTTGTGAATTCTGATCACGACCCAAATCAGTAGATATACAGTATTTGTCTGTAAACTCAAATGAAAACACAAAGAAATCTTTAAAAAATTAAGTGGGATCCAGACTACTTAACATTTCTCAAGCCACAATGATGCCTAGAGAACAACCAGAACCATAAATCCACCTATACCCAAGACATTGATCACTGAAATAAATTTGGAGAATATATCTAAATATTGCTCTCCCCTTGTTAAAGAGTATGTAGAATAGAATTCTTTATTGGCCAAGTGTGATTGTACACACAAGGAATTTGTCTTGTTGCAAATACTCTCAGTCTACATAAAAGAAAAGATACATTTGTCAAGAGTCAAGAATCATAAGGTACAACAATGATAGTCATAGGGTACAATAAGCAATCCAGTCATACTAGGAAACTGTCAATATAGGATACAAGTGACAAAGTTACAGTCATACAGTCACAAGTGGGAGGGGATGGGTGATAAGGAGTAATGAGAAAATTAGTAGTAGTAATAGTGCAGAATTAGTAAATAGTTGGACAGTGTTGTGGGAATTATTTGTTTAGCAGAGTGATGGCGTTTGGGAAAAAACTGTTCTTGTGTCTAGTTGTTCTGGTGTTTAGTGCTCTATAGTGTCTTTCTGAGGGAAGGATTGAAACAGTTTATGTCTGGGATGTGAGGGGTCTGTAAATATTATAAATATTATCTGAATTAAAAAAAATATCACTTCTTAGAAGTCAAAGTTTTGAGTGATTATACTAGTTTTGTGTTTGGAGATTTATTAGGAACTCCAAGTAATTATGTAGTAAAATGTTATTAGTGTACCTTTTGAGTGGCTTCATAGGATTTCTGGTATAAAGTGGACACAAAATGTGACTTATGTTTTAGGGCAGCATATTCCAGAATTTGTACTTAATGACGTTCAGTGTGAGTATCTTAATGAGGTTTGTACCATTTTGCCTTTTCTGTTCCTGTGATGCAAGCTTTCTTAGAGCTGGATTTATGTATAGCCTTTAAAAATAATCCAAATAGAGCTGGAAGGGATCTTGGAGGTCTTCTAGTCCACCCCTCTGCTCAAGCAGGAGGCTCTATACCATTTCAGACAAGTGGCTGTCCATTCTCTTCTTAAAAAAACTCCAGTGATGAAGCACCCACAACTTCTGAAAGCAAGCTTTCCACTGGTTAATTGTTCTCACTTTTAGGAAGTTTCTCCTTAACTCCAGTTTGCTTCTCTCCTTGGTTAGTTTCCATCCATTATATCTTGCCATCTGGTGCTTTGGAAAATAAGCTAACCCCTTCTTCTTTGTGGCAACCCCTCAAATACTGAACCCCTAGTCCTTCTTTTCACTCAACGAGCCACACCCAATTCTTGCAACCGTTCTTCATATGTTTAGTCTTCAGGCCTTTAATCATCTTAGTTGTTCTTCTCTGCAATTTTTTCCAGTTGCTCTTTTCTGCTACTTGTGATGATCAAAGCTGGTTACAGTATTCCAGGTGTGCTCTTACTAAAGATTTATATAGTGGTAGTAATACTTCACGGGAGTTTAATTCTATGCCCTTATTCATACAACCAAGGATTATGTTATCTTTTTTGGCTTTAGAATGGACCTATCTTCAGAAAGTCACCAAAATATTTTTCTTCAGTACATTTGACTGGAATGTATCTGTGGAATCCTATCAATCTGATGGGAACAGAATCTTTTCATCGTGATAAGCTGCTATGGATTTTCTGGGTCCTTGGAAAAAGTGGCTTTGTTGGAAAGACAGAATAATGTTGAACATCAAAAGAAGCCCCCAGGATATGTAGAAAAGAGTGGGTTTATTTAATTCCTTTCCAGCTGGGAAAACAAATCAGCCTGTTGATATTTGCCATCCTTTTAATTGCTAGCTTTTTCAGTGGCTCAGCTTCCCCATGTGAAACCTCAAGAACTAGAACTCATCTGCCCATTGGGAGAGAGAGAGTACATTTTTTCCTTCCTTATTTTTTTTATTTATTTCATGATTTTTGTTGTTTCTGCCTCCATGCTGCTTTCTTTGCTCATAGTTTACTGAAGTCTTTGATACCCTGGAGATGTCCGAGAGCAAATATAAATATTAAAATTGTTATCAGCTGCCCAGCAGAAGGGGTTTGGCTTATCCTAGATCATAACCATCTCCACTTGGTACATATTGGCTCTGCAGGAAAAGAGAGGTAAATTCTGGAAGATTTTCTAAATTACATACATATATGTACATTTCTACTACACTGTTCCCCTACGGGATAAGCAGCCTTATGCAAAGTACAGAAAAAAAGAGAAAGAAATACTAAGCTAAAGAAATTGATGATATAAGAATAGGAGATATATCTTAAAACTAGTTTACACCAAAATGACTTGCTACACTATTTCATGCCTTTCTATATCTGCAAACCATGCCCCTTCCATTGTAGCTACACAGAGCTTCATATTTTACTTTTTAAATTTCAGACTTCTCATATTTCCCTTCTGAAGTTCCACTTCCAACAGCTCCTTGACCCATTCACTTGTAGTTCAAATATTTTGACTGCAATTCAGTTCTTATTCATTTATACTACCTCCCTGGTCTGGTCATTGTAGAATATTCTTTATTGGCCAAGTGTGATTGGACACATAAGGAATTTGCCTCCTGTGGATAAACTCTCAGTGTAGATGCAAACAACAAAGTAATATAATCAAACAAGATTCCAGCAGTTAGGTGTTCAGAATTAGGAGATTAGATGGTTCACCTAGTGGTCATTTATTTCTATATTCAATCCATTTTTATTCATCATCTGTTCTAGGGGTGTCAAACTCATGGCCCGTGGGACGGATGCTGGTCACATGCTGGTCCCATCCCCACCTCATTTAATGAAGGGGAAAAAAGTCCTGATACGTCATGTGACACCGCCATGATGACACAAGTTTAACATCCCTGATCTATTCATTTTTGACTCAATTTCTCCTTGTTTTACCAAACACAATATTCAAGTGTCTCATTTTTACTACATTCAACTTATCTTCATGTTTTTCCTGACTTTCCCAATTCCTAAAGCCAAATGGGCAGAAACTCACTCTTCAATGCAAAATTATCATTATTTTTTTTTAAACAAACACTCATTTCTTCATGGGTTTCTGCAAAGTTGATCAAAAAGTCAAGATGTTGACCATAATAAATAGGTAAAGCTTTGATCTCTCTACTGCAGCCATTGATTTCTGACCACACCACATGAACACCCTTGCATTCCTTTGAAAAGATCACCTACATCATTCTGATATCAACATTTTCATCTAATGTTTCTCCCCATTTTAAAAAATCATTAACCATCATTCCACGATGGCACAGAGGTTAGAGCATAGTCCTGTCGGCTACTTCTGCTGACTGCCAGATGCCTGCAATTTGGCAGTTCGAATCTCATCAGGTTCAAGATTGACTCAGCCTTCCATCCTTTTGAGGTCAGTAAAATGTTGGGGGCAATACCCGAACTGCTATGAGTCCTATGGAACTGCTATGAGTCCGAGGATGCTTCCAGTTTAGGTCATGTATAGCAGACATCCCTGCCGCACTGCTTAAGTGTGTTCTATGGAGGTGCTGGGCCAGCAACCCGGTCCTCCTTACTATTCTTCTCTTAAGCTGCTGTGAACTCTTGATTAGGCCATGAGGTTGTCATGTATAGTGCACAGCATTGTATGCATGATCTTGATACTTGGTGTCACGCCTTGTGGACTATTGTTCACAATAGCATGTTATATAAAAAAAAAATATGCTAACTCTGTAAACCGCTTAGAGAGGGCTATAAAGCACTGTGAAGCAATATATAAATCTAAGTGCTATTGAGAAATATAAATCTAAGTGCTATTCTCTGTTCCAGAGAAAAAAATACACAAATTCCTCTATTTGCATTAGTTTTTGTTAGTTATGTATTGCTTACAAGCATATATTCCATTTTCTCTATCAAATACAATTCTTTTGGTTTTTGGTACATTCATTTTCAAATTCACAGCCTCATTACAACATAAATCTGCACTACATTTACAGCTAACCCTCAATTTATAACAGTGGGGACAGGAAAGTTCACCTCTTTGACTTTGTTTGGTGAAAATCAGCTGGGAAGGTCGCAAATGGTGATCATGTGACCATGGGATGCTGCAATCATCATAAATTCATGACAGCTGCCAAACACCCAAATCACAACCACATGTCTGTGTAGATACTGCAACAGATCTAACTGTGAGGATCAATCATAACTTACTTTCTTCAACAACATCATAACTTGGAACGGTCGCTAACTAGATATTAAACAAGAACTGGTACTACTATTCCTAATCATATGAGCTCATATGAAATAATTTTCAAATGGTATAATATAATTTGCCTTTCAAAATGCACACACATTTACATTATAACCAACATTCCTTTAATGTCACCGTGAGCCGTTTTTGTACATCTGCCCAAAAATTCATTTATAAATTCATTCATAAATTCCCACTGCACTTATGGACGCAAAGAGGATGTAAAACGTTAAAAAAAGCTTGCCATCCATTGGAAAACTCTATGCATCCGTTGTGTACTCACTGCATACGTGTTTCATATGCTCTATCCATTGAGCATCCGTCCACTGCGATTTCATCCGTGCAAGAAGTTTTGAGCTGCACAAAACTTTGTGAACGGATGAACTTTCCGCCGCGTACGATCTACATCCACGACATATACAGTCAACAAATGTTCTATGTCTGTTATCATCTGTAAAACATCCACTGTATCCTCTCTGCATCCTCTGGCCATCCCCTCAACTCACATCCGCTGCAGCTGAAAACGGAAAGAGGGAGGAAACAAAAGGTACAAGGAACATCTACACTGCGTTAGTAGCACAGAAATAGAAAGGATGTAGGCGTATGCATCTCGTATATAAAGTATTCAAAATGGACCAAACGTTTGTATCTGGGATGTATCTCATATATTTAGGATGTCTGCAGTATGTCTAGAGTATGTAGAAGGACACCTAGCGGACAACCGATATTTTCTATAAAAAGGAGGAGAAAATCATCAGGATCGCTGGGATGGTGGACCATACAGTCCCACTATGGTTGCACTGGAGGTTTATCTATCCCACAACTATCCTTATCTATCCCACAAGCATGCAAAGGCTGAACCATTTTTTCAAAGTTTTCACCAACACTTTATTAAGTAAAAGAAAATGAACCAAGTAAACTAAGTGTCTTAAGCAAAGATAAACTTTATTAACTTTCTTAGGTAAACTTTATGACTTTATTAAATAAGCAAAATGAACCAAGTAAACTGTATTAAGTGTCTTAAGCAAAGATAAACTTTCTTAGGTAAATTTTATGACTGTATTAAATAAGCAAAATGAACCAAGTAAAGTGTCTTAAGCAAAGATAAACTTAACAAGTAAACAATTCAGTCTCTGACACTATTCTCAGTCACTCTGAATCATGTCCCTGATCTCAGCTGTGAAGCGGGCAGGGACTGTGGAGGTGGCTGTGGCTTGAGTGCTGGTTTGAGGCACCATTGGGGTGCTTGGCCCCGAGGGTACAACAGGTGGTGGTGTGTTCAGGAAGCTATCCAAGAGCTGACTCAGCCCCGTGAGGTTGAGAGGCCCTTCATCAAGGACTTGAGATGTCAGGCCCAATACTGATGACAGATTGTCCGCTGATGGGCTTGGCTGTGGGGTGGAGGAAGGGTTAGGAGGAGTGTAGTGGGGCTGTCTGGTCTGCAGCTGGGTGAGGACTGGCGTCTGTGGCATCCGATGAATCTGGGCCTGGACTGGGAAGTTCTGCTTCTGCTGTGGGAAGTCTTGGTAGTCATAGCCTTGGTAGGTGAGGGGCTGTTGAAAGCCGTGGAAGGGCTGTGACATCGCCTGGGGTGGAGGAGCAGACCTGGACTGGATAGGAGCAGCTTCATCTGCGCCTTGAGAGTTGTGCAGAAGTGCTGTGATCTTCTGCTTCATCATCTGGTACTGGGCCTCGGGCAGGTCCCTCACATAGGTGATAAAGGTGTTCCGGCCCGAGGATGCTCTGTCCAAGTAGACCGGCTGAGAGAGAAGTTTTGTGCTGGTCTTCATTGTGTCCCTGATCTCCAACAGCACACTGTGGTCCTGACCCTCCAGTCTGCCTCTCTGCCTGCATCCTCTGGAGCTGGGGGTGGGGGTGGGTTGGCGTCTGGTGGCTGCTGCTTCTTCCTCCATTTGTGACAGCAGGGCATCATCCTCCACAGGATCTTTCAAGTCCACCGTCATGGGGAGTGCAGCTGTTGGGGAGGTCTCTGCTGTGGAGCCCTCTGAAGACACCTGCCTGGACAGTGTAGCTGGCTCCTGGCTGGAAGAGGACTGGCTGTCTGTGGGCTGTCTGAGGGAGAGGGGTCTCAGAGGGGCTGCTCCTTGGTGGCGGATCTCACCCTCCAGGAAGCTGCACTTGGCCATGATGTACATCTCCCGGTCAGTGAGCTTGACAGCGGCCTGCCTAAATTTCTTGAGGTGTAGCTTGCCATACCAGGTGTGCATGTGCTTCCACCATCCAAGGAGTACTTCTGCAGTGTACTCCAGGCTCTCTGCCTTGTCTCTCCAAGCTGCCTGCTTCTTCTTGGTGTCCGGATACAGTCTGTGGCCCTTTCTCCAGTGGTACTTGTTCTCCCTCAGCCATTCCACCACCTCAACCTCATGCTCCTTGGAAACGGTGTACTGTTTCCTCTCTCCCTTCTTCTTCCCTTGCCTCTTCCTCCCTTTGGCAGGGGCTTCAGCAGGGCCTTCAGGGGCTCCAGCATCAGGGCCTTCTGGAGATTGTTCAGGGCCTTCAAGGGCTTGAGCAGCAGGGCCTTCAGGGGCTTGAGCAGCAGGGCCTTCAGCAGCAGGGCTTTGAGGGGCTTGAGGGCCTTGGGGCTGGTCCACCACAGCAGCAACAGCAGCAGCAGCAGCTTCAGAGTCAGTGCCAGAAGGTGGGATGCTGGTTCTGCTCTTCTTCACCTTGCCAGGGCTTGAACGAGTAGGCACGAACTTCCTCTTCTTGCCTGACTGACGAACCATGGTGTTCCTGCAAGATGATCTGGCAGCACATCTTTCCCCTGTATGCTGACTGTGTGCATGCTGCATCATTTTATATCCATGGAGCTGATGCAATTCATACTCCCTGCATGCGCAGAGAATGCTTTGCATCCGATATACATCCACGCGGCATCCCCTTTGTTTCCTATAGGCATCTGTGATGCATCCGCTTCATCCGCTATGCATTCGTCCCTTCCGCTATGCGTCCACTTCGAAATTCTCCCCCGGAACCCCTTCGGAGGTGTCATCCGCTTCCATCCGCTTTCATCCGCTAGGCTTCCTATGAACATCCGTTTAACATCCCCGCTACATTTTACCCATGTCCGTTCTTTTCCATTCTGTTTATGAAAATTTTCACCACTTTTTGGAGTGGATGACAACGGATGGAGCCACCCCCAAAATTTTGCTCGTCCGCTGTGTACTTTATGCATACATTTGCATCTGTCGGCCAGTGGGACCAGGCCTTATTAACAACCAAGCAGACATTATATATTGTTCTTCAGTGTTGAACCACTCTCTATACCTTTCATGTTAAACCAGATTTTCTATTTACTCACCTCAATCAGTTTATTTCTGTAATGCTGTTTCTGCATTTAACTACTAATTCCATCCAAACAGAATTTTCCATAGTTCCTATAACTTTATCAAACCCTTCCTCTAAATCAATGTATAAAAAATATTATCTCTCATATTCCTACATTCATCTGGCCTGTGCACTCCCTGAATAGCAGAATGCATCACTGCCCCTTCTAAATTTTGTTCACTGTCAGTACTTGTACATTTCAATCAGAAAGGAATGCTTAACTAATTCATGCTCTTTTAATTTTTACATCCACTCTTGATTCCTTCCCTTTGGAAGAGGAGAAAGTAACGGCATTCTTCCAACTGTGGGGAACAGAACCAACTCTCACAACATATCCATATTTTAATGTTTTCCAGTTATACCATCTACACCTGCATCCTTATAATTTTTGAGCATTCTCATAGCATTTACGGCTTCCTTTAAATCATTTTTTTTCTTAGACACAAACATTTATAGCATGTTTCAGTCCTTCCATTCTCTCACTGAAATCATTTCATCATTTTTATTGTTGATTTCATTCCCCCTGTGGGAGGTTCTTTACTTATGCCTTTCTATACATTTCCAGAATACTTTATTTTCATCAACTTCTGTCAAATCCTTTTGTTCTAATTTCTTCTGCTACTTTCCTTTTTTTCCCTCTTCTATGACTCTGTAAGAGAAGAAGTGGCAGAATCTGGAGATGGAGTCAAAAAAGGGATCAGTCTGGAATCCCTGCATGTCTATAAGTGGACTAAGTGCAATCTTTGAATTCCGCGATTCTTATCTAAGTCCAAGAATTACTAACCATCAGTTGGGAAGATTCGTGTGCATAGGCTGTCAAATGCTTTACTGAAGTATAAATGTATGATGGTCACAATATTTCTCTGGTCCACTAATTTAGTCAGTTTGTCTCTGAATGCAATAAGGTTTGTATGGCACGATCTGGTTTTGACAAACCCATGTTGGCTTCTACAATAGCTTTGCTTGTTTGTAGGTGTTCACAGATCCATTACTTGATTATTTTTTCCAGGATTTTCCCAGGTATTGATGTTAGGCTGATTAGTCTGTAGTTTCCAGGATCCATTTTTACCTTTTTTTGAAGATGGGAACCATATCATCTCTTTTCCAATCCTCTAGGAGTTTCCCAGTGCTCCAGGATCTTTGAAAGATATGATTCAATGGTTCTGAGATCATGTCTGCCAGATCCTTCAGAACACTGGGATTCATCTAGTCCTGGGGATTTGAACTCATAATGAGTGTATAAGTTCTTAATGGTTTTTTGTAAGGTCAGTAGAGTTGGGACCATCCAGGTATCAGGAGGGAGGGTACCTTGAATTACATCCAAAAACTACTGGATTGGAAATCTTTTATGGACTTTTTGCTAAAAGAAGAAAAAAATGAAATGATGATTTATGCATTTAATGATTGAGAAGATGAGAATTTAATAGGGGCTGAATGGATTTTTAGAATATTTAAGATAGGGGAGATAATGGGTTTGTTAATATCTGTTGAAGAGAAGATTGGAAGTCAATATCTTCTTCTCTTTTCTCTCCCTCCCTCTCTCCCTCCCTCCCTCCCTTCTCTTTTATTCATGATCATTACCATTTATTCTTCTTACCAAATCACAATCAATGCACCATGGCTAGTTACTGACCTCCACAGCCCACAAACAATTGGGTCAATCTAAGATTTTAATATTATGCTTTTCAATAAGATAGAAAAGATTAATATGTTTACATTGATTCAGTTTTTATCAGTCATTCATTTACCTAGATTTGTGTTTGTGTGAAGCCAAGACTCACTGTGGAGTGCTACAGATCCAGAGCTCAACCAGATGCAGTATTGTTTGGGGATTGCTTGTTTTTTCAAAAAAAATCAACAAGAAAGCATAGGCAATATAGGTAGTATGCTACTTAGAAAGGAACTTTCTAACTACTTAGAAAAGAACCCTTCTTCAAACATCACAAATATTGGGTTCTATATATTGCTGATTATGTATAATAATCTTTTGTGAAAAAACGGGTGGAGTTCCCCACATTTTTCCTTTATGGACATATTCTTACAATCCCCATCCCCATCACACTCCTGAATGTACTTGTGGATAGTAAAAAACAACAACTCTCCTGCAGGAGTTAACCTGTGGAAGAAAAATAGACTGATAAAGGGACCTGCCATTTGAGGGAACATGTGTGCATCTTTTTCCTTTGCATATAGACAAGACAGGAAGGACAATAAAGGGAAGTCGTTCTACAGAATTCCATAATCAGAACTCAGCTTGTAGGAAACATTATCTTTGGAAAGACTCATTGGGTTTCATGTTTATACAGCAAGGAAAGAAGAACGGTCAAAATGAGTGCACAGATAATCTCAGTCTACTCACTACATTTATCCTGACTCCAATACATAATTACAGAAATGCAAGTGTATCTTCATAAATGGACTATTAAGAAATATTAGATGCAAGAATGTTTGTTACTATAACTTTGATTCCTTTTTTAAAAATCAGACAATCCACATGTTCTTTCATTTTAAGATTCCATTTTTTTCTTTAAGGCAAATCAAGAATGAAGATTGACAGCATACACCTAAACCCCTTTTTTTCTTTCTTAGTCATCCTTGTTCTTTAAAAAAATAGACTGCAAACTAACAAAGAACAGATTAGCAGATGATTTTAGTGCACTTCATTATAAAAAGCAGCATTTTAGATTCAGATGATTGACTGGTGATTTTCTCACAATTTGTTCAACAACAAAGAAGCCATGATTAACTTAAAGAAGGTCTCTTTCTGAAAGAGAGAGAAAAGAGAAGCTTCTCAAAGAGCAAGTACTCAATGTCTGTCACAAACGCATACAAGTGGCTTGTGGTAAAATGAATGTCTTCCTAATATAAGGGTTCCTACCATGAATTGTAGATAATTTCAGATCTTTGTTCCTCTGGCTATGCAGTGTTCATCACCTATGTGTGAAATATCTCAGGATAACCATGAGAATCCTGTTCAGTTAAAGCTGCAGACTATGTCAGTCTTATTCTGATTCCATCAAATATAAAATTAAAAATTTAGCCACGGCTTTTCCCTTTACAGAACTGTTTTCTAGGCATTTCAAGCCCTGTTGCCTTTGTGAAAATTATGATTTTAGATAGTCCTTTTCATCAAGATTTTTCTGGCTTGAATTATCTACTGAATTATCAGTAATTATGATAATAATTACTAATACTAATTCTACTGAATTATCAAACCATTATGTAATATTTTGGAAAGTGATTTGGGAAAGAACAAAGGAAAGAAGGAAGGTAGAAATTGAAATGGAGATAAAGTAGTACAAACAATGCTATTAATCTATGGGACTGTCTCAGTTCTTGGTAGTTGGGTAAGACTCTGGTTCAGCATTGATATATATTTGGAGAGCATGAACATTTTGCCACTATATGAAAGATGCTTCAGAATGAATTCCATACTTCATTTCAAAACAGCTTTTGTGAGGAATTGGATTACATACCATCGGAAGCCATGGCATAGTTTTACCATTGGACAATAGGGATTTATAATGACTTATAACCTATTATTGTTTGTTTTAGAAAATATAGTTAATGAAATCATGGCTTAAACCCAAGTGCAAACCTAACTGTGCAAATGTAGGTTTATAAGTATCAAAAAATTATTGTGAACATCTGCCCCTTATTGAAATAAATGAGTTGATCTCCATCAGTCCATGAAAGTCAAACACTGAGCTTTTGAGGACTCTGTTGGAAATCAACTTCAATCCAAAATCTATATCTGAATGCTATACTGATTTATTTCTGGCTCAGTGCAATGTCATCTTTCCATACGTTGTCATTCCATATGTTGCAGGAATGTATGAAAAGCTCAGGAGGATTTGCAACCAACACAAACATATCTGTACACTTTAAACTCAAGAACACACTAAGGCAGAAGCTTATCTACCCCAAGGATAAAACACCCAGACACAAACTGAGCAGTGTGATATATGTAATACAATGCAATGAATGTGCAGATCTGTACATTGGTGAATCAAAACAACCACTTCACAAATGCATGACACAACATAGGAGAGCAAACCCATCAGGACAAGATTCAGCAGTCCATTGCATCTGAAAGACAAAGGTCATTTTGCCTAAAGTCCACATTCTGGATAGAGAGGACCATCGATTTGAAAGAGGTGTAAAAGAGTCCATCTGTGTTAGAAATGAACAGCCCTCACACAACAGAGGGAGAGGAAAAAGACACCGCCTATTTCCTTTCTACAACATAGTCCTTTCAGCAGTTCCAGGAAGATTCCACATTCATTTGCATTCTGATGCAGGTGACCCTGAGGGCACAGATAAACCCCCAAGTTGCTTCAACAGCTCTCAGGAAGAGAGCTAATGACCAGATGACTGCAAAGAAGTAGGATCCTTCCATCACCCCCACCATCCTGCCAGAACTGATGAAGCTTCTTAGATGAGAAGCAAAACATCTTCATCTTCCTCAAAGGGAAAACAACCAGTTGCCTTTTGAAAAAGCACTTTTGAGATTCTGGCTCAGCAGTAGTATATTTAAAACCACTGTAAAACTTCTCTTTTCTTTGGATTGCAGCAATGTAGTAGATCTTGGAAATGATCTATTTTCTCTTTCTGGAACTCTTCCCTCAGTTTTGTGGCTTCTTGTTCAAGACACCCAAGCAAGAAATCAAGAACAAAAGATGGCTTGATAGCTTTGCAGGTGTATTTTTCTTTGAGCATATGCAAGAAACTTATATCATTTCCCTTTTTAGAGTGGTGGGTAAAGGAACTATTTATATTTCCAGGACCTACAGCAACTTAGCCTTTAAGCAGGATTCATTGCTCTTTATTTTCTGTGAGGGGAAAGCCTCAGATTGCTTTCAAACTGTTTTTGAGAGACTGGAGTTGAGAAAAATAATGTGGCAATCCTCTTAAATGACTGCCTGGGGAAGAATGTGATTGGCTGTGTAGCATTAGTCAAGTTTCTGAACATAGGTGTGAGCATTGGCTGAGTAAAAGTTACAGCTGCCACAGTTTCAAAGCTAAGCTGAATAAGCACGTCTTCCCTTCTAAAACGTACATGTGCAATTTAAGGGCGTGTAGAGCTCAAGCAATTCGCTTTCATTTGGTTCACATTTTTGCTTTTTTCTAAAGTGAACATTCTGTCTTGAGCTCATGTATTCCTCATTTCTCTTCTACTGGCCCCAGGCTCTCTGCTGAATTCCATCCACGCATTCACAGACGGGATCAATCCGAGGCTGACTCGCCTTCAGCTTATCTGTGCTCCAAATGATTGATTCTCCCTCTTTAAGGATAATTTGCTGTTTAATTCCATGTACTGCAAATCCCTCTGTGAAATCTAATTCATTCCGATCGACAGTTCCCACTTTGGGAAAAGAACACTGGAGAGCCGTCTTTTATTCTTTATTATCATGACCCATGTCATGCTTTTACATTACTGTGTCTTTGGATTAAAGAAAAATATCACATAATGCACTTCTGAATTGTTGTGTGCTGTGTGTTTACATAGATATATGCATTTAAGCACACACATTTTACACATCAGTTAATATATTTCATTGATTATTGATTAAACGTATTGATAACATATTCTGTAGGCAGATCTGTACACAGGATTTCAAGGCTGGATTTCTGACTGCTCTCTTGATGTCACCCAGATTAGTGGTTGCAATGCTAGGGCTGACTTCATTCAAGTTGTGAGTTTGGAAGAAAAAGCTTTCAAGCTCTTTTAAGTAATCAGACTATCAAATTTCCTTCCCTAAAGGAGGTACCTGGGTCACATCATCCCCATGGAAGTATTGTATGATTATGAAATTGAATCAAACCACTGTGGGGTACGGCATTCAGCTCAAATCCATGCTGAGCCATGATGACGCTCATTGGGTGCCCTAGAGCAAGGCACCATTTTCCAGCCTAATCTACCTCATGGTGGCTTCATCAGGTTGCAGTAAAATTGCTCCATTTATATTCTCCATAGCCCAAGGATTGGCAACTTGTGACCATCAAATGTAGTGTGTTCCAAACCCTGTGAGACATAGCCAGCATAGCTAGTGATCAAAGGTGACAGAAACAGCAATTCAAGATTTTATGGAAGATGTCACTGTTCCTTTGGGGAAAAAAAGGTAGTGTAAATGTAGTTGCATTTGTAAAGGCACACAACACAAAGACTTTGTCACTGATCATACCTGGTGCCTGCCTTTACCTAAAACTACAGGTAGTCCTTGATTTATGACCACAACTGAGCCCAAAATTTCTGTTGCTGAGACATTTGTTAAGTGAGTTTTTTGCCTCATTTTATAACCTTTCTTGCCACAGTTGTTACGTGAATCACTGCAGTTGTTAAGTTAGTAACATGTTTGTTAACTGAATCTGGCTTCCCCATTGGTTAAACCTCCTAGCATTTAATTATTCAAATATTATTATCTTACTATGATGAGGATTTTATTTATTTTTTGAAACATTTTATTCATTTATATATTGTTTGGTTAAGCCCATGTCACACTGAACCAACGGATGCAAAGAGGATGTAAAACGGACAAAAAAACCTTGCCATCCGTTCAAAAATGCAATTTACTCACTGCCTACGTTTGGCTTCCTCTCTATCCATCCAGCATCCGTTTATTGACGTTTCATCCGCTCCGAAAGTTTTGGGCTGCCTAAAACTTTTGCGCAGAAAATGTATCCAGTTCGTCCGTTCTGCATCCGCTACGCATCCGCTACACATCCGTTCTGCATCCGCTACGCATCCGCTATATCCGCTAGGCATCCGCTGCGCATCCACACAACTCAAATCCGCCCGGACACAGGGAGGAAGCAGAACGGACGCGGAACGGATGCAGAACGGATGCCTAGCGGATGCAGAATGGAAACAAAGCGTTTAAAGCAGAAAAAACGTTCGCAGAGGGGACCTATCTCGGATATTAAGGATGTCTACAGGATGCCTAGAGGATGCCTAGAGGATGCCTAGCGGAAAACCTATACTGCCTATAAAAAGGGGGAGCAACTCACCTGCATCTCACTTTCAGAACAGCAGCCCAGCGGTGCAGACCTCTGCAGCCTTCATCTGACCCTTGCTCTTCCACAGCATCCAGTCATGTCCACCATGGATTGTGACAAAGTCCTTTCGGCAGCCACCATCCTTCTCCAACAGTGCGAAACCATCTACAGGCTCTGCGAACTCTACTATGGGAAGAAACGGAGCAACCCCAAAAAAATCTGGGTCCAAAGATGGTTCGCCAGAAGAGCAGAGGACGGACTGTACAACAAGCTGATGGTGGAGCTCAGGAGCGAAGACACTCGGGCGTTCCAGAACTTCATGAGGATGCCTCCAGCCATGCTTGACGAAGTTGTGCAGCGCCTGACACCCAGGTTGAGCAAGACAAACACCAACTTCCCGCCCAGCCTGGAACCTGGGCTCAAGGTAGCACTAACTCTGCGCCACCTGGCCTCAGGGACCACCTACAGGAGCATGCAGTACGTCTGGAGGGTGCCACCCAGCACCATCAGCTTTGTGGTCAGAGAAGTGGTGCAGGCCATCATCGAAGAATACAAGGAGGAGCTCCTCCAGTGCCCCTCCACTGAAGAAGGATGGAAGAAAGTTGCAGAGCAGTGGTTTCAGAAGTGGAACTTCCCCCACACAGTTGGAGCCATAGATGGCAAGCACGTGGCCTGCAAAGTGCCAGCCAAGTCGGGATCCACTTATCACAACTACAAGGGCTTCTTCAGCATCATCCTTTTCGCCATGGTCGATGCTGACTACAAGTTCATGTACATCGATGCTTCAGGCAACGGCTCATCTTCAGATGCCCAGGTATACAATGCCAGTCACCTCAAGGAGGGGCTGGAAAGCAACCTCATGGTGGGCTTCCCAGATCCAGACCCGCTGCCCAACGACACTCAAGATGTGCCCTACTTCATCGTGGGGGATGACGACTTCTCCCTCACAACCTACCTCATGAAGCCCTACACTTCCAGACTCCTCACCCGTGAAGAGAGGATCTTCAACTACAGGCTGTTCAGGGCAAGACGGGTGGTGGAGAATGCCTTTGGCATCCTGGCCAACAGGTTCCAGGTACTTCTCACCACCATGCAGCATAGCCCAGAGACCATGAGGAGAATCGTGGAAGCTTGCTGCATCCTGCACAATCTCATGCGCACTCGCTACCCAGTCTTGCAGAACAGGCTTGTGGACCGTCTTGTGGACCAACAAGGCAATGGGGACATGGAGCCTGGGGAATGGAGGCAAGGGCAAAACCTGATCAACACTCAGGATGTGCAAGGCCCCAACAGAGCCTCACGTGAGGCAAAGAAGCAGCGCAACCTCCTGAAACACTGGTTCAACTCCCCAGCTGGAGCAGTGGAGTGGCAAGACAGGATGGTAAATGCTTAATGAATGCTTCCTTCAGCCTGTCTCATCACACGGATGAGATTGGGCCATGTATGTTGGGTTGGCCTACAATGAACAGGGCGTTTAATAAAGAGTTGTGTTTATGTTGACATGTGTGGATAATTATTACATTATTATTGATAATAAAGGGCTGTAGGTGTGGCACTTGGGAGGGTGGACCATACAGTCCCACTATGCTTGCACTGGAGGTTTATCTATCCCACTGCTATCCTAACCCATCCCAAAGGTATCCCTGCCCATCCCACAGGTATCCCTGCCCATCCCACAGCTATCTTAACCCATCCCACAAGCATGCAAAGGCTTAAACCATTTCTAAAAGTTTCCAGCAAGACTTTATGAAAAAGAAGAAATGAAGCAAGTGTGTGAATCATAAATAGACTTTATTAATAACAAGCTATAAGACAAAAATGAGTCTCTGGCATTCCTCTTGGTCGCTCAGTCTCAGGGGTGAAGGGTCCAGGTGCTGTGGAGGTGGGTGGTGCTGGAGTGCTTGTCATCAGCTCCTCCAGAAGCAGAAGCAGCAGAAGTGCCAGCCCCAGAAGAGCGAGCCCATGCTGCAGAAGCCCCAGGAGAACCAGAGTGAGGGCCAGGGGGCAGGATGGTAGCCCTGTCCCTCTTGCCAGGGCTGGCAGCAGATGGCTGAGGCTTGCTGTGCTTCCGCATGGTTGTGGGGTTGCTGGCTGGCAGGGAGGCTGGCAGGAACCAAGGCTGGCAGGCAGACATGAACCAAGGCTGGCTGGAAGGCAGGCAGCAAGGCTGGCAGGCAGCAAGGCTGGCAGGGAGGCTGGCAGGGAGGCTGGAAGCAAGGCTGGCAGCAAGGCTGGCAGGCAGACATGCAGGCAGGGCAGGCAAGGCAGTCGATGTGTCCGGCAGCAGGTCTTTCCTCTGAATGGCGACCTGCTTCCGAGCTGCTTCCGTTATATCCGCGGGGCTGACGCAATGCATCCTCCCCGCATGTGCAATTAACGCCAGGCTTCCGCTGTGCATCCGCTGTGCATCCGCTTCATCCATTCGGCGTCCGCTCTGCATCTGCTGTATCCGTTCCGCGTCCACTTCGCTGAGGCCCCCCGGAAGCCCTGTGGTTGCACCATCTGCTCCCATCCGCTTCCATCCGCTGGGCTTCCGTTCCGCATCTGCTTTGCATCCGCCCTGCGTCCTCCCCGCGTCCGTGTTATCCGCTCCGGTTATGCAAATTTTTGGCCCTTTTGAGAGCGGAAAACAACGGATGGAACATTTTGCTCGTCTGCTGTGTCCTTTTTGCATCCGTTGGCCAGTGTGACATGGGCTTTAGATTTATGTCTCACCTTTCTTTCAAGAGGCCATGACAGCTTCATGGAGATCTCCCTTCATATATCACTATTTATCAGACATTAATACAATTGAGCAAGTCCAGAAGTATTTTACAAGAAGAGTAGTACAGTCCTCTGTTCGCAACAAAATACCCTACACTACCAGACTTGAGATTCCAGGCTTAGACAACCTTGAACTACTTCGGCTAAGATTTAAGTATAGTACATAAAATTATCTGTAATAATGTACTACCAGTTAATGGCTATTTCAGCTTTAACCACAACAACACAAGAGCACACAACAGATATAAATTTAATGTAAACCACTCCAAACTTGATTGCACAAAGTACAATTTCAGCAACAGAGTGGTCAATGTCTGGAACTCACTACCTGATTGTGTTGTCACCTGCTCAAACCCCCACTCCTTTACCCTCAAACTATCTACTATTGACCTTACCCCATGCCTAAGAGGTCTCTGTAAGGGGCGTGCATAAGCACACAATCGTGCCTACCATCCCTGTCCTATTGTCCCCAATTATTTGTACCTATTTCATGTATTTATACCTATGTTTATTCTTATTTCTATTATATTGTAAGTGTTTGACAAATCAAATCAAATCAATAAATAAATATTATCCAACAAGAACAGCAATAGCAGCAATTCTGTAAGATAGACTGGGCTGAGAGAAAATGATTGGCTCAAAATCACTCAGGGAGCTTTCATGGCTGAAAAGAGACTAGTCCCTGGCAGCTCAACTGCTGACTTTCCTTGTGAAAATGATGGGTTGAAATTCAAGAGACTCAGTGAATTCAGGCAGAGTCCAAACACTAAATTTATAATCTTAGAGAGGAAAGATATATGTTTGCTCTCTCTGTTGATGAACTGGTGCTATATCAACATAACGTGAAAGACTGATCAGTATTATCTTGCATGGTCAAGATTTAATGCTATGCTTAAAACTGATGCTTATTTTATGTATGAAGTAAGTTATGCTTCATAAAGCCATTTTGATACAGTGGTGAAGGCATCAGGCTAGAAACCAGGAAAGTGTGAGTCTAATCTGGCCTAAGGACAAAGCCAGCTGTGTGGACTTTGGGCCAGTCACTCTCCCTCGGCTCTAGAAAGAAGGAAACAGCAAACGGCTTCTGAAAAAAAAACTGCAGGGACAAGTAGTCTCGGTTGCACATTTTTTTATCAATAGTTTTGGTTTCTAGAAGCTTCCCTCTTCATATTAATTGTAACATATTACTAATTTTAAACAATTGGTTTTCTTCTATAAATATTAATACTTTTTTAAGATTGGGGAATGGTAGGAAAAAGGTTTCAGAGAACGAAAGCAAGTTGTTTTGCTTATAAAACACGATAGAAAAGGAATATGCCACTACTATTCATCTATTATCTTTGAGTCTAAGCCCAAGATAATTTTTAGTCTATGCAGACAAGTTTTTAAATAGTTTTTCTATCCCAATAAATCCTACACAAGACCTACTTCAATGAAACTGGAATACCTGTTGGGTTTCTTAGCCTTTTGGGAAGCTAAGTGGGAGCATGTATATATTTTTGCTGTTTTTTTGTCAGTTGCTATCCATTCAGGAACTCAGTGGCTGGTTTTCACCCACCAGAAATCTTCAATCAAGTTTTAATGCAGGCTGATTAGCACCAATTAAGACAATTGATTATTTTTTAGCTGACAGTGAAGAACTCTTAATGTATAATCAACCCACTCAACCCTGTGTTTTCTGCTAGGCATTTGAAATGTTCCTTTCTCTTCCTTATCATGTAGGATCTCTGCTTACAAAACTCCTTCCTCAAAGCATTATTCCCGACTGGAGACATCTGTTCTATCCTAGTATCCTGGCACATTTTAGTAGCAATAATAATATTCACAACAACAAAAACAGTGGGTGCATGGGTGCTCTGGATCAGCTGAAATGCCATTCACCTTGCATCAACCCCATACAGAGAAAAGACAAGGTGTCTGCTGGCATTGTGGGGCTGGTAGTTGTGGCATTTATACAGTTCAAAATGGAAACACATTTCTACAGATATGCACAACAAATGGAAAGAATCGCCCTTGCTATGTCGATCCATGCATGGAAAGGAACTCCTCCGAAGCGCTACAGGAATAGAGTTCAGATCTGACCTCCATTTCTGCAGCCCTTCAAAGGAGTTCCCCTCCTCTTGCAGGCAGACGTTTCACTCTAAAAAGGGGTTTTGCAAGGATGGGAGTGGAGGAAATCTCATTTTTGCAGGAGGTGGTCGCAGCTTAGAACCTTCCCTGCTGGCTTCTCCATTAACTTTCTGGGTAAGCCATCAGAGAATACTGCAAATGGCAATGACATAACCACAAGGTGCTTGGCAACCAGTTGGCTACCAAGCACTCAGATCATGACTCATGTGACCACAGGGGTGATGGTGTAACACTTTGCAATGACCGAAAATATTTTGTGGGACATAAAACATCCATTCTGTGGCTGTCGTAATTCCAGATTGTTGTTAAATGAACGGCCATAAATTAATTACTCCCTGTAATTTACTTTACAAATACTATAAAAAATATTATCTTTTCACAAGGACAACTTCTCAGAGGATTAATCCTGGCTTTCTATACATATGCTCAATTCAGGAAGCAGTGTCATCCCTGTTTTCAGCGTTACTGTTTCAGAAGTGCTAATACCTATTTAATGACCTTGCTAGGAAACAGTTTGGTACACTGACAGCATGCTTCCATTTCCAAGGCAATTGTCTCAGTTTTACATGTCATTTGATTTTTCAAAAAATGTTTAGGAGCTGGTTAAGCTGCATTTCCAAGGAGAGGAGGACCATCCAATCATGATTACACTGATAAATTGCAATCACAAATAAAAGATTCCACTCACTACATTTCATCTTCTACCAGTATAAACATTTATGAAAAAAAACATTTAAGTTAACTATAAATGAAATGTTTTCTTGTTTCAAAGGACTCCACGAGAGGACATTATCTCTTGTAATTTGATCTACGAGCTTAAAGGCAGAAGAAATTCAGAGGACATTCGGGTTATATTTTGCTATACTTCAACTATCATTCATTTACAGTAAATGAAATGTTGCTTTGCATTCCTTCATATAATATTTGAAGAACCATTTCCTTTCCTCCAAAGTTTTCCTTTGAGTCAGCTTGACTCCTAATTACTTTATAGAAAAGTATATTCAGGTTTTCTTGTTCACAGTTGGAAGAAAGTTGCCATTTCCTTTTTCCATATTTTTTTACTCATTATTTAGCTTATAGTGCAGTAGCTTCATGTCCAAGTATAGCCTGGTCCATTTCTTTTTAACCTCAAAGCCAGAAAAGATCAATCAAGTGCTAAGGCATCTAAAAATGCCCCATGTTAATCCAGAACTTCATTTTATTGTTTAGATAATGTAAGGACATGGCTATAATATTCTCATTATTAACTACAGTATTAAAATGCAGGCAAAAATTGACTACACAAATTTCTACACAATAGCCTTCCTTAGTGATCTGTAGTTAATTTCTGTTTTTCAAGATATCATGGTATATTACAAATATTCAAAACCTCAGAATAAATTTGTGAATGTACTTATGTATATAACACAAACCAACCCACTAATCTGTCCTATACAGAGACAATAGAAATACAGCTTGTTTTGAATGTCATGTATCACTCACATGGGAGAACCAACAATAGCTGTGTCAATCTGGAGGTAAATTTAATTTTACAAAACAATTGCAGACTTTCAAGTTTGGAAGACCTCCATACGCTATGGTGGTTAGAAGCCAGAAAAAAAAGGAGGAAAACTTGGGGATTCTTTTTCTTTTTGGCAATGGATGTCTAAGAAACCTCTTTTTCTAAAATTTTCAATTTTTCCTATCTTGGCTTTTAGATTTCATAGATCGCTGGGCTCAGAAGACTGGATTAAAAGGGAATTGATACCATGGATACAGCCTCAGCATGGATACTGGATGTTGTTATTAATCACAAAATAATCTTTTGAAAGATTAGAGTTGTACCTCTAGAGGACTGTTTAGAATCATTGTGTATCCAAATTAAACTTTAATGTGTCTATTTTTGTATTATTGTTTCTTTCCTATTCCTTTTCTTGCTTGATTTTTGATCAATGGTAGTAATAAATACATTACTTATTTAATTCTTGTCCCCTCTAAATTGGGCTGCATTATTCTTATTGACTTTTTAGGTTTTATGTAAGCTTCTGTAGAAATCTTTGCAAGCTGAAGAACAGGCTGGTGAACACGAAAATAAAACTGAATAATCTGGGTGGTCGCTGAATATGAAATGAAGTAAATGGGCTTTTGGTTTGATTTAGGAAGAATATTGTTTTGTTTTTACAGGGTTCATCTGAGGAAATTATCCCGGTTAAAAGCCATTTTTTTTTCACACTACGAGTTCTTCAAATTGCTACATGTACAATCTCCTTGATAAAGGGTAATGAGCTACATGTCGATTACTCTTGTGTGTAGATGGTTTCCTATTGCTGATGCTTACAAACAGGAAATGCTTCATCTATTTGGTAAACTAATAATGCTCAAAAGAACCTGATTGATCACTTGACAACCAAAATTATATGGAGCTTTATACACAGGGGTGGGATTCAATTTTTTAAACAACCAGTTCTGTGGGTGTGGCTTAGCTGGTAGGTGTGGCTTGGTGGTCATGTGACTTGGTGGGCATGGCCAACTCAATCGCACTCACATTGAAGCATGCATTTCCTCGCCTGGCCTTTCATGACTGTGGGGATGCTGCACCAGTCATAAGTGTGAAAAATGGTCATAAGTCACTTTTTTCAGTGCCATTGTAACTTTGAATGGTCACTTCATACAAGCAAAGTACCAGCAAAGGAGGGGAAAAAACTCCAGAGAAGTTCCAGAGACAGGAAGTCTAGTCCTGCCAATAATGTTAAAAGGGTTAATAGAGAGGCAGTTTCTGTAAGCAACACCAGAATGTTTCCTTCCTGTCTTCCTTACAGGATTAGGCCTGTAATTTCTTCTAACAACTGGTTCTCCGAACTGCTTAGGATGTTAACAACTGGCTCTAGTGAATAGGTGTGAACTGGTAGAATCCCACCCCTGTTTATACAGCACTCCATGAAAGATCCTCTAAAAAAAATTTCCATAACAAAGTAAATATCTCTTCTGACTCACAAAAGAAGATCCCTGGGAAAATAAAAGTAGAGGTCCTTTGAAGAATCAAAATTCTTATTATGAGAAATAACTAAATTTTAAGGGATGACTATCGAATCCAAAGATTTACAACTATGAGCCCTTATAGCAGAGTTCTCCAAACTTCTGGGAGTTGGAAGTCCACAAGTCTTAAAGTTGCCAAGTTTGGCAATATCAAATCCACCCTTAGCTCTTTAAATGTGGGTGGCTTTGGGCCAGTCATTTTCTCTTAGCCCAAAGTATTTCATAGGGTTAATGTGGAAGAAAAATGAAGGGGAATCATCTGCCCATTGCCTTAGTCTCCTGGAATAAATCTAACAAATGAATAAATTGCATTACAACTATCTTTAAAAGTCATCTCCAAATGGGCGTGATCACCAAAATGCAATAAGTCATAAGTGGCTAGAGGTTTAAGAGCAGGTCTTAGGCATCATCTGTAGATGGAATAAGGTAATACTTTTGCAACTGGTCACAATGACTTTAAATGGTCACAGTGACTTTAAATACATGAAACGTAAAACACTGATTGCTTTCCCAATATAAAACACCAAAGATGGAATTTTCTTAAGGAAAAACTATTCTTGTGGTTGACAGCTGGAGATTCCGTGTTAAATTGCTCCTTTTTTTCATGAAGTATTCACTATTTTCCTTGTGGCTAAATGTAGTTAAAACAAAAATTTCATAATCTATTATCCAGTTTCCCTCCTAATTAAGACATCCAGTTAAATTAAATTAAGTCTCCAGGAGCAAAATAAATTCACAAGAGAAGGAGATAACTTTTTTTTTCTAAATACCGATGAATACAGATGAAAACAACTTATTATTCCAGAGCATCAGAGGATTTACATATCTTTAATTATCTCCATGTGGTCTCAGTAATTCTTTAAATTAGGAATCTGCATAGTTCTTGTAGGAACTGTTTTTTTTTTAAATAGAAATGTTAAATCAGACTATATATAAATTCCTTATTTCAACAGACTATCTCCTTGTGACTAACAGGAAATAAACACATAAGGTTTGTTTTATTTCTTTAAATTATTTTAATGAAAATATTGGGAATTGATACACTCATGGATTATTTTGCATCTTAGAAATTCAGCTGAATTTTTTCCCCCTATTTTCTCATGTAAATGACTTTATCATACAAAATGTTTTTTCCACAGCAATGTCTTGCTTTCCCAGCAATATCTTGTTTTTCCCCCAGCAATTGTTTCAGTTTGGAAGTTGAGTTGACATGGCCAATACCCATGATATTTTGGTCCATTTATCACTAACTCCAAATTCCTGGGGGTTAATTGGCTTGGTCCAATCCTGCTGTTTTCCCAATTGCAAAATATGCCATTTCTCAATTAAATATTTTGCATGAACTGGGGTATGGTAGTCAAATAGTGATTATTTGTATTTGTAGGTTAAAAGCTTTGGGAACTAGTTAAGTTGTGTAAATCACTCAAATTTGCCCAGAGAAATTGAGCTATTATCTGCCAATCTCAGCCTTAAAGGTAATGTTGCATTAACATTAAAATCTCCCAGGCTGGTAACTTCCAAATAGAATGGATAGCTATCCAACAAATCCTTAGCCTATGTACTACTTTGGAATTATGGAAATTATAGTATAACACATCTGCAAGCTTTTAAGCCCAACTTAAAGGCTGTTGCACATTATGGCATAGTTCTCTGGTTGAATGGTGCACAGACAATAAAACAAGATGATATGAGTCGATTTGGATGAGTAATTCAACAGCACAATATTAGACTGCAGGAAAAACAACTTTAGTACTGTTCCAAGACAAAGGGTCTTTGCTGAATCATATTCACAACCCAGACCAAAACCAAAAGATGCTACAGACCAATAGTTAGTCACATCTCAACAGAAGGCATGAAGCCCAGTCATGCAAGAAAGGAAGATTTTGGGAAGTCAACAGATGTGTTGTGTTTTTATGTGTGTATCTGTGAGAGAGAGTGTATTTATGGAAAAACAAAAGGCAATTCAGCCAAATAACTTGGAGAACCTGTTATTTAATACACACTTTAACTGAAAGATTTTCTGATACCAACAGAGGTGAATTCTCACTGGACCAAGATATTCTGATATGAAGGAAAATTAAAAAGCTGTCACTCTAACAAAGGAACAGACAGAAGAACTTTCTAGTTTTGTGCAAATGGCCTTTTACAGCACATCTCCTTCAACCTTTGCACATCTCAAGTTTTTTTGTTCAAGGGACCTTCTTGATAAAATAAACTTTCTTTTTTTGTCAGTTTTCCAAGAAAGTACAATATTGGACAGGAGAAAAGTACATATAGTATCATCGACTTCCTAATGATTTCTCAATTAAAATTAACTTGTTATGCAATGAGACCAGATAGATATAAAAGAATGAGAAGACCCCTGTTGTGTGTGAAATTCAAAACCTTTTATAATTGTCACTGATTTTCACATAGTTGGAATGTTTAATTTCTAGTGATGTATTTGAATTTAAAAAGGGATTTTTGTCCATGCATATGATCCAATAGAAGACTCCTGATGAAAAACCTTCCATGTTATTGCCATCAGAACACAAATCTCTATATTTATTAAAACAACCTGACAAGGAAGGCATTTAATTGAAAAAAACAACAACCCTACCATTGTAACATAACATAAATGCTATCATCATCATTTTAAAGACAGAACTATGGGTTAAAAAGATATAGTTGTTGAAAAGTACTCCAGCCATTTTTCACATATCATGGTTACTTGATGAAAGTCTAACTTAAACACAAATTATTTATGCTTCATGAAAGCTATTTCCATGCAATTGTGGATGACATAATTGATTATAATTCTGACAGCAAACTATGAAAGATGCAGGAATGTGTATGCAGTAGAAGGAAATTAAAATTGCCGGATGTAAAAGAGCTGAGTTTTATACATGACAACTATAAATAATGTGTTGGTTTTTTTAAAAAAAAGATCTAAATTATTTGGAAAATTTTAAAGATACAAATCAAATAATGAATCAATACATAGTAAAATCTGAATTAGATATGGCAAGTTTACTGCAATATTCTTAATAAATATATTTAAATTAAAAAAAATAATATGGAAGGTTATTCCAATTGATTATCTTATCCAGATACAATAGAACCTCTGGTCACAACCATAATTTGTTCCATAACTTTGGCTGCAATCTGATTTGGTTGTTTCCTGATTTTGAAAATTTCCTGATTTTGGAAATTTGGTGCTTACAAAAAAAAGTGGCATGGAAGGGAAAATTGGCCATGAAAAAAGAAAATTTTGTGAATTTTTTGATCGGAACCCGATTTGGTCATGGTCAGAAACATTCATGACCAGAAGTTCTACTGTATTCTATTATGTAAAATATGAAGGAACAATGTTAGGAACAGAATTCAGGCAATCAAAAAGAATGATTTAATCCTAATTGTTCATGTTTTACCTCGTCTTTATCCTGCACTTGGATGAAAAGAGGAAGAGCAAAGCCCACTTGGGCCAATTCAGGAATAGCCACGCTGTACTCTGAACTGTTGAATTGAGGAGCATTGTCATTTATGTCAATAACAAGGATGTTGAAGGTAGTCATCACTGTGGCATTAGAAGGCGTCCGATCATCATTGAGTTCAGTTCCCTGAAAAAATAAAGTGAAAGTAAAATTTCACAAAAAACTACAGAAATTGTGGACATCATGAAGAATTCATACTTATTTTAGATTTAGCTATGTTTCATATAATTAGCGCTATGTGACTAAGATAAACAGAAGTTATGGAAGAAGTTAAAAATATGATTAAGCTTAACAAAGAGAGCTTTTTTAGTATATTGTAGTGTTTAAGATGCGATAGTAGAAACCAGGAGACTGAGTTGTAGTCCAACATTAGGTACAAAATCTTCCAGATAACTTCTGATGAATCTCTTTCACTAAATCCTTGGAAGGCCAAGGGCATATTCTGAAAATACTACTTAAAAAATTTCAGGGACTTCTTAAAATCACCTTAAGAGGACAAACTTTTTAAGGAAGTATGCACCCAGTTCAGTTGAGCTAATTTCTTCTTGATAATAAACTTATGTATTGGACTAACATGTTTAATTGAATGGCAACTTATTGTTAAAACTTTGTTATATAAAAATAATTTAAAACTAAATATATATATTTGGTACATTATTTATATATTTATATTACTTTGTATCTTTATTCCTCAATGTATCATTTTCTAAAAGTATCTAATCTTTGTTGCTTATAGAAAAAAAAAACATAAACCACCGGGTGTTGATTGTAACAGAATACTCTGTCACTCTGTAAATATAGGAAAGAAGAATAAACCTGGTTTATAGGTTGCAGGTACAGAGGACAGGTGTGGGATGAATCAGATCTCATGTCTCTTCTGTCAGCTGGGCTATTTCAAACACAAATTGGAACTACATGCCTATTTAGAAATAGTCATCATTCCATGTCTATAGCCCAAGGCTCTTCAAACTGGGCAGGTTTAAGACTTGTGGACTTCAGCTCCCAGAATTCCTGAGCTAACATGACTGGAGGAGGAATTCTGGGAGTTGAAGTCCATAAGTGTTCAAGCTGCCAAGTTTGTGTTAAGAGTAGTTCGTGGAGATTTCTCCTTCTGGCAGATGAACTGGAAACAGAGCTAGTGGGTTTGAGTGATCCCTTTTCTCCCCTTGTCCCATATTAACACTATCACAATGATGAGCTAATTCTTGAGTCAAGTTTAGGACTCAGCAAATAAGCCAGTGCAAGTCATGCTGACATATTTTTCTGCTGACTCAAGAGGATAGTAAAACTTTGTGGAAGATCACATGCAGAGGGGGTTGTCATTGTAGGGCTTGTAGTTGAGCAGCCATGCAAGTTTCATATTGGCATACATATATCCCCTCTTGAACACTTTTGAATTTTTAAATATTTTCATTTACTACTTGAGAGGCATAACTTCCAGGCTTTCTAAACAAAGAAAGCAATAATTATTTATTAGATGTATGTACTGCCTATCTAGTCTACGTGACTTTAGGACAGGGGTCATCAACCTTAAATACTCAAAGAGGCACAAAGGTCCTAATCAGAAGCTCCCATTCAATTCTGGAGCCAACTAGAAATCTGGTTCCCCCACTATAGAGTCTCCTCCTAGCACAGAGTCCCTCTTTTTCTCTGCCGACCAGAAGTCCAGTTCCTCTGCCATAGAGTCTCCTCCTAGCACGACATCCCTCTTTTCCTCTGCTGAGCGGAAGTCCGGTTCCCTCACCATAGAGTCTCCTCCTAGCGCACTGTCTTTTTTCCTTTTACCGACTGGCAACAGGGAGCCACAGAAGAGGGATGAAAGAGCCAAATGTGGCTCCAGAGCTGCGGGTTGCTGATCCCTGCTTTAGGATGTAATGAGAGAGAACCAGCCTTCAAACTTTACAAACAGGGGGAGGAGGTGAGAGGAATTTTCTTCCCTATTGAAACAAAGGCTTTGCCACAGTCAGATTTTTCTTGAACTGAAAAGAAAAAAAAAATGAATTGTGGAAAGGAGCAAGATTTCAAGGGGTAGCAATAATAGCGTACTGACCATGTAGAATTCCACTGAATGAAACTTGAGAGGGTCAAATGGCCTAATTGCATGCCAACCTTCTCTTCCTGTCAAAGTACTGCCCTAGTCAGCAGATGGTGGGGTTGATCATTCCTTTTTTTGGGAAAATGCTATCACCTCCTAATCAATGGCAACCCTTCTAGCAGATGCCCTCTCTCCCACCTCCATCCCTTCCATCTCAATAGAATCTAACTCACTAAATACGTTTCCATCTTTATATTGATTTTAATTAAAGATCTGTGATGGCGGGGGAGGAGGTTTGCAGGATTGAATAGGTCTCTTTGGGTATTGGTAACTAAGCTGATTTGCCCCTCATCACTCTACGTTGGCTCGTCTGAGGAGCATTGGTGCTTCAGAGAGCACCAAAAAAGAAAAAAAAAGAAAGCTGAATTTAATAATGACAATTCCATTATAATGTATCAGCAGGAAGGATACATGACTGCAGAAATTCTATCACTGTCATCAAGTACTCCATCATTTTTGGATGGAGATAGATTTTTGGAAATCTAAGGACTGTTCTATATTTCTTTCCTAACTTAAATCAGTAGATATGGGGGGAAAAAACAAACCCTAGAAGAGAGAAAGAACGATCAAACTCTTATGGAATGGTGACTGATAATGCACACGATTTTTTTTCTTAAGGGTTACTTTTCTTACAACTCATTTCTATTAAAGCACAGGTAGCCCTCAGCTTATGACCACAATTCAGCCCAAAAATTCTGTTGCTAAATGAGACATGTATTAAGTGAATTTTGCCTGATTTTGTGACCTTTCTTGCCACAGTTGTTAAGTGAATCATTGTAGTTGTTAAATTAGTAACACAGTTTTTAAGGAAATCTAGCTTCCCCATTGACTTTGCTTGTTCAAAGATTAGAAAAGGGAATCACATGACTATGAGACACTGCCACCATCATAAACATGAGACAGCTGCCAAATGTCTGAATTTTGGTCACATGACCAGGGTCGCAATTGTCAAAAATGTTCATAAGTCATTTTTTTCCAGTGGCATTGTAACTTCAAACAGTCATTGAACAAACTGTTGTAAGTCAAGGACTACCTGTATTAACATCCCTAGGAGGACGTGTACATCCTTTGTTATTCCTGTTCTGCTCACTCTTTTTGTATCATTATCATTCAACTAGCCAGCATATCTGTTAATTTGTTGACTTTGTGAGTGGTGGTCAAAACCCAAGCAAGTATTTCTAGGAAACCCTCAAGACGGGTAAATATATATCTCACGATGGAATTCTTTAAAATTCCATCATGGGGTAGGTTCTGATATACAGAAATCCATGTAGAATGGGTGAGGACCATTGTGTCAGTAGCCAGACTGGTCTCTGAAGCCTGCAGATAATGAAAATTGGGTAAATCGCAAAGTACAGGTTACTTACAACTTACAAACATTTGTTCAATAATCAAAATTAAAACAACACCGAAAAAAGTTATTTATGACTGGTCTTCACACCTACGACCATCATAGCATCCCTGGGGTCACATGATTAAAATTGGGGTACTTGGCATCCAGCATGTATTTGCAACATTTCTTTTCTTGGCTTCTGCTGTTTTGGAAAATAAATTGACCTCCTCCTCTTTGTGGCAGCCTCTCAAATAGTGGAATGCTGCTATCATGTCCTCCCTACTCCTTCTTTTCTCTAGAGTAGCTAAACCCAAATCCTGCAAACGTTCTTCATATGTTTTAGTCTCCAGGTCTTTAATCATCTTAGTTGCTTTTCTTTGCATTTTTTCCCCAAAGTCTCAACATCTTTTTTTTGTAATGTGTCTGGAATGGTGTAGTAGGGTCTCCTGCTTGAGGAGGGGTTGAAGGCCTCCAAGGTCCTTTCCAACTTTGTTATTCTGTTAACATCCTGGAGTCATGTGATCTCCATTTGCAACTTTCTCAACCAGTTTCCAATGAGCAAAGTCAACAAAGAAAACTAGATTCACTTAATGACCATTGTTGTGGTTTGCCAGCAGCAGGTGAGGATGGCTGAGGGCCTGGAAAGCGAAGACTCAGATGAGGGGCCTGTGTGTGATGCGGGGATGGGACCAGGACCATCAGGGAGTAGAATGCTGCCTTTGTGGAGGCTGGCAGCAGCGATGAAGAGGCCCCCGAGGAGCCTGTGCCCAGTGTGCTCGAAGGAAAGAGCAGCTGCAGCAGCACGGGCAACTTAGGAGTAAGGTTGCAAGGTAATGGCTGCTCCCTGAGGAGATAAAAGCCGGCTGAGAAACCGCAGTTCTTTGCAGAAGGCAAAGAAGTTTTACACTCAAGCCTGGTGGACATTAGGAATATCTGAGTTGGAGTTTGGAGACTCTTTGTGTTGGAATTATTGCTTAGTAACTTTATCTAGTGTTCTTGGTAGCCTTGCAAAACCTTGGCAAGGCTCTTTCTTATCGGAGCTAATTGGTTTGAAGCAGCCTTTTACCCGTGAAGGAACAGGATTCGTAAAGGAACATTAAAAGTTTGTGCTGTTACATTTGTCTCGTGTTTGCTTCCTTGGAACCAGGTTTGGGTCAAAACAACCATGTGGTTCACTTAACAACTGCAGTGATTTCTGTAGCATTAAAAGGTTGTAAAATTGAGCACAACTCACTTAATCACCATCTTGCTTTGCAACAGAAATTCTGATCCCAGTTGTGGTCATAAGTCAAGGACGTCCTGTAACAGATCATTGGAAATGCCATGCTGTAGCTCAGTCGTTTGAACGGTTTGATGTCAGACAAGAAAAGTCCTTGAATTGTAGTGGAAACATGTGTTTATTAAACTGTATTTTATTGTAATTTGTGCTCAAAACATGTCAAAAAAGAATTAGGAGGGCAGAGGTGGTTCAGCCAACTATGTGAAAAGAATTAAACCCCAGAGCATCAATAAAAAGTACACAATAAACTTGTTTTCTGAAATTCAAACCAATATTTGTGCATTTACAATGTATCATTTTCCAAGATACTAGTCACGAATTTGTCCTTTTTTTTAGGCACGAGTGCCCAATATATTTTGGTTATATTCTTAATAACCAATATTTTATTTCTAAAATATTGAAATAAAATATTAAATGTTAAATAAATTTTAGGTACAGAGCTAGAAAATATGAGTTCTCAAACTTTCACAACTAAGCCACATTTCAAAGTCCAATTTTCCAAAACATCTGCCATTTTCATTCCATGTGGTATTCCTCTTTAGCTTTTTTCTTTAATCTTAATAATGCCATGGGAAGTATATGTTTACTTATCTTTATCCTGCCTTTATTATTATTATTTTTTTGTAAGTAACTCAAGGTGGCAAATATACCTAATATTTCCTCCTCCTCCTCTCCTTCCCACAACAGTCCTGGCTTGGAGTAGAAGAGAAAATGATTGGGTCAAAGTAAACTCATCTGGTTTTCATGCATAAGGCTGGCCTAGAACTCACAGTCTCTTCATTTCTAGCCAGATGCCTTAATCCCTAGACCAAATTGGCTCTCATATTTATTTATTTTTTTGTTTGTTTGTTTGTTTGTTTGTTTTTATTTTGTCGGGCGGTTATAAGATAACAGGTATAAGCATGGTTATGAATACATGAAATGGATACATGTAAGAAAAAAGAAAGAAAGAAACAAATATTATCTAATTAATAATACAGTTTCCTTTGAGTTGAGATTGTCTGCTTGTCCATGTCATTTCCTTGGTAAAAAATACAGAAGAGATTTTATTAATGCCTCTCAATCTAGCCTACAGTCCTGAAATGTTCTAGTTACTTCCCATTTAATAGGAAAGGCCACTGTTGAGTTTAACACCTTGATGAGATGCTACCGCATAATTGGTCAGGCATATCACTAACTATTCCACTATCAAGGAAAAAACAGTCTATGTTCTTTTCTTCTCTCTTGCAGATGTTTTGAAACAGTGGCTCGGGTTTTTTCTCTTACCTTCACTGTAAGAATAAATCCAGCACTGTAAAAAGGATTTTCTCGGTCCAGTGGTCCATTCAGAGTTAAAGCACCACTGATGTAGTCCAGGGCAAAGATACTATTGGTGTTGCCTGACAATAAAATAAATAGGATAAGCACAAACAAACTCCCATGAAAAGCATAAAAAGCTCAAGAATTAATATAGAGGTTGAGAGACATATTCAGAGAAAGCTGTGTTATGCACATAATAGAATATAAACTGCAAAGAGAAGTTTGAGAAGTAAAAAGGTTGTGTCATCTGGAACCCCAAGCCAGTGGCACATTATGATGTGAATGAAGAGCATTTTATTAAAAAAAAATCTAAAGTCAATTTCCCATTGCCTCAGTCTAACAAGATATTGGATAGAGAACTGAATAACTTTTGATAATATCACAAAAACTTCAGGCAATATTGGAAGTCTCAATCTGCTCCTTTTAAAATGGAAATATATTCATAGTTTTTGTGCGTACACAACAATTCTGTTATACTTAAATGTAGACCTGCACTTGTCTTATAGCTAAAACAGGACACAATGAGGTGGAACAAGGGGGCTTTGTTTAAAAGGAATGCCCAATCTTGCCATCTTTTTGCTGGCTGGGGAATTCTGGGAGTTGGATGTCCACAAGTCTTTCTTATAGAAGTCAAGGTTGGATACCCCTGATTTAGAGCATTATGGGCACTCTAGAGGAGATTGGAGTGATTTGCAGAACACAGGCAGGAAATGGGATCTTTCTCTCATGCATCATGGAAGCCATTAAATCTGTATCCATAACTATGAGAAGTTAGGGGTGAAAGCACCAGACTGGGAAGAAGAAGGTGAGGGGGAACAGAAATTTTCCTTCTGAGATATTTCGCTTCTGTAATACAAACTTAGCAATGTTTAACAAAACTAGCTAGTTAACAAGCGAACTAACTAGCTCAGTTTTACAAATGTCCCATGACAGCAGGTCTTGAACTTGGTGCCTTAGGGACCAGCCAGTGCAACACTTTTAATTCCCCACCAGTAATAATAAAAATAAATAAATGAGGAAACATGGAACAAGACTTCTGGAAAATATAGAGGGACACACAAAAGACGTATGTTATTGGCTTGTATCTGAATCTTACCCAATGATTTCATGAGAAGGAAAAGATAGATTTGATTTGAAAGTTTTCAGACTCGCTTCAACTATTTGAACTCATCTTTATTTTATTATTTTATTTTATCTTCGTATTTCTTAAAAACCCGTCTAAACAGAGGAGGTAGGATAAGCATAGTACCTCTCTTTATTCTTCTACTCTAAAGCACACATTTGGGTAGTTAAATACTTTGGTGATCAGTGCCTCCCTTCCCTCCTCTACCTCTATAATGTATTGTTGCTTTCATTTATTTTATTGTTACCTTTCTATCAATTTCTTGACCCACTAAAAAGTCCCAGCTTGGGTTAAGTACAGTTTGACATGCAGCTGACTGTGCAGTTCTACAAAACAGTGTGATGGCTTTCAATTGGTTTGTCTGCTCTAGTGGTCTAATAGCAATTACACTCTCCTCGTTTTATATCTGAAGGGCGCGCGCGCACACCCACACACACATACATGCCCCAAATCCCCTTGACATCTCTATTGTTCCTCTTGGATCTATGGCTGAAAAGCCATAGGTAGTATGTAACATGGGAAAGATGGAAGAATTGCCCATATGCCTTCTGCATCATTCACCAATCATCTCCAAATTATCACAAGCTGATAAGCTTGCCTTTATCTTTCTAGACAAAGGTAGAAAGTTTCAGTGTCTGCTTAGGGGGTTCCTTCATCAAAATCGTTGCTGCTTCCCACATACTGTTGCTGCTGTCAATATATATTTCAGAGAATACACAAGGGAGTGGCACATTATAAGATGCATCAGCACTTCTATTTTTTAAAAAATAGGAGCACTAGCAAAGGACATACCTAGACCATGGATGTCCTAGAACTTATGTTTTCCCCAAACAGATTTACCGTAAGTGAGACAGCATGAAGGGAGCAAGGGAAAAGCTCTTATCACGATGCATATCTCATTTTATATAGTGACACTGGATTTAATTTGAAGGTTCTGATAGAGTTTCTACTATTCCTAATTTGTGTTTTAAAATCCCAGTGTTGGGTTCACAGGAATTAAAACAAGATATATTCTCTGTTTGCAGCTGAACAATGTCTGATCAAGACTGAAGCCTTAAATGGATTTAAGTATGAACTTGTTGAATTCAAAGGACATAAGTTCTAAGTTCTAAGTCCATAATTAAGTGGACTTATGTGGGAGAGGCTAGAAAGGGAGGAAATTAACACAGACATAAATAAGAGGCAAGTCTTTTCTATTGATAGGAGCTCAGCCCAGTTGTGGAACAAGAATGTGAACATTCTTGTTCCACAACAAGAATCTCAAAGAGATTCTGCCTTAATTAATTCACTATAAATGAAGACTGTAAAATTCTTTTTACAAAGATTCTGTATTTATGCTACACTAGTAATACCTCACTGAAATCAGCATAGTTCTTGCTTTTTTATAATCTTGTCCAGATGCTTGAAACAAGGCTGTACAAGTAGAAAAATTAAATATCAGACTATAAACTCAATGAACTTGCTAAAACCCATCATATATTTGAATTGTCTGTATCCCTACTACCTGAGTTTCTACTGTTTCTTGAACTTCAAGGTTATGCTTAACTGTTTCTATGTCTGTTAATATCAGCATTAGGTCAGGCAATACTATTCTGTTTCCTCTCATTCTGTCATGTGGAAAGAACCAAACATAACACAATAAATTGTTCAGAGTACTTACTTTATTGCTGTTCACCCTTAGACAAGAATCTTGCCAGACTAAAGCACATACTGCATATCTTTCAGATAAATTCCATGAAGGTTTTGGGAGGATCCCTTCTGGGTGTCTTTCTAAATATCAAGAATCCAATTGTGAATTGTCTCTTAGCTCCTTGGGAAAGAGCCCCTCCCTCTTTGAATTCAGCACCAGATTTCACCACAGATTCATTCTATATGGCATTGGCAGCCATTTTTTGTCCTAGTGTTCCCATTTCTCAGTGTTAAGAATTATGCACAATGAACTAATTTTCGAAGTTGTATGAAATCTCTCTAATGTATCTGAAATATAGTGCATATGATGCAGAGATGATCTTTAACAGCAGAAAACTGAACTGTCCATCAATGCACCAAATACTATCACTGCTTCTCTGGTGGGGTTAGAACATTGACTCAATATTATCTCTGCCTCTCATCCTACATTACTGCCAACTTGCATACAATTGTGAAAAATGAGGCCATCCCTGCCTTTTCTCAAGGTCATAGCACTTGTCAGCATCTCTACCAGAAGTAGAGTTTCTGTGGCACAAAGACAAACACCTTTCTGGAAGGGTGGGGGAGATAAGGAGACTGAGAATTCACGAGGGTCAGCTAAGACCTAATAGTGGAAGGACATCTGTTGTTAGAGAAAGGATCACACTTTTGAGAGAAACAGCTGTCAAGCAATAGCAATGTTATATGTAAAAATATACCTGTGAAAATATAAAGCAATGGCAATGCCATTTTTAACCTCTGTTTTAACCTAAAATAATTTACTGGAATATTACACAAGAATTCTCTGTTGTTTTGTATAAAGGTTACACGCACACACACGCACAGAGACATAGATAGGTAGGTAGGTAGATAGTTAGCAGGTTACACCGACCAGTGTCATGTTCATGATGGAGATTACTGGAAATGGAAAAACAGGACAAGGAAACAGATGTTATGCTACAATAACAAGGGTGCTGCATAGCTGGACCTGTAGTTGGATAGATTGTGAACCCAGGAAAGAGGCAGAGACTGTATATTTGAACCTGTATATAAACCCCAGCCTTCTTGGGAACCAGGTCTTCTGCCCAAGGACAGAATTCCTTTTTGCTTTATAAAAGCTCTTACATATTGTTCACGTGTCTCCAATATTCAGTTGTCTGAATACCTGAATGGTTGATTTTTATCACAAGCGAGTTGGAAATTGTTGTAAAGAAAACAGAAAAAGACAAAGATCAGAATTATCTAAGCCAGGGGTGTCAAACTGAAGGCCTGCAGGCCAAATCCAGCCTGCAAGATGCTTGGCCCATGGGATCACTCTGGAAAGGACTGGTCTGTGATGCCTCTGCCAATGTAAACAGAGTTATGTGGAGGAGGCTGTGTGTGGCCTTCCTGAACTCTGTTTTCACTGGCAGAGGGCAGCAAGATGCCATTATGTCTAAAAATGGAGCTCGGGAGCCCGTTTTCGCTGATAGAGCACTTGGGCCACCACAGACGCACCGATATGAGTGACACCAAGATGGCCACGCCCACCCCAGCCATGCCCACCCTGGCCCCTGAGGTCAAACACAACCCTGAAGCGGCCCTCAGTGAAACCAAATTTGACACCCCCGATTGAAGCTTAGAAGTCTTCCTGAGCAGGAGGAGAACAAAATGGAGGGCTGTGGAAAACAGTGTCCTGTCTGTGCAAGTATCAGGCAGGAAAGCTGTAAGCGGAAAGACATTCTTAAGTACAGGGAAAATGTCAAGGTTAAACGAATTCCAGCTAATAGGAATTAGTAGAAAGGAACAAAACTCTTGGAGGTTTAAAAGGATGATTAAAAGTGACAGAAGAAATCTCTGTCTTCAGCAGATTTGTGAACATCTCTATGTACAATAAAAGCCTTTTGGTAGTAAAATCAAGTTTCTGACAAAATGACCATTATTTCCCCTCAACCCCAGACTGGAATAAAACACTTTCCCCAAATTATCAGTATATGTTAGATTAAAGCCTGCTTTAATCAATATCTTAAATACTAAAAAAAAAAATGTCGAGATAAAGATATCTTTACATAAAGAAGAGCCAGAAAAGAAAGAAAAGAAAAAAGTCAGAAAAAAAATGAGTTACTCTGTCTTTTTTGGGGGGGAGGGGGGGGGTGAAGTCTGAGAGATTAGAAGCAACCAGCTAGGAAATGCCATCAATATTCTCAGCAAAACACTGTTTTTTCCAGAGTGAATGGAAGGTGAGGATCAGTGTGAGTTCTGGGGACTCCACTGTGATATTCAAGGCCACAACAGTGTCAGATTGACCATTTTTGCAGAAAGTAACCAGAGCAGGTTCAGCACTGAGAGCCTTATGAGAAGATGTGGTCACTTTTGATGCTTGTTCCCAAAATCAATCTCTTAAATGAGTTGAATAATTTTGTTGAGTTTGTTGAAAGAAAACGTTGGTCATAGGAAGACATCTTTAACCTTTGATATTGTGCAAAAGTAATGTGGACAAACACAAATCACATGTGTGTGATGCACAAATATAACAAAGGGTAATTAATTCCAAGTTATCTGGGACTTTACGTTTGAATTAATACCTTGAACTGCATCCAGAAACAAAGAACGAAGAAAATTATAATGAGGTTGCAGGGAATCTGTCTATAATCTAATCATAGCATTCTTAATCAGCCAATGTTTTTGAGAACATTTTAGAGGCAGAATCATGTAAATAATGTCTCTGTAGTTGAACTTGAACTCCTAAGTCTGGAGTCAGTTAACAGAATAATAGAAAAACAAAATTGGAAGGGATCTTAGAGGTCTTTTAGTCCAACCTACTGCTCAAGCAGGAGATTCTAATCTATATCATTCTGGACAAACAGCCATCCAATCTCTCCTTAAAAACTTCCAGTGATGGAGCACCTACAACTTCTGAAGCCATTCCACTGATTAACTGTTCTCACTATCAGGAAATTTGTCCTAAATTTTAGGTTGGATCTTTCCATGGTAAGTTAGCATTTAAAAAAAAAAAAAAAAGCCAGCAGGCAAAAACATCATGTGATTTTCAATGATTCTGATGAACAGGAAAGACAATAGGGCTTTCTGAAGGTCAGAATATATCCTCTGGTACTGTACTTTGATCTTCCTGAGCCCCAACTAATGAACTGAAGTAGCAATTGAAGACACAAAAGATAAGATTATGTCATATATCTCATATATTTCAATCCTCATTGACCTTTAATAACTCTCATGAAAGCGCTTTTAGGCAAATATCCCAGTAGTCCTCTTCTTCAAAATGAAGGGACATTTGCTGTCAAGACATCCACTGCCTGGGATTCGCGAAACGTCGAGTGGATGACTTTCATGGGATG
Organism: Laticauda colubrina; assembly: GCA_015471245.1. Lineage (NCBI taxonomy): Eukaryota > Metazoa > Chordata > Lepidosauria > Squamata > Elapidae > Laticauda > Laticauda colubrina. The sequence goes on from BLBF01000016.1 coordinate 18,994,002, forward strand.
TGAAAGGAGAACTAAGCCTATACTATATGAAGTAGATAATTTATTAATCAAAATGTGCTCTGTCAGGGCTCCTCTTGCTGAAATAGATGCTGTTGGATGTGGTTCACAGAATTGGCAATAGACACAGTCATCATTATATAAATAGTCTATCAGCAGCTTTGGTTACCTGACTGAATTTCACCTTGAATTCTGCCCCACACACCACACAAGACAGGTATGTTCAGGACCACTCCCTTGAAACTACCTCATTCCTCCTTTTATGCACTGAATACCACCAAACCCATGAAGCTTTGGGAAGTATCTACCAATATAAGATCCAAAGCAAGAAACCGTAGTCAAGGAAGACAGCGGAGAAGGCTTTATGTCAAAAAAGTACAGTAATTGTGGCACATTTTAACATGAGGCAGCCAAAAAGCTCACTTCCGCATGATAATAAAACCAGGTATACAATTCAAAGATGGCACATAAAGAATGGATTACAAGCAGCCAAGGGAGTTACTCAGGGGTGGGATTCTACCAGTTCGCACCTATTCGCTATAACCAGTTGTTAACATTCTAAGCAGTTGGGAGAACCTGTTGTTAGAAGAAATTATTGGCCTAATCCTGTAAGGAAAGCAGGAAGGAAACATTCTGGTGTTGCTTACAGAAACTGCCTCTCCGTTAATCCTTTTAACATTCTTGGCAGGACTAGACTTCCTGTCTCAGGAACTTCTCTGGAGTTTTTTTCCCTGTGCTTGTGTGGAGTGACCATTCAAAGTTACATTGGTACTGAAAAAAGTGGCTTAGGACCATTTTTCACACTTATGTCTGGTGCAGCATCCCCACAGTTATAAGAGGCTAGGCGAGGAGATGCGTGCCTCAATGTGAGTGATGTTGATTTGGCCACATCCAGCCAATAACATGACCACCAAGTCATGTCCCCCCAGTCACATGATTCCCAAGCTATGCTCACCACCTAAGCCATGCCCACAGAACCGGTTGTTAAAAAATTGGAATCCCACCCCTGTTTGATGCCCAAAGCAGAACGAGAACTCATGGTCACCAATTTCTAGTCTGCTGTTTTAACCACTACACCAAACTACTTATAAACCATTTGGCCGTATTTTCCCTTCTTGGGCTATGCCCGTGATGGTGAATCTATGGCAAGGGTGCTGGAAATGGCATGCAGAGCCACTTCTGCTGGCATGAGAGAGTTTGCCTGGAACAGCCCCACTGCACATGCATGCATTCCCCAGCTGATTGTTGAATATCTCCCATGCATACGTGTGGGGAAACACGTAAGAGACGGGCATGCATGTGCAGAGACATGCAGGGGGGTTTGTGTGTTTATGCGCAGAAGGGTGTGATGCGGGGAGCTGTGTGCGCATGCACAGGGGTTGGGGGAGTCGCACGCGCATTGCATCATGAGTGCAGGCATGCAGGTTCGCTATCACAGGGCTATGCTAGTTTATTTAACTGTTTGTGTAGTTCAAAACTCAGTATCTTATATGAGGAAATCATTCGTGTGAAATTTTCACATTTTTCTTCTTTCTCCAAGAACATGCTGCTGTGGCAAATAATCTCAGAATCATTCTCAAAGTTTGTCCTAACTAATACATTGTATAAAAGTCCATTGAACCAGAAAAGCCAACATACTATGGCATCAACTAGCAATAACCAATTATTTCAAAGGCTGAGCACTCAGTGGATAATAATCAGCAGGAGATCAGTCAACACAGCAGTGTCTGCAAGAGAGGTCAAAGAGATCAATCTGGTGAAGAGTGCCGTCCTCATGCCACAAGCTATGCCTCTTATGTATGTGTGTTTTGATATCACACGCCATCATGCATGTTCCAAAGAAGCATATCTTGTAGATATGATAGCATTATACCCCTTCTGGAATTTTAAAGATAGAAGCTGGAGCCTGCAGGAGGCAAAATGCAGGAACTCTGTCCTGCTATTAAATGTAGGAAGGAGGGAGAAAAGAAGGAGAGGGAAGGAGGAAAGAAGGGAAAGAGGGGAGAAAGAAGGAAAGAAAGAAGAAATGATGAGAAAGAAGGAAGGAAGGAAGGGCTATGTGCCCTTCCACACTTTTATAATAAATTTTGGTCTTTTGATATTTCTTTAAAAATTATAGAGATTTCATTTCAAGCCTAGCTTTGCATGTCTTATACTTGCTTTCAAGACTCCACAAATGTTAGTAAAGACATTCCGGACCGCTTTTTTTTCTCTATATCTCTCTTCCCCAGTGTCTCACCATGGTCTGTCTCTCAACAAGTGTGAAATTTGTCAGTCATATAAGGGCTAGCATTTGTACACTGCTGGTAATATTACCTTGGCACAGCATGAATACTTCCACATGCTTTAACAGTTTGATGGGTAATGGTTATGGCTGAGCCCTTTAAATGTTGATGCATCATAGAGGGCCTTAAAATGACTAGCAGCATGGGAGCTGCTCTTCTGGGGGAGCATCCCATATGGCTCAGGGTGGTAAATCCGGAACAAGTAATTGTGGCACAGGGGTCAATTTTATGAATTATTCAAATACGTCAAGGCAAAAGGCTGAGGCTTGTTAATAAAAGGAACTTGGATTCTATGCATTTTTAAACTATAAACAAAGCACGTCCTCAAGAAGGGGTTCTGTCATGCCCCTGGTGGAGACTGACTCCGAGGGAGAGGAGGAACAGCCCACAGGGAGTGGAAGTGTGGCTCTGGAGGTTGTGGAGGAGGCTGGGGAAGGGCAGAGGCCGGCTGAGCAGTCAGAGGAGGACCCAGGCCTATCCCCTATCCATCCTAGGGCACGCAGGGAGGAGAGGATCAGGGAAATGTGGTCTACTCAGGAGGAGAGGGCCTTGATCCTCTTCATGGGCTGTAGGTGTGAGAACTGAATAAGAGCTTGGACCTGCGTACTGGTAAACGCTGGAAACAAAGCGTGTTTCATTTTGGTCTGAAGTTATCTTGGTTGGCGTCCTTCCAACAGACTGTGCCTTGTTATCTCCTTGAATTTGGTAAATACTACTGTTCCGTTGTGGAAATTTCATCATTGTACTTTGTTTGGTTTGTTATTTCATCTCTATCTGCTCATTAAGTTTGGACTTGTATTGCTTTCTTTTGAAGACTATTTTTGAGTACGTTTTATCTCCAATTGAGTATTATTGAACAGTGGGGCCAAATTGGAGGCATTAAAAGACATTTATTTATGTTCTGGACTTTGTTACATTTGTGTTACACTCTGGGTCATCACAGGTTCATTCAAATCAAGACCATATTGTCCTAGAGACAGAGATATGACTCTTTCTTTTCCAGATGTGTCATTTCATTCATGAAGATGATCTCCTTAGCATCTTTTTTCTATTAGGTCCAGCAGAACATACAGGGAATTAGTATTTAGAGTGTATTGTGTTATTTGATGTAAGAGACGAACAGGCAGACCCTGAGGGTGAAGTCAAGAGAGGAATCAGCCTAGAGTTCTTAGGTTGCTACAAATGGTCTAAGTCCAACCTTTTCTGAATTCTGTTGACTTTTATTTAGTGATGACTGTTTGTTTACTAGATTCTTGTGTACAGGCAAAAGCAATAAAACATCTTAACTGGAATTTAGTGTGTGGTTCCAATTCTTTGCACCTGACATTTGGCCATTTAGTCTAACTTGGTATTTAGCTCTTGAATTTCAAAGTCAAGATAAGAAAAAGCAAAGTGGAAAGAAAAAGAATCAACAGGTTGGAATCCCACATTTTTCCACTTCTAAAATGATGTGACAAGGACAGCCCAGTTAGTGCTCTCGTTTCAATGCTTATTTCACTTCTAGCCTCTTTTTAAATTTTTTAAAATTTTCATATGATCTCACTTTATTCCCATATTTTGATTATTGTACATACCTATAACCCTGCCCTGCAGCTTAAAAGTTCCTATTGTTTTGAGCAAGAAAAAGCATTGCATGCTTCACTCTGCAGCCCAAACGCAGTCATGGCAGCAAAACAATTTAAGATTAATGAGCTCTTGGTTATTAAAACTTCTGCTGAAAATTTAATCTTTTGGAATCCGGTGAATTCAGCAAACAAATTCAAGGTGTTTTTCCAGAAATCTAATGACTTCAGTCTCCCCTCTCTTCAAATGTGCTGCCCACTATAAAGAAAGCAATTGTTCTTATGTCCTCCATGAAGTTTTAACTGATAAACTACATAAGGATGTAACTGTAAAATCTTCTTCAGGTTTTTTGTATAAATATTGTCTTTTAACCATTCAGATTGTTACAGCTATATTTAAGCAATTAAGACCTCTCTGTGTTAAAATGGGCAATCTAAGGAGAAAATTTGATTCTTTCATTTTAATGAGCATTTTATTTCTCTTTTTTTCCCTTTCTTTCCTTCCTTCCTTCCTTCCTTCCTTCCTTCCTTCCTTCCTTCCTTC
>BLBF01000016.1:19007056-19029851 GCA_015471245.1 Laticauda colubrina
TATGTTATGTTATGTTATGTTATGTTATGTTATGTTATGTTATGTTATGTTATGTTATGTTATGTTATGTTATGTTATATTGTGTTGTATTGTGTTGTGTTGTGTTGTGTTGTGCTGTGCTGTGCTAGCAAAACTTCAATTCAATGGACTTTTATTTAAGGCAGGGTTCCCCAACCCCCAGGCCATGGCCTATTACTGAGTCATAGTCCATTGGGAACTGAGCCCCACAAGCAGTGGGAGAGCATGCAAAGCTCCATTTGTGCAAGCAGTGGTGCATAGGAAACCACCCAATCTTCCCGTTGCCACCACCGGTCCGCAAAGCTGGAAAGGAGACCACAGACTTAAGGGTCTTCAGATGCAACATACAAAATTTGATCCTCCCTGCAGAGTTTGTTAGATTAAAGTTTTACTGTTGTTTCTGGAAAGGACTGGACATCTCCTCCCCAAATAATCCATTTAATCCAGGTTTGAGTATACATTTCTTTCTGATGCCCATTTTGAGTAGATAAAAATAAAAGAATGGCTCTCTTTATTTACATATTTCTTGTTCCAAAGATCAATAAAAGTGCTTTAGACAATGTAGTATCTAAACAATAAAGGGTATGTGACAAAAGACAAGTTACAGGGACAGACTTAAGAAAAAGATATTGCTGGTATCAGCTGGGAGCTTTTCATCGGAGTAAAGGACTATAGACAGCAATTCTGCAACTGGAGTTCAAAACATTCCCAGCAATGTTTAGAAAGACAGGAAAATATTTTTGTATGCTTTGTAGTCTTAAAAATTGGGGTGTTTTAGGCCCAGTTTCTTTTTGGTAGGGTTTTTTTTTTTTGTCTTTTACTGGATAGATTTAGAGTTGAAAAATAACAAATGGATTGAAGGACCAGAGTAACATATAGTCTGGAAGAGATAAAAAAAAAGCAACCAATATACTATAAACTATCAGGAGTTGCTTTGTTGTTAGCAACATTAGTGCCCCTGTTCTAAGGTCAAAATGTTAAAAATTAATTAAGATCATTTACAATATAATTAGTAGAATTTATTTACATTGTAAAAAGCAATTTGACTCATGGAAAACTGAGTCAAAATCTATTGTTTTATTAGTAAATTATATGTTAAGAAATCATTTATTTTCAAGAGTTACAAGAGACAATTTGGGTTTTTAAAAATTTCATTGTGTAAATATCTGCTTAGAAATTCTTGTTATTATTTATTTATCCATATGTTCCACATCCAGATGGCGATGGAGGAAGAATTAGCAGCCACTGAGAGAACATAAGCAGAAGGATATCAAAAGCTCAAATAAAAAAATTAATTGATTATTTATTGATTTGTATAAATATGGTGGCTTTATTTACAGCAAAGGTGTCCAAACTTGGCAACATTAGGACTTGTGTATTTCAACTCCCAGAATTCCCCAGTCAGCATGTCCCTAAGGCTTAAATGAGTCAAGTGTTGGGCACCCCTGCTTTATAGCGTAAAATCTTGTTACCAGGTCAACACCTTTAGTTCAGACTGATTTTTCTGACTCACCTGACACAATTGTATAACCGATACCTCTTGGCCGCCCTTTGTCTTGATCAATTGCAGTTATCATACGCACAGTTGTACCCTGGGGACACAAAATAAAAGAAGAGAATTGGCACTGCTGAATTTCCAATTCATACTGTATATTGCTTATAATGCTTGCTAAAAAGTTCCATATCTAATCCCTTATATTTCATTTCTGAATTTTTAAATCTTATTCCCATGCTATTTATAATTTACTATTCAACATCATAAACAGATTACTAATGCTGGAGAGAACAAACAGGCAGCCATTTTTTCTACTGCTTAATTGACTTCTACAACATTTGTAAAATATATAAAGAACAAAAAATTCATCCTACTTGTATTTCTAAAGGGAAACATTGCTAGCTATCGCCAGTAGTTACTGTGTACGATTCAAGTCTCACTCTCTTATGTATATCATAGAGACAATCTGGTCTAGTGGTTAGGGTACCAGGCTAGAAACCAGGACACTGTGAGTTCTAGTCCCACCTTAGACTTCAAAGCTGGTTGGGTGACCTTGAATCAGTCACTCTTCCTCAGACCAACCCACCTTACTGAGTTGTTGTGAGGAAAATAGGAAGATGACAGAATATTATAAATGTTCATCTGCCTTGAGTTACCTATAAATTAATAAAAGCAGGATAAAAATCTAATATTTCTCGATAGTTACAAATATAAATATAGATCTTATGGCAACATCAGTCTGATTTGACCTATGCACTAGCCCTTCTCCTGCAAACCAACACAAGGAATTGAATGGTTTTATCTTTTAAAACATTTGTGAATGTGCTCCCTGAACAATCTCAATTTCTTTACCACTTATCAAGTGGCCACTGAACTGTGGCTGGAATTTGGCCACCAGGGTGAGCATGTCTATTACTGTTCAAGCTTTGCTTTGACCTTATTTGTTTATTTATTAATCAGATTCATGTAGTTGCCCATTCCATGAAAAGCAACTTGGTTCATTTTCTCTTGGGGGCTGAAATGAAGAACCTTCTAACAAATATGATTGGAAGCAAGTACATTTCCCCAATATATAAGCAACTTATTGGTGTTATAGTTTTTAGGATTTCTGGTAAATGGCAACATAATAATGGTAAATTGTAACATAATAATGTGCATGTTCTATGAGATAACTATTTATCATTTTTATGCAGCACAGAGATAGAGAGATATCACAGTCCATCATAAGTTATTAATTGACTTACATATACAAATTATATGCTGCTTGATGTCCAATAACTCTGGCAGCTTACGAGTAGGAAAAAAATAAACAATAACAAATTAAAAAAAAACCATAAAGGGCTCAAAGGCAAACATAAACCCCAAAACTTCATTAGCATGGGAGCTATCCAAATTGGGGGGAGGCTATTATTCCAAAGGACAGATGCTGTAAGAGGGAAGGAATATGTCCTGGGGGGCCCATTAGATGACACTATTTAATTCCTCAGACATGAAGCGTGTCCATCCTGCCTGATCTCATCACACAGACAGAAACAACCAGAAATGTAAATCTTGTCAACCAAATAGCAAACACTAGTTGTAACTAAATGTCTTCTCTTTGGAACAACTGTCCTTATATCTTTGCAGAAGTGTTAGGAAATACAGCAGGTTGAGAGGGACAGCAGTAACACCGAGAGGGAGAATTATGATTCCAAGCCACACACTATCTTTGTATTTAAAACTTCAACTATGTCATGGTTTTTATTGCATATTGAGAAATATGGTGTTCATCCATCTGACCAGGATCAGAATGAAATACCCTAGAGGCATTAACAATAAAACACCATTCTAAGTATTGTATTTACTGGCAGAGTCATTTACCATTTCTCAACCAAGACTTACAGTTGACCCTTGCATCTAATTCACGACCTTGTAAAATTTAATTCACATCCCTTTAAAAGTGGGATTTGTCTTACCTGGAATTAAAACAGGTCTGAGAATATAACAAAGAGGTCCATAATACTGAATTGAATGAGAAAGGCTCTATTTCATCTTCACTATTTAGACACAGACTTCAGAAGATAATGAAGACTGCAGAAAAAACAATTACTACCAAGCTGCCTTCAGTCGAGGACCTGTACACTGCCAAGTCAAAAAGAGGGCTGTGAAAATATTTACAGACCCCTCACATCCTGGACATAAACTGTTTCAACCCCTTCCGTCAAAATGATGCTGTAGAGCCCTGCACACCAGAACAAGGACAGTTTTTTTCCTGAACGCCATCACTCCCCTAAACACATAATTCCTTCAACACTGTCCAACTATTTGCTAAGTCTGTTCTACTATTACTGTTAATCTTCTCATCAATCTTTATCACCCATCCCCTCCCACTTGTGACTGTATGACTGTAACTTTGTTGCTTGTATCCTTATGATTTATATTGACTGTTTCCCAGTATGATTTGATTGCTTATTGCACCCTATGACTATCATTAAGCGTTGTACTGATGATTCTTGACTCTTGACGAATGTATCTTTTCTTTTATGTACACTGAGAGCATTTGCACCAAGACAAATTCCTTGTGTGTTCAATCACACTTGGTCAATAAAAGAATTCTAATTCTAATAAATAAAGATTGCATTGAGTTTTTGCCCCCTAACAATTCTATAAAGTAAGTTAGGCTGAGAAACACTTACAGGTTCAAAATTGTTCAGCAAGTTCTATAGTTAAGAGTGGACTTAAAATTGTGGTTTTCTGTGCTTTTGTCTAATGTTTTAGCCCACAGGTGTGAAACTTGCTGTATCACATTACCGTCACAAGACATTTTGTGACATTTTCCCCATTTGTGGAGCTGGGAAGTACATAGCCTCCACGTGATGCATCCGGCCCATGGGCTGCCAATTTGACACTCCTGTTTAAGCTACTATACCATTTATTTGGAAATATTTGTCTGAAGATTCCCCAACACTCACACCATCATTACTTAACTATAACATTTCCTCATCCTGTAGTTTCAACATCTTTCTTCACCTTGAAGCAAGATGGGTGGCAAACAAAGTTAATAAATAAAATAAATATTTCAGCATAAACTATAAATTTTCTCCTGAGGTCATGATTATTCAACAAATATCTTCATTTATGCACACAATAGCAATTAATTTAGGGCGAATGCATTTGTGATCTGAAGCGGTTCTACTTTCTTTTGTTTATTGAGAAAATAGGCATTCCTCCACAACACACTTCTTCCAATGGTTCCAAAAAGGCTACATACCCAAACAGGTCTGAATAGAAGAGTGAAAAAATTATATTATGAATTATATATTATAGCAACCTCATAAAGTTTAGAGATGCAGGAGAAGTGGCAGAACCTGGGGTGGAGTTAAAAGAGGAACAGCTTAGAACTCCCTACATAGCCACAAGCGGATTAAGTCCAACCCTTGAATTCCATTGATCTTTATCTAATTCCAAGCAGATATTGTTAGTTTGAGAAGATTCCTGTGCATAAGCTGTTTTAGCAATAAATAAGTTGAATTGGACTTTCACTATGGACCTGGTCTTTTGAGCCTGACAGGAAATCTGCCATCACATTTCTAAATTAGTATTCTAGTGAGTGAGTCTTAAGACATTAAAAGCCAATATGGTTTGACAGCACACTTGCCATTTGCCAAAGAAATCCAGAAAGGCAAACCTCACAAACTTATTGAAAAAAGGAAGGTAGCTGATGAGAAGGATGGGATAAATTTTGAATTAGAAGTAATAAACTGTCAAGAGACAGTTTCATCCTAATAAGACTTTTTGTGAGCTTCTTGTTCCCTAATAAACAATTTAATATTGTTGGTACAAGTGGTACAATCTTTGAATGAATGCAAAATAAGAAAGAAAAGGACGTTTTACTTTGAATGGTCATCTAATCCAAATGCATCCAAATGCGAACTTTTCTATATTATATAATATTCCCTAAAGATTAAATTCATTCTCTGTTTCCTTAATAGCCACCACATTCACTTAATGACATTCCCCACCTCAAAAAGGGTCATAAAATCAGACATAAGCACATAGTGATCTGCTTTATGACCATCACAACTTACAACTGACATTGACGGCTCAATTATGGTCATAAGTGAAGGACTACCAGCGTTCAACACCTCTGCTCACAATACTTCTGAAGTGGCTGGAACAATTTAAAGCACCACAAATGTAACTGGTTTGCACACTACTGCAGATGCAGTCACTTGAACAAGAATACTGAATTCTTCCCTCACAGGGCAGGGTTGGGGAAATAAAAAAAAAACTCTTCTCTGCCCAACTCTTCTGCTACAATAATACTCCTGCTAAGAGGCAGGAGGGGGTGAAAGAGAGAAGAAAATTTGTTTCAATGTTTTTACAGAAAGAAAAGGGATGCGCAAAGATCTTTTTTAATAAAATCTTGAGCTTCTAATAAAGCAGTCGCAGGAAGTACAAAATAAGGAGGAATTAACTTAGAGATAGTAAGCCTTTAGGGCAAGGACAGTGTAAATCAACTAATTCTTCTGACTGAGTGTGTGTGTGTGTGTGTGTGTGTATACACTGTATGTGTGTGTGTGTGTGTGTGTGTGTAATGCACTCATGGATAGATATACTACACATCCACAAGGGCAGTTTATGTGTGTTTGTGTGTGTATATATTGTATGTGTATGTAAAGTGTGTTTGTATGTGTGTTGTGTGTAAAGTGTGTGTATGTAAAGTGTATGCAAGTGTGTGTATATAAAGTGTGCTTGTATGTGTGTGTGTGTACACACACACACACATACACAAATGCACTTTACATACAGGTACAATGTATACACACATAAACACATATCCACAAGTGCGCACTATTTGTGATGATAGTAATGCTGTGTGTGAAAGAATAAAAATACATCCTTTATCCACCTCAATTTCCTTGATCACAATCCCAGAAAGAGATCTTATACAAAGCTGACTCCAATGCTTGCTGTTCAAATTTGCAACTATTTTATTAAATAATAATAAATCAATTGGACCGGTTGTAAATTCTGGCTTGGAACAAAGAGCTAAGTTCTGTCAAAAAATATCATAGACTGAAAGAAATCAGCACAATAAAATTCAGTCTAGACACAAAGTTCTCCAGGAATTCATATCTACCTGTAACTAACAGAAGGTAAGAACATGTTGCAAACTCAGGATTTAAAAAATAACAACGAGGAACATTTTAATAAGTTACAAGAACAGACGGGGGTAGGATGTAGCAGGGATGTTAAGGGATGTTCATAGGAAGCCTAGAGGATATATATAGGATGCAAACCGTTCACTGCTCATTCTTTCTATTTCCGTGCTACTAACGCTGTGTAGACGTTCCTGGTACCTTTTGTTTCCTCCCTCTTTCTGTTTTCAGCTGCAACGGATGTGAGTTGAGGGGATGCCCAGAGGATGCAGAGAGGATACAGCGGATGTTTAACGGATGATAAACGGACATAGAACGTTTGTTGCTCGTATGTCACGGATTTACATCGTACACAGCGGAAAGTTCATCCATTCACAAAGTTTTGTGCAGCTCAAAACTTCTTGAGTGGATGAAATCTCAGTGGACGGATGCTCAACGGATAGAACGTATGAAACACGTATGCAATGAGTACACAATGGATGCATAGCATTTTCCAACGTTTTTTAACGTTTTACATCCTCTTTGCATCCGTTGGTGCAATGGGACAGGGGCTTTAAGGATCGGTTCTGCTGAGAATAGACATTTGAATTTCTCGAATGCCACTTGGCATTCCATTGTCCAGAAAAGGGGTTGCCTTGGTTTGGGTTTCGTTTTTAGCAAGTTCGTGAAAGGGAGGGCGATGTTTGCAAAAGCTGGAATGAATTGGCGATAAAGTTCGCAAACCCCAGGAAGCTTTGCAGTTGTTTACAGGTGTGTGGTGGGTCCCAGTCCAGTACAGCTTTTACTTTCTGTGGGTCCATTTCTATTCCCCCGTGGTATATTCTATACCCCAAATAGTCAATTTTTTCTTGGTGGAATTCAAATTTAGAGAGTTTTGCATATAGTTTAGTGTTTAAGAGTTTTGTGAGGACTGCACGGAGTTGCTTGATGTGTTCTTCCATTGTTTCCGTGCAGATTAAAATATCATCAAGATATACTAGAACCCCTTTATATAAAAATTCATGAAGGGTTTCACTGATCAATTGCATAAACATGGCAGGCACTCCTTGCAGTCCAAAGGTGAGCACTTTAAATTGGTAGCATCCCAATGGTGTGTTAAAAGCTGTCTTCCACTCATCCCCTTCCTTTATTCCGATGTGATAATATGCCTCTCGTAGGTCTAACTTTGAAAAAAAAAATCCCCCTTTTTTTTTAACATAAAGTTTTATTTGAGTTTTCACACATACAAAATACAAGTAAAACATCTTTTTTGAAAATAGCACGGTCCCCAGTTGAACTTCTTTATACAGACACAAAACTCAATTTCATGCTCCTTTTTGTGTTCTATTCCATATTTTATACTATTCTACATTTTCTATATAGTTTTTCCCCTCTTTTAATTTTCTCAATTTTATTTTGATTATCTCATCTCAATCCAAATCATTATATTTATGTTTTTGTCTGTTCTGTTTCAATTTCATATTATCTTTTCTCATTAAACAAATTTTCTCCTGTAGTTACTAATTGGAGTATGCCACCTTTATATCTCTTAATTACATTCATTCAACTTTTATTTAAACTTCAATGTATACCTTAAGTTTATGACCTTCAATATTATACGTAATACACAACTTCCAATCAAATTCTGCTTGGTAAATTCTTATAATACACACTATATTCTTTTTTAAAAAAAAAGATTGTAAATATATGTAATTATAAACCCTCATTCCATTCCAGTTCAGTTCTATCATTAATAATCATTAAAATCTTAACATCTTTAACACTTCTTTTCAATTAAATATCATATGTCCTTAAAAACACATATAATCTCCGTAATTAATTTTTCCCTTATTTCTCTTCACATGTTTTATAAACCATTAAATATATCTTTTGTTACATTTATTTATTGACAAGCATTCCACTGAATTATGATAGCTATTTTATCAGACATTTTAATCATACATTGTTTCATATTTTCTAAAATTATTTCTGCTTCTAATATAACCATACTATCTTAAGTACCTTTGCAGAGTCCCTTTTTCCATAAAGTTTTCACCCATTATCTCTAAATAGGCCCTGTTTTTCTGTATTTTGCTTCTGTCCTTTATAACTTCTTTTCCTTTCTTTCTTCCCTCTCTTCTCCCTCCCCTTTTTACCCCCTTGTCTCTCTAGTTCAAATTCTCTCTTCTGCATTTCCCCCTTCTGTTGCTTTCTGATTTTATATTTATTTTTCACTCTATTTTTTGGGGAGTTGTTTTTCCCAATCTCCATTCTCTTTCCTCCTTTTCCTTTTTTCCCCCCATCTAAGATTTCTTGTTCATTAAAGATGGCTTCTTCTTTGTCGCAATCTTCTTGTTCTGCAGGCATTTCTTGTTGTTTCTCATAATTCCAAATCTCCATTTCTAAAAACTGAAATACGAAGCCAAAAGAACCTCTCCCTTCTTGTGCATCGTCTTTGTACTTTTTAGGTTCCATTTTCAGTTCTTCTAAAAGTGGAGCCATTTTAAACAGTTTTAAACAACCACCCGATTGACTTTAGTCATTCAAAACAATAACCAAGAATCCAGAAATCACCAAGTAATCCAGATAGTCCCGAGTTATATCTTATTTCTTTTTTGACTTTCTCTTCCTGGGGTTTTTGTTGCAATATTTCAGTTAGAATGTATCTTTTAGAAGTCTTGTTGAGATTTTGCTGAAAGTTCTTTTTTAATTCCGGGCAGTCTCCTCCCTTCCAGATCCTGCCCTTTTATTCTTTTTCTCTCCTTTCCTGTTTTCAAAAGCTTTTAATTATCCAGAAATCTTTATTATCCCTTTGACTTTTTATTTTCAGCATTAAATGCCTATTGATGTCAAAGTGGATTTTTTCCCAATTTCTTGCTTAAGTCTCTTAGCTGTCAGTATAGGAAAAGGAGAAAACCAAATCTTTCCCCTTTTCTCTCTCCTTCGCAGCTTAAAAATCTTCTTAGGGAACAATGTTGTTATTTTTTAACAGTTTCAACTCCAAGGTACCTTATTTGTTGCTTTTGCTGTTTGACCCAGTCAACCAAAATTTTCTCTTCTTATCTTCCTCCTGAACATTCTTTTCTGGTCGAGTTCTTCTTTGTGGTGGCCATTTCTGACCACCGCTGCAACCACATTCGGGAAAGGGAATAATGGCCAGCTGGGGAGGAGAGATGTGACTCTCCTCAACTCTGCTGGCAGTCTCCCCCCTCTTCACCACCTCTATGAGGTGGCTTATCCCCGAAACCAGCTGGCTCGGGACTCTCCAACGGTGAGCATGAATCGAAGCCTTGCAGAGATGAGGTTTCGGTCTGTCGCTAAAGAAGCTCAAACCGGAATTTCCTTTTGAGAGGTGGGCTAACATGTCCTTCATGAGGGGGAGTGGATACATATTCTCTGTGCAAATCCCATTCAATTTTTTGTAATTAACACACAAGCATACGGAACCATCTTTCTTTTTGCGGAATAACACTGGGGCAGCTATTTTTGGTTGGGCAGGTTCAATGAAACCCTTTTTAAATTTTTATTGATAAATGCTCTGAGTTCTTTCAGTTCTCTGGGAGACATGCAATACATTTGTGATTTTGGGAGTTTAGCCCCTGGTAAGATTTTGATAACACAGTCTGTGGCTCAGTGGGGTGGGAATTCATCACAAGCTTCCTCACTAAATACTTGGGCCAGATCCTTGTACACATTGGGGATGTTAATGGGTTCAGCTGACTGTCCGGTCATGGCTGATTCTCTGTTCTCTGTCCCTTTCTTTATCCTTTTCTCTGAGCTATTTGCAAATATTACATCTCTCTGGATTTGTACAGTTCCTCTCCTCCAATTTAATTTTGGATTCCATTTCCGCAGCTATATGAGACCTAGGACTAGTGGCTCTTCCATTCAAACAATGAATGTGAGCATCTCCCTATGGTTCTCTAGTCTTATTTTCAATGGTTCTGTGGTAAACCTGGCTGGCTCCCCCCCACCCACATAGTTCCATCTAATTGGCAGAAAGCGATGGGATTTTCGATTTCTTTTAGTTGGATCCCCAATTTCTCTGCAAGGGAGGGATTTATTAGGCATCGGGTGCATCCTGAATCCAGCAATGCTGCAACTTCCTCCACCTTCCCTCGGCTGGGGATAAACAGTCTCAGGGGTAGGGTGATTGGTTCAATTGGATTGCTTACCAGCGGGTCATCTTACGGATCGCTTTCGGACTGGCTCAGGTCCCCTTGGAGCATTTGGG
Source organism: Laticauda colubrina (assembly GCA_015471245.1). Classification (NCBI taxonomy): domain Eukaryota; kingdom Metazoa; phylum Chordata; class Lepidosauria; order Squamata; family Elapidae; genus Laticauda; species Laticauda colubrina. The sequence continues at coordinate 19,017,924 of BLBF01000016.1, forward strand.
AGTCTTCTTCAGGGTAGGGGGCTGATCAGAATCCCACATCTACTCAGCCTCTCAGGCCAGTCTCCTTTCCTCGAGGGCTGGATGTTCTGGATTTTCCCCCTGATGGGGGGTCTAGCTTTCTTGCAGGGGTCTTCGAACGGCATTCTGCCGCACAGTGTCCCTCCTTTCCACACTTAAAGCAACCAGATGTTCTTGGAGTCAGGGTGGATTGGGGTTTGAAGACTTCCTGTTTCCCTTGGGTGGGGATCTTTTCCAAGTCTTGTAACTGCAGTACCGGTTTCGAGTCTATCTCCGCCTCCTCTACCATCGTACCATTCATGCAAAAGGTTTGGGGCCCCACGGGCCAGGCAGGCAGCGTATAGGTCATCATTTAGTCCATCTTTGAACCAGCAGACTAGGATATTCTCTGGCCAGTCTACCTGGCCGTCCAGGTCACGAAATTCCTCAGTGTATTCTGCTACTGGGTGACAGCTTGTTTTACGACTCTAATGTGGTCACAGGTTTTTCTATCAGCGAGGGGGTCCTCGAAACAGTGGCGTAAGGCTGTCATTAAGTGATCGAGGTTCCTTAATTCTGGGGCATTGACATTGTGGAGTATCACTATCCATCTGGCTGCTTCCCCTTCAAAGCCCAGGGTGACGACTCATACTCAGGATCCCTGGGTTGGAAAATCCTGTCCATATTCTTGCATGTAGGTGAGCACTCGCACCAGGAATAATCCCAGTTTCTGGAGGTCTCCATTGAATTTTATCCCCAAGGGGGGGGACCTTCCTCTGCAGTTGTATGTCTCCGAGTTGGCCAGGGTTAATCCCCTGATCCAGGGTGTTTAAGGGTTGGGTACCTGGTATGGCTGATGGTTCTTCGGCTTGTCCCTCTGCCTGCTTAATCTCCTCTGGATCTGGGGTGGTGGCTTGGGTTCTCTCATTTTCTGGTTCCCTCGCTTTTCTGTGTTGTCGTCCTGGTGTATCCCTCATGCTGAGGTTCTCCAGGGCTTCCCTCATGAGGCGATTCATGTACCGTCTCATTCGGTTGTTGGCCAGTGGTTCCTCGTCCCATTCTTCCTGATTCGATAGGGCCTCCAGCTCCAATTTCCACCCAGGTTTATGATTGCCCTGGGTGAGGGTTACTCCTCTGGTTCTTCTGTCCTAGCTGTCTCTTTTTTCTAGGGGCTTGGTGGAGGTTTTGTAGGCAGCCTCGCTATCTTCGATAGGTGCACCGAGTCAGTATCTGGCTGGGTAATTGTCAACGTTTCTCCCCAGCAGTCGTCTTCCCTTTGGTCCTTGCTGTATTCAGACATTTTCCTTTCTTGAAGGGTCCCCTTGGTAGGGTGAAGGGTTTTTTTTGTTTGTTTGTTTTCCTCTCCGGACTGACCTCTATTGCAGATGCTGCTTTATGTCAGGCTATAGAACTTTTCCCATTCACTCAATTAGAATGAACTTCTGAAAACGTATCAAAACGTATCAAAAAGGAATCCTTTATTGAGATGAGACAATTCATGTAGGAGTTCAAAGCAGCATCTGAGGTCTCTCAAGCATACAGGGATACATAAGAGAGTTTAGAACCCCTTCCCTTATCTCGATGTGTATTTAGTGAAACAAAAGTCAGTATGTTAATTCCTCCCAACCCCTTTTGTAAGGAATGATCTTTGTCAGTTTCCCAGGGCATACCTATTTCCCCTCCCCACCCCCTTTTTATAACGAACTTTTCCAGAGATTCCCAGGACACATCTCACTGTGGAATTTTTATGATCTTCTCATCTCCTGGCTGTGCCCCTCAGAGGTGATAGGTTCCAGCCATCTGGCTCTTCTCCCTACATTGTATCATGTGTGGGTTATACAAATTCGATATAAGATTAAATATATTCAGGTTACATCAAGAAAGGATTTATCAGCCTCCCCCACTTTTTCTTCTTCCACTGAAGAAATGACAGATACATGGATCTGACAATATGTAAACATTTATAATACAAGAATGAGCATTTAAAAAAAATAATTTGACAAATGGTTTTAAAAACTCCAATATGAAATCACATTTCCAATCCTTTACAACTCACCCATCCCTAGAATCCTATTTGTAGAGTATACAACAAAGTAACTTTGAGCTTTTAACTGGAAGCTCAAACCTGATTTCCGAAAGAAGCAGCATAGCAGAAAATAAAAAATGCATGCACCAGTCCTGGCAAGAGGCAATTATATTTTGTTTTATTAATTTCTTGAAAATGCTCACCTCCCTACATATTCTTCTTCTTTTTTTTTTTTTTTGGTAAGCACTAAATTGGATGGAAGTTATGTGGTCATACATGAGCACTATTTTTTTTCATTACAGTCGCTGCATAGAGTTTACATTATATGTTCAGTGTTTTTTTTAAAAAAAGAGAAAGTAATAGCTTGACATTTATCGCCTCACTCTGTAATTCAATATCAAAACCTTCATTATGGCCTATGGGCCAGAAAGCACTACAATAAAATGCATAGAACTATAATTATTAATAAAAGTAAAAAATGTAGCAAAATTACATAAAATACACTGGTATAGCAACTGTAGTAGAAATAGCAGTGGTAATTCTAAAGTTGTGCTAAATTTCAACTGTGGGCAGGATGCAATACAACAAATGATACCTGGAAAGATATGTGAGGATCCTGATTAGATAGAAGCAGTGACAGATAGACATAGTTCTCTTTATCAGAATAGTTCTTTAAAATGGGATAAATATATATCTTCCTTCATTTCCTACAGAGAGAGAGCAATTAAGGAACATCTCAGCAGGGTTAGGAGTCCTGCTGAAAAGGAATATTTTATATGACGATCATCTGTCTGAAATTGCGTGGGGTTTCTTGCCGGAGCAGAGGGTTGGGCTAGAAGACCTCTAAGGTTCCTTCCTATGCTGTTATTCTGTTATTTTGTCTTCACAGAAATGCAGAGGTAGAACATCTAACCTCGTAGCATAAATACCCAACAATTTTACAATTAGAATTTGAAGAGACATAAGATGATGGCTTATGCCCATCTGAGAATAATCCATAAATTGTAGAGTTGGATACTAGACTTAAGCTGGTTGACATCTGGAATTTTGAAGCTCTAATGGACAAGAGACTTTTCAGAGGACTGGAGTTTGCTATTAGCTTTTGTTAGCCAGGTTGATTTAAAACAGCCTCCGAGAATCAGTGAAGCCAGATCCAGAGGAGAAAAATTCAATTTCAACCAGAAATTAAGGAGATAAAACCAAGCTCTGACACTCACAGAAGCCAAACCTGCCTCTAACTGTAAAATAGCATTTTTGATGCATCTTGGAACTACAAGTGTTGCTCTTACAAATTTGCAGTGGACAGATTCCATGGTAATACAACTTCATAAAAATGCAGACTGGAACAATATAAAGAAGTGGAGAGATTATTTTATCAAGAAAAACTGTTCAAGGGTTCAAGCTATTTTCTAAAGCTCCTATAGGCCAGACAAGGAATCATGGATGGAAACTGAACAAGGAGAGATTCAACCTGGAAATAAGGAGAAACTTTCTAACAGTGAGAACAATCAACCAATGGAACAGAAGTTGCCTTCAGAAGTTGTGGGAGCGCAATCAGTTGAGACTTTCAAGAAGAGATTGGACTGCCATTTGTCAGAAATGGTGTAGGGTCTCCCACTTGGGTGGGTGGGGGTTGGACTAGATGACTTGCAAGATCCCTTCCAACTCTGATTATCTGTTATCTGTTTTCTATTAAGTAGGGGATTCTTACTTTAGCAAACAAGTGTTTTGTCACTCTGGAAGATCATTTGCTCCAAACGAGTCTTTCTGTTGTAGCCCCTGGAGGGGACTACAGCTACTTAAGTGAATCACTGTAGATAAGTAAGTCAACCAATCATTGAAGAAATCTGGCTTCCTATCCCCCTCCCCTTATTTTGCTTGTCAGAATCCGACTGGGAAGGTTTGCAAATAACTAGCATGTGACCTGGGGATGCTGGGTAATTGCGTGCCAGTTATCAAATGCCAAAATTTTGATTACCTGACTACAGGGATTATCATAAGTGTGAGGTATGGTTGCATATTACTTTTTCAATGTTTTACGTTTGAACGGTTGCTAAACTAGTGGTTTTATGTCTAGGATTACCTGTAGACTCTTTGCAGCCAAAATAATTGAAATTAGGTAAGTATTTATTAGGCCACATAAAACATGCTACTGTGTACAATATCTGGATTTTTGATCTGTCTTTTCATCCTTCCCTCCCTCTCTTAGGTTGACTTGAAATTACAGCCTATTATCACAGTGAGAAGAGCAGAAAGAAGGAATAAAAGGGTGGCTTGGAAAGCTGCTATGAAAGATATTAGAGGCAAGAGATCCTATTTTTCGCTCCTTAATTCCAGTCAAAAGGCTGATAGGAATCTCTTTGTAGTAATTTTCTGCAGTTTATCCATTTCTTTCCTTTCTGCCAACTCACTGGTGATGGGCTGGATGTCAGGCAGTTGTCAGGGAAAATTAAGATTTGATGCAATAATAATGGACATAGCTTTATATTAATTTTCTCCTGCTTTAGTACAAAGGCACCAAAACTCAGATATACTGTGGAGATAAACGTAAGCAGAGAAATAGATGTAAGCCAAGCAGAATTTCCAGACACCTTTCTTAATATTTAAATACCTTAAGTCAACCTAGGAAGTAGCATTTACATGAGAATGACAGATAATCACATTAGAAGTAGTACCCAATCCTCCAATATCCCATTTATGCCAACATGTTGTACGACATGTCTCATCCATGACTCTGCCTTTAAAAAAATAAATAAAAATAAATCACAGACAGTTCATCTACTGCAAACACAGAATATCATAACTGCATTCTGCGACTTCTTAAGTGAGCTTAAAATGTTCATTGACAAATCATGGTATTGGATGCTATAAGATGGAAAATAGGCAAGATAAAAACTTCCAGCTAATTATTTCATAGATAAGTTAAAAATGATGGATGAGGAAAAAGGTTAGTTCCATTTGAGGTGCAATAAAATAACTGCAGTTTACAATTTAAGGGAAAATAATTCATTAGAATATTTCTGGGCTTCTTCATTCTCAGAAATATTGAGTCAATTAGATAGCAAATTATCTTAAAAATTATGAAGCCTCTTACAACATACTGAAAGACAGGCAAGTAACTGTTAGGTGGGAAAGACCAGGTTCACATGCAAAGGCCCAATTAAACCGATCTATTGATAAACAATATATGCACAGGAATTTTCTCAACTAATGTTTGGCACCTGCTTAGAGATAGATAAGGGTCCATAGGATTCAAGGGGGGGTTGAACTTAGTCTGCTGGTGGCTATATAGGGGTTTTAGGCTGATTCCTGTTTTAATTCCACCCCCAGATTCTGCCACTCCTACATCATCTTAATGAGTATAATAATTCAGGTGGCAACAGAATCAAATTTCTAATTGGATAGGCATTTTTCATTCCTGCATGTTCTTTACTAGCTTATTAAACTTAACTCCCTCAAAAAGAAAAATATATGCCACTATTCATTCTCATTACCACATTGTTTGAGTGAATGTCTGACTGAGTGACTGACTGAATAGGCACTACCTAACTTGAAAATAACCGAATAGTTCACAATATACAAAAAAAAATTAACAGTATAAAACAAATAAATACACTTAAAATCTGGTCACTGAATAGAAAAACATCTACCAAGCACATCCCACAAGGGCAGGGGTGTCAAACTCACACCGTCATGGCAGTGTCACATGATGTAGCGGGACTCTCCCCCCTTCATTAGACTAGGCATGGGCGTGGTCAGTGCGCATCCAGCCCATGGGCTGGGAGTTTGACAATCTTCCACAGGGGGATTCCTTCAACCTAACCCAAAATGTAGGAGAACCAGAGGTGGAATTCAGCAAGTTCTACCAGTTCTGGAGAAACAGTAGTGGAAAATTTTGAGTAGTTTGGAGAACTGGCAAATACCATCTCTGTCTGGCCCCTCCCCCATCTATCCTCTGCCTCCCGAATCCCAGATGATTGTCTGGGTCTTCTTTTGTTGCCCTGCATAGGAAAACGGACCTGGAAAGCAGGTTAGTAGAGTGAGGAGAGACTGGGAATTTTGCAGTATCCTTCCCCTGCCATGTCCACAAGCCACGCCCACAGAACCAGTAGTAAAAACAATTGAATCCCACCACTGAGAACAGTTTGGTCTTTAATGCCTTCCAGAACATCATTAGTGTAGGAACCCCACAGATTTTGGGGGGAATCTTATTCCAGAGGTCAGGCACTGTGACGGAAAAAATATGTTTCTTGAGTCCTGAAAAGTGGCACTATTTATTTGAGTGGACTCAAACAAGCCAGCTCTGTTGAATATATAAAATGGTTTTTATTAAAACAGGTAATGTAAACTTGTTTAATCACAGAACATGATATGGAAATCAGTCTGTGTTATAGAAGCTGCATACATTAAATAGAAATAAGGCACTCCATATTCTGGGTAACAATTTTACTTCACATAGATGTTCTCTTAATTGCCCTTCAATTCAAGTTGGAAGGAAGAAATAAAGTTAAGACATTCTGTAACAACACGGAACATGTTTAGGTAATGAGTAAAATATTCATAGGAAATGCCACATTTCAAACATTTCCCAAGACCTTTCTTTTCTTGAATGCTAAGGCTGACACCATTTACTATCATTTATTATCCATGTTTTGAAAAGTATCTATAGAAAAGCAGCATTTAGAGAGACCGCTATATTTATTTGAAAAAGATTCCTTTTAATGACCACAAAAGTGCTTTAGGAAGGTAATATGTAGGGTCTGTAATTGTAGATGATGTGGGCATGTGTGTGTCCATTTCTGTAATAATTGTTAATTTCTTTTTTTCCCATTGCTATTATCCAGCTGTGTTTCCCCACTCCTTGATCACTTATACTATCTTGCATGAAGAAAACATTTAATATAGACTCTGAAATGATATTCATTGTGGTTTCTGCAGCAATGTCTTTCTCCTTCGATTACTTATAAGCCTTTTAAGCTTCATTATCAAGTATGTCATTAGTTAGTTATATAATACATCTTTTACTAACCTAGTTGGAAAATCCTTCTGTTAGAGAAATCCTAAAACTCTTACACTGACAGTGTCAACATTTTTGCATTTTATTCATATTCATTCTGCATGTGATTGGCAGATACCTGGTTACAAAACTTGTTTTTAACTATTGTGAAATTAATATTGTACTACCAAGCTAAAGCTGAAACCACTCAGTCATTCTCTCTTTTGCTCTCTGCAACAGGTAGATCTAGGGAATTCTTGAGAACCGATTTGGTGTTCTAGTGAAGATGCTGAACCAGGAGTGGGGATACCTAAATTTCTACTCCTCTTTAAGGACACAAGCTTGTTGAGTGACCTTGGTCCAGTCACTCCCTCTCAACCCAAAACAGCAATGGACTCTGTGATAAGTCAGTTGATGGAAAATGTCACATCACATTATAGTTTTTCAATTTATTGATTAGCCCTTGGGCCATATCAAAGTGCAGAGTTCCAGACACAAAATATTAGTAAAACCTGATAAAAATGAATCCCATGAATCAGATTACAGAGTCATAGTTTTGCCCTAAGAGCACAGTGGAAAAGGAAGTAAGTCCTGCTACCATGAAGGACAAGGGTTATGAAAAACAGCAACAATTCAGAGAAATCAAGTCTTACCTTGATAAACTATGAGACTGATTATGAACCCATTGTATCTTTAGGTAGGGATGCTGAAACTAAGTTCAATTTTTTACCCCAATATTGTATTTTTGCTATTGTATGCCATTATAATGTATAAATAGATAGATAGATAGATAGACAGACAGATAGATAGATTATAGACATATGGACACCTACCACCAGAAAGAAAAGTAATTCATGCTTGTTCAAATGGAAAAAAAAGAGGGGGGGTTTACCTATAGTGACATGCATATCCTTCTCAAAAATACCTTTTTGGGGTGAAGCTCATCAGTAGCCATAACAATACTCTTCTTAATATAGCACATCTGTTTCAAGAGAGATTATATGATAGAGGTTTCCAATAGTATCAATATGTTTATCAGAGCCCTTACCGGAGGAGAGTTCTCATAGATGTTCGTACTGTAGGGGAGATTGATAAAAATTGGATCCATATCTTGTACATCTGTAATGGTGATTGCAAGATTGGCCAGAGCAGAGAGGGGCTTGGTTTTATCCTGATCCTTAAAAATGTATAAAGAGAAAATATTGACATGATGTTAAGTAAAATTCAATAGACAGTAAAAGGCTAATTTTATCTACAGATGAGGTAGGTCTTCTGTGACTCAAAGCTTCCTTTTTCAGAATTATGTTTTGACATTGGATGTTAAAAACTGACAGCATATTTCTCCTCTATTTTATATTGGAAAGAGGTGGAAATTGTAGTGTAAAACCTAAAATGCATAGTTAGCAATACCCTGTCAACTTTCAGCAAACTCCTCTCAAAAACATGATGCAAAACCCAGCCATTCTGGAACTGTAGGTCTGATAAGTGCTTGTCAACCAAGAGTTGCTCACTCTTGGTTGACAGAATTGGCTATTCTATTATTGCCACAGTGTTCTTGAACATAAAAAAATATATTTTGCTAGGAGAGTTGGTTGGTCTTCTTTCACTGATAAAAGCTCTGCCAAATTTCAGACATAAACTATTTTCAGTTATGCTATTATCAAGGTTTGGATCTCAAGAAAAATTGGACAATGTTTAACAACTGCAAACAATAGTCAACTATCTCAGCAGCCTTCACCACTAATGTCGCTGCATCTCTTTTTATTTCTTTTAGAATTATAGCATCATTTTCAAAATCTGTCAAATGCTATCAAGGACAGGATGAGAACACTTTTTCCCCCCAATTATAAGCCACAGAAAGAGAAATTAATTTATTTTGCTAACTGAATGATACTTTCTAAACTACTTTGCAATATTTTATATCATTAATGCAGATAACAGAAAGCCTTAATGTGAATGGCTGGTGGCCATATAATCTGATTTCAACTTTACTTTGAGATATATGTGTGTTGACTGTGATTATTTAGAGAAAGCAAAAATGTGGGCTGCCCATGTTCCTAAGAGTTTATGTGCTCCAAGGTTGTCCCTAAACTTTAAATAATCTTCAAGATCCTCAATTAAAGCCCTGATTTTTTATTTTTATTTTTTTAAAAAAAGCATGCTTAGATCAGCATTTTTCAATCTTGGCAACTTTAAGGTATATGGACCAATTCCCAGAATTCCACAGCCAGCTTGCTGGGGAATCAGCAATTCATACATAAAGCTAAATTAAAGAATACTAATTACAGGTGATCCTTAACTTACAACTGATTCCTTAGTGAATGTTTAAAGTTATATCAGATACCTTCAGAACGAAAACTTGGTTTCAACATTCTGATGGCTGCCCCCACCTTTGTGGACACGGAATCACATTTTGTCCATTTGGCAACTGCCCACATTTACAACCATTTGCAGCATTCTTCAGTCATGTGACAATTTATACCATCTTTTGCTGAAACTGGTATTTACACTGTTTTTGGCAAAAAAAAAAAAACCACGCACGCACAGGGTACAATACGTTGTACAATTGCTGGCTCATTTTATGTCTGTGGTGTTCACTTCCACATTGATGCAAAAAAGATTGTAAAATCGGGCATGGACCCACTTAACAACCACCATATCTTATGACTGCAATTCCAAGAACTAAACTGCTGAAGGAGAAGATGGGACAAAATTCAATATTTTGGAAAAGTGTGGTCTGGTGGCTGACCAGACTTCTGGAAAGGAGTATTCATCTTCTTTTAATGGCCCCATAATCCCTTGCAGGATGGAGTTTTGGGCAACTGAATGCTTTAATGGCAGAGTGCTTTAAAGGCTGGATGCCCTTCCTGTTGCCAATGCAGAGTTTTGTTCAGCAGATATGTTCTCATTGTGCTCAGAGAGAGAAATATCTGCCTCTATCTAGGATCAAACTCACAATCTCCTGATTGTGAGACAAGAGCTCCTCTTCTAGGCCACCACACCACACTTATAAGTCAAGGACTACCTATATAATATTCATCTAAAACGTCTGTATGAAATTTATTCATCTGCAGCCCCTTCAATTGTTCAAGAGACAATGAAAAGGGAGGTGAGCCATACTCACTGTGGCATTCACTTGCAGCTGATAAGCCTGGGTGACTTCGTAATTCAGTGGACGAATAACTGATACAATGCCACGGCCACTGTCAATGGTAAAGAAGTTGGACAGTGGCTGAAAAGAGTAAAGCACGCTCCCTCCTGCTCCTTGGTCTGGATCCGTGGCATTCACAATGAAAATTGGAGTTCCCACTGGTGTGTTCTAAAAATTAACCAAAAATACATGCAGTAATTAAACTCTTTTCCTAGAACCACCTGGTTTCTACTTTTTTAAAAATAAAATCAATGATTGCCATACCATGATCAAAAGTGTAAAAATGAATTTACTGGACATCAAGTGAGCCCTAGCAGATTTAATCGTCAGCAACAATTATCACAAAGGTCCAGTATTAAAGACATATAATTATGATCTGGTCTTGTGAAAGACAAAAACAAAAACGATATCATTACGACCTGTCATGTATTGTGGGTTAGCAACCCCATCCATTAAAATGATAATTCTATTTAAAGTATTAGTTTGTTTTAACAATTCCACTGATATGATCTTGACTTTTAAATTTTTTGTGAATAGCAAGCAAATAATATGAACACAAGTATGCATGGCATCTAACTGTTTACTTTCGTACTTTTCAAATAAAACAATTCATGTCATTCAGAACTCAAAATAGATTCCATGGATAAAGGCTGAGTTTAAGACTGCTATAGTATCAATATTGATTAAGGGGGGTAGGGAACGGAGGACTATATCAGGCAGAAAAGATGGAAGTTGATTCGTAGCAGTCTGTCATTCTTCCAGTCTTCCTTTATCCATATAGGCGAAGGGCTTTGATCTCTCACAAAATACTACTTCATAATGTCGCTTAAAAGGCTTTTAACTAAGTTCTTCTACTTTGACTCTATTAATTTTGCTTGACAAGATCTTTACCTCTAGATATGCTCTATAACACTCTATATTGAATTGCTCTCTCTCCAATAGCCAAGTGACTACAGAAATGAACTAATGGCATCTTTAAAAAAAACTAATTACAGAATTTATTTTTCTTAGTGAAATAGTTTTTTGTTAAAATGTCCTTAGGATAAGAACTGTTTAAAATCTGAATTTTTAAAACTTTTACTAGTCTTAATATTTGCAGAAATTTCAGCTGCTTCTTTCAGTAACATTCTAAATATTTTTAAAAGCTTTGCAGGATCAATTTAAGCCACTTCTAACAAAATGGACTTACTCAATTTTTATCTAGTTTTTCATGCTTTACTCTGATGGTCTTTAGATTAAAAATAATACAGATTGACGGTTAATGAGAAGGAAGGAAAATACATAAATAGATCATTTAAATGATATCTTGTAAGGTGTGATAGTAAGTATTAAAAATAGTTCCAGTAGCAGTAACATTTAGAAAACCAAATATGCACTTAATTAATGCAAATCATCTTTTAAAGTATTCCTTTAGTTACTATTTTACACATGAAAACCTATTTGTACCACTTAATGTATGCAGCAAAAATAAAGAATATGATTTTCCTATTATTGTGACATACTGTAGAAGTTGAAATATAGGATACTGAAAAAAATGTCTTCAGCAGACCCCATGCAAATTTCATTCTCAGATGTTTTCAAATGTCAGTGATTGAGATTTTATTTTTATTTTATTTTTATTTATTTTATTTTATAGGCAAGAGTCTTCCTATTTTCTGGACTTAACCAAGTGCTATCTGTCCATAGCATTCTATCATTATTATTATTATTATTATTATTATTATTATTATTATTATTATTATTATTATTATTATTATT
>BLBF01000016.1:19042083-19057843 GCA_015471245.1 Laticauda colubrina
CCTTCCTTCCTTCCTTCCTTCCTTCCTTCCTTCCTTCCTTCCTTCCTTCCTTCCTTCCTTCCTTCCTTCCTCCCTCATTTCAAACCAAACAAGAAAAGAAGTCCAGCTGCCATGACTCAACTTCCAGAAGATTCTTTTCACTACTGAAAAAGCCTGATATGAGGAATTTCTTTACCATATATAACCTTGGAGTTTAGGAACCCAGGGTGAGTGGAGATGAGTGGCTAGTTTAATGAAAAACAGAAGATATGAAAGAATCCTTGTCTATATATAACAGCCTCTTGCTCTTCCTGTGAGAATTTATCTGAAATTTGCTTCCTCTTGAGAAGAATTCCTGAAACAAACCCTCATTCATTGAATCACAACCAGTAGCAGAAAAAAAATGAGGGTATTTTCTCTGCCCAGCAACTCTCTATAACACCATATAAACCTTAGGTGATTTGGCACTTGCAACTTAACAGTCCAAATTTTGTTGATGACATTCTTGTTTGTGTCACTAATAAACTTCAAAGCCTGTTTCATTGCATTCTCCTGTTAACAGAGTAGATCTGTAGCCATGCAGTCATGCTGGACCTCCATATGGTCCTTCTAAAGCAAAGTCATTCCAGAAATGGACGTTCAGAAGCCGGTGCAAATGATTAGAATGCAAAAAGCACACGCATTGTACCAAATGCAAATAATGAGTAAACGACAAGCAATCTGGCTGAACAGCTGTCTGAAGGTCGATGAAATGAGAGACAGTAATGGAAATAGACTGACAAGCTTATATTGACAGGCTAAAACAAGTACAACATTCGGGTCAAGACAACATCCTTCCAGTAATTCTTTCTATAATCAAGTCCAACCTATTTGGATCTTTAGACTTTAATGTTTAACTAAAATCTGTATTTCCCCTTCCCCCCATAGGTTGAAATCATGCAAACATATTCAAAACTGTGTCACCCTTTAATTGCCACCCTTTAATTGTGTCACCTTTTAATTGCCAGAAATACTTAAATCCTACCAGGATCTTTCTTAGTTGTTCTAAAAATATGAGATAGAAGATTTAGCAAATAATTTGAAAATTATATTATTATTTAAGGTTTAATCTTTAATTGCATTCACATTCTGAGACGGTAAAAATTTAATTGTTCCAAGTCCTAACCAAGGACCTAAGCACTTTTCTGGTCATTAAGGAGTAATTTTCTGACAGTGAGAACAATTAACCAGTAGAACAGTTTGCCTTCAGAAGTTGTGGGCGCTCCATCACTCAATTTTTTAAAGAAAAGCCTGGATAGTCATTTGTCTGGAATGATATAGGGTAGTGATGGCTAACCTTTTTGTCATCATTTGCTGAAAGTGTGTGTATACACATGCACACATGTGCCTACACCCATACTGCAACACACACGCCCCCCGTGCATGTGTGCCAACCCCCGTGCACACCATGTGTCTCTGTGCATGTGCCTGTGCCCCCTGTGCATTGCACACCTCTGTGCATGCACATGTGTTTCATGCATACCTCCCACCCCCGTGCATGTGCAGCAGATACCTGACAATCAGCTGGCTGTTGGGAGGCGCGCGCACATGCACAATGCATCTCTTCCAGGCACCGGCTCACTTGCTGGCAGAAATGCCTCTGCGTGCTACTTCTGGCACGGATGACATAGGTCACCATCATGGATATAGGGTCTCCTGTTTGAGCAGGGGGTTGGACTAGAAGACCTCCAAGGTTCCTTCCAGCACTTGCAAAACTATTAAAGGTGGAATATAATCAATTGATTGATCAATCAATCAATCAATTTACATCATCCAATGTTCAAGAAAAAAATATCTTCCAGTGGGTATTCAATAATCCGTAATTTTTTCCTTGAACAATGGATAACCATTTCCTAACGAGGGTAGGTAGTTTAAATTAACAATTTTACCGCTAGCTTATTTCTTTTCCAAAGTAAATGTTAAAATAATGTTTTAAATAAAAAAAAAAGTGGAGAGTATGATGTTAAAACCACGTTTTCGGAAAATTAATGATCTCCCCTCATTGGACCTGTCTCCTAAGAATGTGTTAGTTTGGATTTCCATAGTGACCAAAAGTTTACTGTCAGTTGCTTAAATTGTGTACTTCTGTCCTTCAAATATTTGTGTTTCTGTGCTTCATGTTTTCAATGGGTTTATGATTCTCCCACCCTCTGCAAAATGTTCTTTCTTTCTTTTTTGTATTTTTTGCAAAGTGCGATAATAGCATTTTGAAAATCTGTTGACTGAAGCAATAAGCAGTATTTCAAAATAAATTGTATCTTTTAAATCAGAAAACTCATGAACTGAAGTAATAACTGTGTATTCAAGCAGACTCTAGACAATCTTCTATCGGGGATGCTTTAATTTGGATTTGTGCACTATAATTATATTATTCTACTTGATGCACATAAGTCAGCAAAAAGAACATAACCGTTAGATCAAAAAAGGGTCAGTAATTAATCAGTAATTTCCAAATCATCACACTTTCCTTTCTTCCCAATCATCCTCTCATTAATTTAGTTGAAAGACAGAGACTGCCTCAAGTCCATTCAGGAGGCTTTGAATATAGATTTGATTTCAGGTTTATTTTGAACTTTGGTATCTGAGAAAGTTCTTGAGAATACTGTGGCTAGCCAAAAAAAACCCCAAACAAACAGAAGGATACTCAGTGAGTTCTCACTCAAGGCATAAATGACCAGGCTGAAATTCTCCTACTATGAACACATTATATATACAAAGACCTAATTTTTTGGAAAAGTCTGCAGTGGATATAGAAAATCTGCACATCCCTCTAGAGGTGTAAAAAAAAAATCAGATCAAGATATATCGCTTCAGAATTTTTTCTACCTTTAACATAACATATAAGTTGTACAATGGAAACAAACTCAAATCTTGAGGAAAAATAACAATGAATAACTTACAATAACATGGCTGCATAAAGATGCACACTTTTAAACTAATATTTTGTTGAGGCACCTTTGGATTTTATGACAACATCCAATCTTGCCTTGGGAAACTTGGCCCAGTCTTCCCTGCAAAATCTACTGTTTAATGGTGGGAAAGGTGAAAGTAAAGAGGACAACCAAAAACAAGGTAGAAGGATTCAATTATAGCAGCAATGGGTGTCCTGTTGGAAGACCTGATAGATGGGGTTATATATCATCCTGGAGAGAATCTTCTATGAGTCACTAGGAACTGACACTGACTTGACGGCACATCATCATCATCGTCTCTTTTCTTATTTCCACTTATCTATCAGACTTCTCTAACCTCACAATAAATCACAGATCTCTTGAGAATTCACAACTTAGCTTGGCATTTCAAGTACTTGGCAGAAATTGCATAGACACTGCTTGACAGGATAAGAATTGCAGGTAAGAATGAAGTCAGTCATACAGTAGGTCACTGCCAGTAGAATAATATAAGTGACTTTCCCACCTCTAATGGTCCCAACTCATTTTGCTCTGTTTTTAAATGTTAAATCTTTCTTTTGCCAGCTTCTCCCATTAATTCTTCTCCCATTAATTCTGTCCCACCCCGTGAAGATTTTGAAGCATTACCCTGAAGATGGACACAGTGCAAATCCACTTCCATAATTTCTTTCCAACATTTTGTTGGGCCTGCAATAATAAAAAGGATTATGCTAGAAAACTGGGGAAAATCTAATCCGTGACTATAATTTTATGGGTAGTTGTATCAGTGGTGAGATTCAATTTTTTTTAATTACCGCTTCTGTGGGCGTGGCTTGGTGGCTACAGCAGGGGAAGGATATTGTAAAATCTCCAGTCAGAGGCGGTCTTTGCTAGTTCTCCAAACTACTCAAAATTTCCATTACTGGTTCTCCAGAACTGGTCAGAACCTGCTGAATATCACCTCTGAGTTGTATTTGAGGTAGCAAAGACAACTATATTAATCTCTTAAGCAACAACTAGGGCTATGCAAGGGCCTAGATTGGAAGCATCTACATATGTTGTTAGTTGCAAAGTCATGTCCAACCCATCGCAACCCTATGGACAACATTCCTCCAGGCCTTCCTGTCCTCTACCATCCTTTGGAGTCCATTTAAGCTCACGCCTACTGCTTCAGTGATTCCATCCAGCCACCTCATTCTCTGTCGTCCCCTTCTTCTTTTGCCCTCAATGTTACATATAGATCTTGTCAAGAACTCCTTAAACAAAATTGGTCTCCTCCCTCACAGACACAGATACAGACCCACACACAAACACACACACACTGGGAGATAGCTGGGAGCAAATGGCAGTTACACAAAGACATAAAAAGATGCAGCTGCTTTAAAGGATTCTTGATAGCAGTTATTTGCCTGCCAATATGGCTTTCTATTGCAGATATCCACACATCCCCAGAAACAAAATTCATTATGAAGAAAGGAGAGAGGGAAAGAAGTATTAATCTTTTAAGATGGAATCTTTCCTAGATACTAATCTTCTTGTGTCCTGGTTCTCATGAAAATAATTTAAGCTTTTGTTGTTGTAGGACAGAATCCAACACAGAATCCTAAATTATGTATATGCTTTGAATAAACAGTATCTCAAGTTCAACTAATAACAATGAGTTGCTCAGAATTTCCAGCAAAATGCTGTGATTCTAGGAGAGCTGAGCCCAAGGGAGGGGTGAAACACGTCATCAGTCATGAATCCCTATATGCTCACAAGAGATCTAAGTCCAGCCCACCTTGAATGCCTCTCTTATCTGCCCTCATTTCTCTTGACCATAAATGGATTCTTACTATTTGGTGTAAGAACCATTTTGTTGTACACCAAATGGTGTAATGGAGCTTACACCATAAATCTTTATACTCATTTGAACTGCCTGAATCTTCTGATTTCCCCTGGTCCCTGACAATGACAGGGTATTATAGATTAAAGTGTAAACAAAGTAAAGTGTAAACAAAGTGTAAACAGAGTAAACAAATAATTACAGATGATGAGAACTTGAAAGTTTTTTTAGACAGCTGCTAAGATAACACAATACCTTTAAATACAAATTTTAAGATCCCTCTTTTAATCCAAAAGGGGTAGGGGAAGAATTATCTCATCCCGTCCAACCCTTATTATGTATTCCAATATGTGTATAAATAAACCCATCCATTAAGATTTAGCCTATAATTCAGACTGACTGCTATATCTTACCATATCACGACTATCTGCATGTTTTACTGCAACCTTTCAAATAAAAGAATAATTTGCACTGAACTATATAGAAGGCTTGGAACCCCTCTGCCCTTTAGGCTTTTGTCTCTTTGGCATATGCTACCAATTCTGTTAATTAATCAATGTGTGGTTCAATGAATGTAATTCTGTTCTAGTCTCCTGTTGAAATGTTAAAACATTGTTTAAAATTCTCTGGGACTATGCCAGTATTTTTCAACCTTGCTGATTTTAAGAAGTGTGGACTTCAATTGCCAGAATTCCCCAGCCACATATCTTCAAGTCAGCAAGGTTCAGAAATACTGATCTATGCTAACACCATACATAATGAAGTTTACTTCCAAGTTACCCTGCCCTTGAAAGTCCAGCTCCTGGAATTTTGCCCAGTCTAAATCTAGATTATCAATTCAACATGAAGAATTTTTCATCTTGTTCTGGACAAATCAAAAGAAGTTTCCCTCTGGCTCTACTTCCAGATTTGTCCATGGAGGATTCCAGAATGGTGCTTTTGGCAGGTCTCTTCAGAAAAACCAGAAGAGGTCTTGAAGCAGGTTATGTTCTTGTTAGTGTGTTTCTTTACTGCCTCTTTGTTTCTTTGAATTACTTTTAGCTCCTGTTTTGAAGAAAGTTAATTGAAAAGGCAGTGTATTATCAATTTCAGGATTATCTCTCTGTATTTGACATGACTGTTATCATATACACAGCAATGTGAAGTCACAGCTACAAGTTCTTCAGCTGATGTTGGCATTCATAGGCATCATATTCTTCTCAAGAACCTGGAAATCTTTATAGAGTTGTGTCCCCAAAATCTGTACTTAAATCAAATTTGTATGTAAGCCAAAAGTACTTATACAAAATTACTTTAAGAAGTATTGCGTAATGAACTTGAAACTATTGTGTATTTCACTTGATTAGTGGTGTATTTAACTCAAATTTTGCTATAATAGAGCTCTTAACTATGAGTAATCTTTAAACCAGGGCATTCTTAATTCAGGACTTGCTGCATAACCAATTTGCTTCAATAGAAATTATGATGTTCCTAGATGCTTATTTATACAGTGGATATCATACAAAAATGAATTTTTGATTAAAAAGAACTACTTCCATTCCAGCCCTTAAAAAATACCACATGTATTATAGGAAACATACCTATATATAATGTCTTCAAAATTAATTCCCTGATACACCCTAGCCAGTATGTTATTCTCTGATTTGATCCTGCTTCTAATGATGATAATGGGGATATAGGTTTTTGAATATGCATTTTTGCATATTCATAAACTCTTTGAAAAAGGAACATATCCAGCTGGTCAAAATAATGTTTGGAGAGCATTATATGGTCAACAGGGAATGGTCTTATTACATCTCTTTTTACTTACATTTTGGAGATGTTGGAGAAGAAGGAGACAGCAAAAGCTGAAATGTTTTTATTTACAGTCAATGTCTAGCAGAGCAATCACAACACTAAAACAATATCTAAAAGCAGGCTCAAATACAATACAATAAAAACAGCAAAAGCCTAAGGACCTGGCACTTAAAACTTACATGTTTAAAAAATAAACAAAATGTAAACAACACAAAATAGAGCAGGATAAAATAGACAAAATAGCAATGCATTTAAAATAAAAGAATGAAAAAACTACTTCATCATATTGTTCCAACAACAGGACAATTTAAGCCTTATTGCAATAGCTGTTAATAAGCACTTAGAAATGCGAGTTTATGGTGATCATGGTGTTTCAGTCTCAGAACAGATACTCAACTACTTATTCTGAGCTTAAACTTTATAACAGAGGCATCCAACCTTGGCAACTTTAAATCACATGGATGTCAACTCCTAGAACTCCTCAGCCAGCCAGGTCTACAGTCTACAAGGACAATTCCTTTACATAAAAGACAAATAAGAAAGTGAGAATGAGAGGCCCTCTCTTCTTGACCTAACCTGCTATCCCAATATTATCTCCTAGTTACTTTTAAACTGGCATCACGTTTTATAAATTACAAGAGTATAAAATCACTGTTCCAGGCATGAAAAATGTAGCTACCATACTGTTTATCATAAAAACTCCCTTCTCCAAAAAACAATAACCACAACATCCAAATCACATGCATAGCACCATCCTTTCCACTTTGCCTTATTCCCTCATCCACTACAGCTGTCATCCAGCTGGAAAACTTTTCTGGGCTGCCAATTTATAAGAACAGATTTAAATTGTCAATTTTGCCAATTTAAAAGAACAGAAAGCAAAGGGTTTTGACATCCTTACAGGCTGGGAGCAGTTTAGCTATACACATGTTCTGAATAGAAAAGCACACCAAGGATCTGGTTTTCTCAGGACCCTGTAACTAAAATGAAATAACAGAACAACAGAGTTTGAAGTGGATTGTGGAGGTCATCTAGTCCAACCCCCTGCTCAGGCAGGAAACCCTATACCATTTCAGACAAATGGTTGCCCAATCTCTTAAAAACTTCCAGCATTGGAGCATTTCCAACTTCTGGAGGCAAGTTGTTCCACTGATTAATTCAGGGGCCTTCAAATTTGACAACTTTTAAGACTTGTGGACTTCAACTTCCAGAATTCCACCTCCAGTCATGTTAGCTCAGGAATTCTGGGAGTTGAAGTCCACAAGTCTTAAACTTGCAAACTTTTAAGACCCTAATATTAATTTATCTTTAGTTCCAGGTTGCTTCTCTCCTTTATTAGTTTCCATTCACTGCTTTTTATCCAACCTTCAGGTGCTTTGGATAATAGGTTGACTCCCTCTTCTTTGGGGCAGCCCCTGAGATATTGGAAAACTGTTATATCACCCCTAGTCCTTCTTTTCATCAGACTAGACTATACTCAGTTCCAGCAACCATTCTTTATATGTCTTAGCCTCCAATCCCTTAATTATCTTTGTTGCTCTTCTTTGTACTCATCTTTTTTTAAAAAATTGTGGTGACCAAAACTGGCTATAGTATTCCAAGTGTGGTCTTACCAAATGCTATCTCTATCACCATCAGCACACACAATACAAAATCTTCATGCCTAAATGAGCATTATACCAGAGGTCCTCTGATGGTTTCACAAACAAAAGTACTGTATCATTTTGCTTCCTAAAAAGTTTTAAAACTACATCTCTGAGCAGGATGCAATTTATAAACAATAAGCAAGCAATGAAACATAATTCTGAAATCCTAGCTAGTGCCAGAATATGGCAATGCTGCTATCTTTTAGATTCAATGGTTTAGAATATTCAACCAGATCATACATTTGATGCCAAAGTAAGAGTAGGGTTGGCATTAGGTTGGCCACCTACAGAAAACTCAGAATGAAATTAATATGTTATTTATTATTTATTTATTTTATTTATTGTTATAAAACAAATCCAATGTACATGTAATTACTTTCTTTTTGTTTTGAACTTGTTTTTTGCTAACTGGCCAAAATTCTTCTAAGGAAAAAAAATAACTCTTTAAAATCAAGGGGAAATTTAGGAGGAAACAGCAAAAAGAAAATAAAACACATTACTCTTATCGTTTCTCTAATTTAAACAGTTACATTCCACAGTAAAATTGATCTTCCTTAGGAGATATTTTTGTTAGGAAGAACTTTTGATTGATGTTAAACTAGGAAACAATAATTATACCTCATATGATTTCCTTTACGTAAGCCAACAATTAAAAAAAATTAAAATTCTTTATCCATCATGATCCTGAAGGGCTTCCTTTTGGCTGCACCTTGGTCCTACTTTTTTAGGTAACATTTTCATTTTCTTTCTTCAATGATTTTTGGCAAACTGTATTCTTTCAGTAAGTTGAACCAAAGTATAGGAAAACTAACATTGATTTTTATTTATGGCTGTAAAGAGGATAGATCTTTTTTAAAAAAAAAATCTAAGTATTATTTTGGATATCGATTCATTAAAATAATAGTAGGCAACACATATAAATGCACATTATTTTAAATTATTCCTATATATATAGTAAATGTTTGAAGGCATCTGAATTGCTGCTATCTGTGTATTGCTGAATTCATATAAGCATAATATTTCATTGAATAGAAAGAATCCTATGAAAAACCAAATAACAACTACAGTAGTACAATTCCTGATTATCTGTATCTAGATTCAAGACTTGCCTTGAGAGTTTTAAATGACAATGATGCAGGCAGTTGCAACAATATTTAACTCACTGCATGTCACACTGCCCAACGGATGCAAAAAGGACACAACAGACGAGCAAAATGTTCCATCCATTGTTATCCGCTCTCAAAAGGGGCAAACATTTGCATAAGCAGAGCGGATAACACGGAAAGGAACGGACGTGGGAAGGACGCAGAGCGGATGTATAAAGGATGCAGAGCGGATGTATAGAGGATGCGTAGAGGATGCGTAGAGGATGCGTAGAGGATGCAGAGCGGATGCGTAGAGGATGCAGAGCGGATGCAGAGCGGATGCAGAGCGGATGAGCTGCATCCGCTTTCATCCTTTCTCCCTCCGTGCTGCGCGTCCGTTCTGCTTCCTCCCTGTGTCCGTTTACCACTGGAACGGATTTGAGTTGTGCGGATGCACAGCGGATGCCTAGAGGATATAGCAGATGTGTAATGGATGCAGAATGGATGTCCCCCATATGCCTAGAGGATGCAGAATGGATGCATTGGATACATTTTCCGCTCAAAAGTTTTGGGCAGCTCAAAACTTTCTGAATGGATGAAACGTCAATAAACGGATGCTGCACGGATAGAGAGGAAGCAAAACGGAGGCAGTGAGTACATCGCGTTAACCAACAGATGGCAAGCTTTTTTGTCCATTTTACATCCTCTTTGCATCCGTTAGTTCAGTGTGACATGGGCTTTACCACCAAATTTATCTCATTAGATAATAAAGTAACCTTAGAGGAATAAATGTTAATTAGCATACATGTAATATTTTTAACTTTCATATATTTAACTTCTTTTACGAAATGAAATATACAGTGTGGTACTTCAGCTGTTTAATTATGTTGTATTATTTGAAAATCAATGGAAAGCACCTTTCATTGCAAAATAAATTAGAAAGTTAATTGACACAGATAGAAACAAATATTTTTAATTCTCCACTGCACTTCTTAATTCTTCTAAAATTTTATTTCCAACTTTAGTAAAATATGGAATAGGCATTGACATGAAAAATCTGCCTGTTTTTATACCCTTCCTTGGATAGTATGATCTTACTGTTTTCTACTACTACAAGATCACTACCATTATCAGCAGGAGAAAATAAATTTTGCAATGAAGATTAGAATCATTACTGTATACCAAATAGTTATCATCTAGAATTTAATAATTTTCATATCTTCTGTCAATAGACCTTGCATGCAGACCTTAATCAAAGTCACATATACAATTTATGAATTATGTAAAAGTTCATCTGGTTGCTACTTTTTCAGTGGCCATATTTATTTATTTAATTCCTTCATATTTTCTGAGGATTCATGGTAATGAATAATTCAAATCAGAATGCATAATGCATACCCCAAATCAACATAATAATCCTTAAAGTCAAATATCAACAATCCAATTAAAAGTAATATAAATAGGATCCAAAGACCCCAATGCCTTCTCAATACTTCTCTTTTCAGGGCATTCCTGAAACTTAGGAACAAAGCCTCCCGATATTTAATCAAAAAAGAAACATAACCCATCTGTCCTGACACAAGAGAACCTATGCAGAAGAAGAATAAGAAGACTG
This sequence comes from Laticauda colubrina, assembly GCA_015471245.1. Lineage (NCBI taxonomy): Eukaryota > Metazoa > Chordata > Lepidosauria > Squamata > Elapidae > Laticauda > Laticauda colubrina. The sequence continues at coordinate 19,052,961 of BLBF01000016.1, forward strand.
CAAAAAGAAATTATAAGATAAATATATTCTAAGTAATGCCCAGTGTAAATATGATCTATCCTTTTTTCAATTTCTTTCTCTAGTCTGTCTGTCTGTCTGTCTATCTATCTATCTATCTAACAATTTTTTTTCTATCCTGTAAGAAATAAGGGCTTAATAAAAATCTTACAGGGTTTAGCCTTTAGCTTTGCTAACACCATTACTCAAAGCTTACTACTATTATGGTGCCTAAATTCATATCCAGAAGTCATATCTTTGTTATGTCACTGGTTTGTGGTGCTCAAAAGACACATTTTTGCTTAAATGAACTTATTCCTCAACAGAGTGATCAGTCTGCACTGCAAGATTATTAAAAATGCTGAACCACCCAAGCATAAGGGCAATACCAACATTTAGTGCAGCTGAACTTTATCAACAGATTAGAAATGTTCTCTATTGATATTTACACGCCACCATGGATCTCTTTAGAGGTCAGAAATCTGATGGCATTTGTACGATCTGAAAAATCCTTTCAGGCATCAATCAGCTTAACTCTCCTGCAACCCGCTCTGCTTACAAGTCTTCAATAAGATTCCAGGAAATCATTTTGCTCACAAATAAGTGATTCCTCTCTAGAAGCCTTAGCCTTCCCGTTACATTTTTCTGGGCTGTCTAATGTCTTGTTAGCTCTCTTCTTCATTTTTATACTTAACCCTATTTCTCTTTTTTTGAGATTTGTTTTTATTTTTACAACAAAGACAAACAAATAAAACTATCTTTCAATTCAACAGTGTGTTGGTTGGGTATATATATCCTGTGCACTTATTTGTTTGTATATATAACCATTCTAATCAATATTTTATCTCAGATTAATCAACTACTATGTTATCATTAATATTGTAATTATTATCTTTCAAAAATATATTCCATCCTTACCTAAATTATATTCATTCTCTTACTCAATTAAATCAATTAATTATATTATTACTTATACTATTATCATGATTCCATTTCTTACTCTTCTGTCTAACCATTCATAGAATAAATTCCAAATCTTATCATAATATGTTTCCTCCTGTTCTCTAATTTCCATTGTCAATCTATCATTTCTGCACATTCCATTATTTTCTTAATTATTTCCTCCTCTGTTGGAATTTTCTCATTTTTCCAATTTTGTGCATATACAATTCTAGCTGCTGTTAATATATTGTTATCTCTCTGCTATAACCTTCAGGTAGAATTCCCAATAAAATATCTGGTTTAAAATCGATATGTTGTTTTGTCATTATTTTCTAACCACATGCATATTCTAGTCCAGTAATTTTTAGTGTCAGTGCATTTCCACCACATATGGTAGCATGTTCTGGGTGTTCAATGACATTTGCAACATTTCAACAATTTATCTTTAAACATCTTAGCTATTTTCTTGTTGGGGGTAAGTTCCACCTATAAAACATCTTAAACAAGTTCTCTTTGTCGGCCGTTGACATGGTTAATTTATAGTTTCTAATCCATAATATCTGCCATTTATCCAAATCTATTCTGTATCCAAAAAATTTCCCCCACAAATCATTGCTTCTTTAACTTGTTCTTTTTCTAATTTCACCCCTAACAGCCATATAATTTTTTTATCATCTCTTCAGGACCTGTTAGGAGTTTATCTAATTCAGTCAATTCCTTATAAAACCTTGGTATAAAAAAAGATACCTTGGTATCTTTTCCATATCTTGAATGTATTTGCAAATATGAATACCAATCTATATTTATCCCTTGTTCTTCTAATTCTTGCTTTGTTTTGTTTCCTTTTCATTTAAAATTTCCTCATATCTGATATATTCCCCTTTAAAAACATTTGGATGTGTAAATGCCTCTACTGTTGATAACCAGATTGGTATTTTCATGGAATGATATTCTCTTATTTTCTCCCATGCTGTTAATACAGCATCCCTGACACTATGTCTCCTAAAATATATCCATGTGTCCTACTTTTCTTGTACCATAGGAATGCGTGCCAACCCAATTGTAAATCATGTTAACAGTCTAGCATTTTTCAACACAATCCACTCTTTCATCCACATCAATTCCCCATTGGGCAGCCCAAAGCCTCCTCTCACTTTGCATCCTGCAACAATTTTGTCTTGATTCTTATCTTTTTCCCTTGCCAAATGAATTTCAACATCATTTTGTTTAAGTCCTCAAAATATTTTTTCTTCAGTCTTATTGTAATAATCTGGAACAAATATAATATTTTTGGCAATATGTTCATTTTGATCGTCACTATTCTCCCTGTCAAAGATAGTTGCAAATTTTTCCATTTTTCCAAGTCTATCACAATCTGTGATAATCTATCATAGTTATCATCTTTAAGAGTTCCACATCTAGCTGTCATTTGTATCCCTAAATATTTCACTTTTTGTGATTTCGATCTGTACTTTGTTAATTAATATTTTCTTTTGTTTTTCTATCATATTTTTCACCAGTATTTTTGTCTTTTCCTTATTTTCAGTCTTGCACCTTCGCCATATTCTTCTATTTTTTTTCAATCAACTTAGGTGCTGTTTCCAATGGTTCTTCTTGTATAAAGACCAAATCATCTGCAAACATTCGTAATTTATACTCTTCCTTTTTTATTTTCATTCTCTTTATTTCTTCATTTTTCCTGATATTTCTATCCAATATTTCTAAAATCAGTACAAACAACAGTGGAGATAATGGGCAATCCTGTCTCGTTCCTTTTTGAATATTAATATTATCCAACAATTCTCCATTTATCATTACTCTTGATATTTGTTTAATATATATCGCCTTTATTGCCTTGATAAATCTGACTCCAAAGCCCATCTCTTCTCACTGCCTTAACATAAATTGCCAATTCACATTGTCAAAAGCTTTCTGTGCATCTAAGAAAATCAGTGCCATTTGTTTCTCTGGATGTGCTTCATAGTATTCCGGTATTATTGGAATATTATATTCAATATTATCCTCCTGCTGTTTTTTATTTGTCTCTTAGGCAGAAATTCATTTTGGTTTGGATGAATGAAATGATTTAAATATTTTTTAAAGTATTTCTGCCATTATTGAGGCAAATATTTTATAATCAGCATTTAGCAAGGCTTTTGGTCTGTCATTTTTAATTTGTTGAGGATCTGTGACTTCCTTTGGTATAACATATGCCTCTATCCATGAGTCAGGTATTTTATTTTTTGTCAGGACCTCATTCAATACTTCAAGCATTATAATAGAAATGGGTTCTTATATTGCTTTATAAAATTCTGCCGGTAGCATATTCTGGGCTGAAGCTTTTCCAATATTTTGTTTATTTGTAGCTTCTGTTAGTTACATCGTTGTTATTTTTTCATCTAACATAGTCTTTACTTCGTCAGATATTTTTGGTAATTCTGCTTTTTGCAAATATTGCTGAACTTTTCTTTCTGGTATTGCCTCCTGTTCATATAGTTTCTCATAGAGTTCCCTATGGAACTTGTCTCTTGCACAGGCTACGCTAGCTATCATTCAGCTCCTAACTGTAATTCAAAGTACTAGTTATTACCTATAAAAGGGGCATAGGCCTGGTTGGGATTACCTTCCTCCCATGTTTGAGTAGGGTTTGATCCAGTAGGGTTTGATAGGGAAGATTTACTCTAGGTTCCATCTTTAAACAATATCATTTGATGGGATCCTGGAATCTTGTTTTTTCTGTTGCAGATCTGCCCTCTGGAGCAGCATTTTCCTAGAACTGACATGTAATAAGACTTATTGAGAGAAGAAACAAAGATTCCCTGGTTGGAGAGGCAAAGGGATGGCAAGAACCTCACCTTGACCAAGCAGCTTATTACAAGTATCATTTACTAAGGAAGCTCTAGAAGAAGGGGTATGGCCATGGAGATATTCTTTTCTGGGTTAAAAGGAGTTAGGGAAAAATAATAATCTTAGGAAGTACAAGAATCTAGAAATCAAAATACTTGGAAGCTAGACATTTTCAGGACTGTGTTCTTCAATTAGAATCAATCCAACTTTTGGGGTGTCCTAGGAGAAACTTTTGGACATATCCCATTTCTATGAAGTAAAGAAGGCTTGAAGTTGAAAGATGTTGCTTTCAGGGACAATGCCTGATGTTGGAAAGAATCTCCGAGTTGATACCTGCCCATGCTGTAATCGCTTTTGAGGAGATCCTAACAACGGAAGGCATTTGTCGATTTAATGGATATCATCTGTGGTTGTACAAGGCAAGACTGCAATTGACCAACTTCTGGCTTCCACCTTGGTAGCTTAAGCCACTACACAAACTGGATATCAACATATGCTTTGATGAACTAATGTTGGAAAATCCAGCATAACATATGCACCCATTATTTCCAATTCAAAAGTGGAATCTCTCCCACCCAAGGTCCAACAGTTTGCATTTGTTGTGAATATTTCGATGTAGACTGATGAGTTAGAAGTTCTGACTCACAAATGACTTTCATTAAATATATATTAATGCACTGAATTCTAATGATAGCATACTGGCCACATCACCTACCTTCAATATTAATTGTGTGACACTTTATTTTAATGGAACATTAATTAGTATAGAATTTCAATGGAGATCTATATAGCATATGCATTAATACAAATGCATTCATTTTCACTGATGTAGTACAAGTAATGACAAATAAGTCTGTAACAGTAGGACTCTTCAAATAATAATCACGAATCATTAGGTACTGCATTAATTTATACTGTGTATTACTAATACACACACAGATTCTATGTCTGTTAATATCATTTTGTATGCTTAGTAGTTTAGTATTCTAAATTTCCATCTGTTGCAGTAGAGAGATTGCCAGACACTGAAATGTATTAATTATCTATCTATCTATCTATCTATCTATCTATCTATCTATCTATCTATCTATCTATCT
>BLBF01000016.1:19057853-19068949 GCA_015471245.1 Laticauda colubrina
TCTATCTATCTATCTATCTATCTATCTATCTATCTATCTATCTATCTTCTATCTATCTTTTGCTTACCATATTTTACTGAAAGGCATGAGGCATAATAAAGTATAATGTATTCAGAGTTCCAAAGCAACAATTATGATTAATGACATTTTAAAATAGTACATATTAACATATCAAAACAAATCCCTAGTGTAGGTTCCTATCTCTCCATGACATTTTCAAGCAGATTTGGCATCTGGATACTATAATTTCATCTACTTTAATGTAATTTATTATGAACCAAATAAGGTAAATGTAAATGTTCCCCTCGTACATATGTGCTAGTCGTTTCTGGCTCTAGGGAGTGGTGCTCATCTCTGTTACAAAGCCAAAAAGCCAGCGCAGTCCGAAGACATCTCCATAGTCATGTGGTCAGTATGGTTAAATGCTGAAAGCGCACGGAACGCTGTTACCTTCCCACCAAAGTAATCCCTATTTTTCTACTTGCGTTTTTACATGCTTTCGAACTGCTAGGTTGGCAGAAGCTGGAACAAGTAACAGGAGCCATTACGCAGTGCTAGGGATTCAAACTGCTGAACTGTTGACCTTTCTGATCGACAAGCTCAGCGTCTTAGCCACTGAGCCACCACGTCCCTGATACATTGATTAGGACAGAGCAAAAAAATAATAACAACTCCCCTTATTGATAAGATACTTGTTCTTCAGCACTGGAAAGCTAAATTGATGGCTCCAATTATTTAATGGGTTGGAAACCTGATGATACTGGCAACATATAAATAATTTGCCTTAGCTGCAGACTACTTATGAGTTATTGTGAGTTCCTTTGTTGAAATTTTCTTTAAAATATAAACTCTCACTGGGGACACACACACACACACACACACACACACACACACACACACTACATACAAAACACACACATATACACAGAGGCATGATATGCCCGTACTTCTTTTTAATTTATTCAGTTTAATTTAATGGAGGAACATAAGAGATTGAATAACAATTTTTTTTAAAAAATGACAAACATGGCATTTGGAATCCTTCCCAACATAATCTGGATACAGGAGACACCAATATTTTCTTCTGTGTAGCAAAGTCATGTGTTGCTCATGTGTGTGTGTGTGTGTCTGTGTCTGTGTGTCTGTCTCCAGACAATTCAAGTGAGGCTCATACATAGTACCCGATTCTGTATTATGTGTATATATGTACAAGTATAATCTAAAGTAAATGGGTACAAATGTGACTTCTCTAAGTGTAATTTTGCTCTTTCTGTGGTCGCATCTATGCACATCGAGAAGTCCATGGTGAACTTCTTCCATTATGGGTCTTGTGAACACAGAGTGGCTTAGAATGGAGGAACAGCAAAATTCCAAGCTTTTGCCAAATTAAGTCTCTGTTGGGATGCAATAGGGACATCTTTCCTACATCTTTTTTTCCCCATGGCTCCTGTGCTAATCTGACCCATTTTCAAACTTAGTCTTTCTCTCGATAGAGTCTCCCTCACTTCAAATTTCATCCCATTCTGTTCTATTTTCAGAGGGCTATTCTGCTGATGGCCAGAATCTCTTTTGTGTCCATCTTTTCCTTCTAACATGCCACTGAACTGGAAATAATGGACAATTCTTGTTTTTTTTCCTTTAATTGTTTATTTAACTTGAAGATATCTCATTCACCGCAGCCTGGAGAGGCTTGTCAGGAAAAGGCCATTCAAAAGTGTTGGGGACTTTCACAAGGAGTGGACTGAGGCTGGAGTCAGTGCAACAAGAGCCACCACACACAGAGGGATCCTGGACATGGGTTTCAAATGTTGTATTCCTCTTGTCAAGCTGCTCCTGAACAACAAACAATGTCAGAAACGTCTTACCTGGGCTAAAGAAGACCAGACTGGTTTGTTGCTCAGTGGTCCAAAGTCCTCTTTTCTGATGAGAGCAACTTTTGCATCTCATTTGGAAACCAAGGACCCAGAGTCTGGAGGAAGAATGGAGAGGCACACACTGCAAGATGCTTGAAGTCCAGTGTGAAGTTTCCACAGTCTGTGTTGATTTGGGGAGCCATGTCATCTGCTGGTGTTGGTTCTCTGTGCTTCATTAAGTCCAGGGTCAACACAGCCGTCTACCAGGAGATTTTGGAGCACTTCATGCTTCTTTCTTCTAATGAGCTTTATGGGGATGCTGACTTCATTTTCCAGCAGGACTTGGCACCTACCCACACTGCCAAAAGCACCAAAACCTGGTTCAATGACTGTGGGATTACTGTGCTTGATTGTCCAGCAAACTCGCCTGACCTGAATCCCATAGAGAATCCATGGGGCATTGCCAAGAGAAAGATGAGAGACATGAGACCGAACAATGCAGAAGAGCTGAAAGCCGCTATTGAAGCATCCTGGTCTTCCATAACACCTCAGCAGTGCCACAGCCTGATAGCTTCCATGCCATGCCTCACTGAGGCAGTCATTGCTGCAAAAGGGGCCCAAGTACTGAATACATATGCATGCTTGTACTTTTCAGAGGTCTGATACTGTTCTATGTACAATCCTTGTTTTATTGATTGCATGTAATATTCTAATTTTCCAAGATTGTGGATTAGGGGTTTTCATGAGCTGTAAGCCATCGTCACCACAATTATGGTACATCATGGCTTGACCTATCTTGCTTTGCATGTAATGAGTCTATCTCATATATTAGTTTCACCTTTTAAGTTGCATTACTGAAATAAATGAACTTTTGCACGATATTCTAATTTTTCGAGTTTCACCTGTAGTTTGTGGCTTGTAACAAATATATTTTCACATAGCTTCTTCCAGGAATCCTTTAGAAAAACATTAACCATTTTGTTATTTTGGAGCTTCAATTTAAAATGAAAATAAGTGTTTTTTTCCCTACATCTTAAAAGCTAGTAAAATCAAATCAAGTATGAGATCAATTCATCTCATATTTAAACCTGAAGTTGGGTGTCTACAAGGCGTTTTTTCCTAAAATATGGCTTCTCATGTACCTTGGTAAATAAGGATACTTTAATAATTTTAGATGGCAAAAAATATATATTTACATTTCTCCTCTTTTCAGAAAGTAATAAAGTTAGAGGAGAAAGTGAGGCTCACTGCAGTGTAAACCCACAGTTAGTGTAAATACATACCTATAATCTATCAATATCTCACTGTAGGATCCATGAAGGAAGGGAAGGGAATATATAGCTCCTGTCATATGGAATATTTAGAATTTTCCCAAATACTGATGAAGTAAGTCCTGATCCAAATCAAACAAGGAACATCTGAGTAAAGGGGGACAGAAGGCCAATCTGCACTACCTGTACATGCTACATATAATAAATGACAATTTCAGCAAAATGGCTGAATGTTTCCTGAAACAGGAGTAACTCAAGAGTTATGCATGCAGATACGCAAGAGACAGACACCTTATCCTGTGTTTTGGGGGTGGAAGCATAAGTGCCATTCAAAAGGAATTAAGCCAACTTCCGGAAATTTTTTTAAAAAACACTTTATCCTGAATACAAGTAGCAGCTTTGACAAGGATGACAAGTTCTGGTTGCCCTTCAAAATTCTTATATAGGATTTGTTTTATGCCCACACTAAACCATGCAGATGCTGAAAGTATTGCAAAGACAATGGAAAAAGTGGTATCTGTGATTCTTCACTCAGCCTCATGGAGCTAGTTAAGTCTCATTAAGTCTCATGTGGGCTTATGGCAGAGGTCCCCAAACTTGGCAACTTTAAGACTTGTGGATCAATTCCGTTGAAGTCCACAAGTCTTAAAGTTGCCAAGTTTGGGGCCCCTTGGCTTATGGGAAGACTACAGGACCAGCCACTGCTTCGATCCTAATAATCATTTATTGCTTTACCCTACCCTTTTTGGGTCAATATATGCCAAGTGAGGAGTCCTAATAAAAATATCTATCATGAAGAACAAACCATGCTCCCTTTCTGATCCTGATATATTGACGGCTTTGTTTCAATACAAAACACAAAATATAGAATAAAAGGAGTTTGAACGAACCCTGGAGATCTTTCAGTTTAACCCTTTGCTCAGGCAGGATACTGTATACCATTCCGCATAAATGTTTGTCCAGGCTCTTCTTAACAAACCTCCAGAGTTGGAGTACCCACAATTTCTGGAGACAACTCACCCCAATAATTAATTAATTTTCACTGTCAGGAAATTTCTCCTCAATTCTAGGTTGCTTCTCTCCTTGATTAGTTTCTATCCTTGTCTTGTCAAGAAGCTTCTATCCTGGCTTCTTGTCTTGTCTTCTGGTGCTTTGGAACATAGATTTAGCCCCTCTTCTCTGTGAGAGCCCCTCAAATATTGGAAGAATAATGTCACCCCGATTCACCTCTTCATTAAACTAGACATGCTCAGTTCTTGCAACCATTCATTATATCTTTTATTCATCTTTTGAAATAAACTGACTATCAGTGATCAACATTTGGTTGCTCTGCATTGTAGCTTATCATCAGGACTTCTTCCTTAGAAACTAAAGGACACTGATGAATGCAGAATTGGACCTCTTGCTCATATTTCCATTGCATCAATGTTCCCATGCCATAAAGTTGTTTGAAACCAACCTGGCATTGTTTTTACTTCGCTGACCTTAAAAGGCAGAGAATGTGAAGAAAAAAAACATGTAAGCTGGTCAGCACTCACCATGTTTCCTTCCAGGCGACCAAAAGGAAAGTGCAAATAACATAATTTAATGGTGTTTTACCAGCCATAGCTTAAATAAATCCACACAATAAAAATAAAATGATAGTTCGCTCCCCCCCCCCCCACCTTTTCAGGCTTATGGCATTTTTCTGGTGGCATGAAAATAAAACTGAGGTTGATGAGATGGAAAACTATGCAAGAGAGAGCCAACTGTAAATCTGTAAGCAAAAGTCCTGATTATGCTGCAGGAGTGCTTCCCTGACATTTCCCTGTTGCATTAAAAAGGGAAAGAGTTTGAACGTGGAATGATGGCAGTCTTCTACCTGGGCACAGGAAACATAGCTATGGCCAAGGCTGCATGTTGACATAGTGGCTGAACCGGGAAGGGACGGGAGCTAAGTTCTGAACAGAAGCTCCTGGAAGAAGACACCAAACCTTTATATAATAAAAGGAAAAGACAGTAAGAACAATGGTTATCTCAGAAGTAGGAAAGTGGCAGGAATTTCTACCAGTGAGAAAGTGGACAACCCAAAGGGACTACAAAACTGCAACAATTAAAGAGGAAAAAGCAATAATGTCAAAAAGATCAATCAACCAATGCAACAGAAGTTGCTTTTGGAAGTTGTGGAAGCTCCATCACTAGAAGCTTTCAAGAAGAGACTGACTGCCATTTGTCAGAAATGGTGTAGGGCAGGGGTGTCAAACTCGCAGCTTCACATTGTCGTCACATGGCGTATCACAACTTTTCCCCCCTTTGCTAAACCAGGGATGAGCGTGGCCAGAAGGCCACAAGTTTGACACACCTGGTGTAGGGTCTCCTGCTTGGGCAGGGTGAGTGGGTGTTGGACTAGATGACCTATAAGGTTCCCTTCTAACTCTGTAAATCTGTAAGATGCACCATATAACAGTATGAGCTCTAAAGCGGTGAAAATAGTGGTTTACGTGTTCTACAGGTATGAATCAGTTAATCAATAAAAGGTGCTTTGACGTTCCCCAAATGCACCTGCTTCTGTGCTTCCTGGTGCAATTGTTGATTTATCCATCAATCTGTGGAGCTCTCCATGTTTTCTGAGCTTGGTTGTTTTCTTGCAGACATTTCATTATCCAACTAGGTAATTTTATCAGGATACTGAAACATCTGCAAGAAAACAACCAAGCTCAGAGACCATCAAGGACCACCACCCCTCCCCAGATCTACCCTGAACTTCAGATATTCTCTTTTATTGGTAATCTATCAATCTATTTCAGGACTGGGTGGGAACTTTCCCACTTTGTTTACTGTCTTTCCAAAACTAGAGTTTTTCTTAGAAAATCTTATTTTATTTTACTTTCCTAACCCCTAATTGACTTTGAACTTAGTATTCAAATAATATTTGTGATCTTTTCCCCTTAGCCATTTTTCCCTCTCTAAACCAATAGATGTGGGGGTTTTGGCAACAGCTTTTCTTCAAAAATTTATTATTAGGATTAAATGAGCCAAATGTTGTAGGGTCATTGTTCCTTTTTTGCCTCTATTTTTGTTCTTTCTTCCAACTGCTGTAATGTAGGAAGAAGCATTAATAGCAAAGGAGACAATAAATGGCAAATGTGATATATTTCAGAATAAACTGGAAAGGAAATAACAAACCAAAGTCTCTATTAGAATGCTCTGCAGACAAAATCTACCACAATTTTTAATGCCTTGGTTTCCTATTTCTCTCCCCCTTCCCCATTCTCCATCCCTCTGAGCCCCGCTCCATTCAGCTTGTCAGACAAAAAGCACTTAGCTCCAACTGTTATATTGGTGAGACATCCTTGCTGGTACATGTAATAATGACAAGCAGGAAGAAGAGGCTGACATGCCGACTGCCAGTTTCATTTCATGTTATTATTATTCTGGGTGAAGCACAGGAACAATGGATCTTGACCTGACAGCTGGGATTCAGCAGCTTGTCTCCCCACACTCCTCACAGAAACTATACCCAACAGGGTCTCTGATAGATACAGATCCTCAGAAGAGGATGCCAACCAATATAAAATGATGAATTTCTTTCAAACCACTTCCCTACTATGCTAAAAGCCACCACAAACTAGATGTTCTCTACTCAATCAGTTTCCCATATTGCAGTAGTGATGTTCATTATAACTACAGTGCTTTAATGTCTACTTTGAGAGTAGTACCTACATTGGACCTGTTTAATTGTTTAAAACAAACTGATGATTTCATGATTATCCATATAGATGTAATATTGATAATATCAACAGTATATCTTTCAAAATTATTTTGAATAAGACTGTTTTATGGAAAAAACAAGTGCAATTAAACAAGCGCAATTTGTTCATAGAGTACATTATGGAACATTCTTTACCCCACCCCTCCAAATTAAGGTTAGCTCCATCTCTTATTAATGTTCCAGAAGTCCCTCAAGATTTGGCTATATCATCAGGCATGGGGCCCCAGGAGACAGGTGAAATCTTGAAATGGCTTCATTATTGTGGTTAACATTCATGCTCTTTTGTGCCTTGTGTGGATTTTTACATTTTAATATTTAGAGTTTTAATGAATCATGGTATGCCACTCAGAATCACTCTTTATGAGTTGAGGGCCATAATGAATTTGATAAATAAATATTCCCTGCAGTTTTCATTGTACTCTACATGAATTTTTTTTATCCTGATTATAAAAAGCAGAAGATTGCACAAAAATGATACAAGCCCTTTGGAATGGTTGCAAGCTTGTCTAGGATCTATGAATAATGAAAAACTGGTGAGATCTTTGTAGGCCTGGTCACAAATTTCCTTTTCATTCAGAGCATGAACACTGCTGGCAAGTGGAAGTTGAATGAATTTGCCTCCTAATGATTTCTCCCTCCTATTTCTAGCCTTAATCTTGATCCCAAATAAACAAACAAAAAGGATTTTTGAAAGTTGGTGGTCACCTGAACCTTCAGCTAGTTTGGGGTAGCAAATAATCAACCCAAAGAAAGTTGCCACCATTGACTGGTTTGGGATATTGAGCACCTATCAAAGGCCACTGTTGAACAGTTTTCAAGATAGGCCTGTCCAATCACCTGACGATTATTTCTGAAAGCAATGAAATTGCTCCTCATCATTCTCACTAGCTTCAGGGTGCTCTTTAACACCACAACTTATTACTGTCTTTTGTCTGAAGAAATAAGTGCACTTCACAACAAACCACTGGGCCATAACTACCTATCATCTTTATTTTCAATTGATGTTTATGAGATCCATGATACCCTTGACAATTTTGTTCTAATAAGCTAGTGTAGTATAGCATGCTGTCTTGCAATCTTTATTTTAAAAACCAATTATTTCTGGTTTGCTTAGACATCCTAGCATGGTGTTAACATATCCAGATGCTGAGGTGGGGGCACTATTGTGCCATATTAATATACTATACAGGATTTCTCACAAGTGGTTTTTATTGGGTTTTAATATTCTTAATATTTCTGTTGCTTCTGTGCCTGATGAATAAATTGTGGTTTTATTATTTTTGAAAACAAGCACTTGGCTTCATAACCAATAAATAACACAAATCATATTTATCGTCTTGCCTATTACAAGGTGTCCTGGGGAGTAACACTAAATTAGCTTGGTGTTAAATACCAAAAATACCTCTGAAAATTGGCCAATCTCCAACTTAAATTGGCCCAATCTCTGACTTAAGAAGCCAAGCTGATTCTCAGAGTACCAAGTAAATATCAATATCTAATATTTATAAAAAGGAATTAAAAACAATTAACAAATAATTAAAGGTTTCCTTGTCCAGTCATGCCTTTCTTGAGGGCATGGCTTTCAACTCTGTTTCTTGGCCAAGTGAGCCAGCGTTGACCACAGACATTGTCCATGGTCAAAGGGCTAGCCTGGCTATTCACTAAAGGTGCATGGAACACTGCTATCTTTGATTGCCATTGGCTGTAAAAAGGGATATTTTCATAGCATATGTGAAACAGATTCGACCTCCATATTGGAATGGAAAAAGTTCATTTTTCATAGAGGTGATTTGGATATCTACCATTTGTTGCCCTAATGGGTAGTATCTCAGATAAAGTTTCCTATAAATAACATATAAAATATTAAAGTAATATAATATTTTTCCTGTTACCAAAAATCTCAACAAATGTACGTTTATTTTTTATATTAGCAATAGCAATAGCACTTAGACTTATATACCACACTTTACAGTGCTTTACGGCCCTCTCTAAATGGTTTATAGAGTCAGCCTATTGCCTCCAAAAATCTGGATCCTCATTTTACTGACCTTAAATGGATGGAAGGCTGAGTCAACCTTGAGCCTGGTGAGATTTGAACTGCCAAATTACAGACAGCCAGCAGTCAGCAGGAGTAGCTTGCAGTACTGCACTCTAACCACTGTGCCACCCTGACTCATTAGGACATATAAACATCATTTATATCTTACATATTAGAAAAAAATTTTATTTTCCCATTTTCAGATGATTTATACAAATGTTAAACATTAGTCAAAAATTTAAAACTGGTTAAAAACATATTTTCTTCAACTTATGATGCTTATACAGAAGACCAAAACAGGGTTTGAGCAAATATTGTCAAGTGGAAGGAGCTTAAAAATGAAAACAGCAAGCTTTTTCAAAAAACTAAGTAAAGGCTACTTGAAATGGGCCAATCAGGCTGAATGTTCTCTTTGTCTGTCTGGGAAACTCTCATAGTCCTTTTACCAAGCACTTCTTCCTTTAGTCCAGTTCCGGGGAAAGGAAGGTGCTTTGGATCTAAGCACCAAAGTGCAAAACAAACTCTGTTCCAGTCCTGAAACATAATGGTTAGCTGTATAGTTGTGCAGACTTGCAGAAAGGAAAAGTTTTAATTAGAAATCTTAAATTAGAAGTCAATGAAGTAAAATACAGGGGTGGGCTTCAAAATTTTTCAGCAACCGCTTCTCTGCTCAGTTGCTGGGTGTGTGTGTGGCTATGGTGGGCATGGCCTAGTCAGCCTCCTGCACCATGCCGGGGTGGGGGGTGTTTCACCATTACAGGCTCCAGAGGTTCACTGGAAACAGGACCGTTTCTGGCCTTCTGGAGCCTCTGGGAGTCCTGCTTTTCAGCCTCTGCAAGCCTCTGCGCGGGCCCTACACTTACCTGGGATGCAAAATAGGCACATGGAGACTCCTGGGAGGGACAGGACAGGGTGGACAGGGCCAGCCAGGGGTCTCTGAATCAGCTATAAAACAGCCATAAAATTAGTTACTGGTTCGCTCGAACCATGGCCAACCGGTAGCAGCCCACCCCTGGTAAAATCCCTAAGTATAAAAAAATCAGTATGGGGAAAAGTGAAAAATAGAGAAAACAAAGGAAGGTAACTCCAACATAGACAGAATTCTTCACCCCATCCAATGAATATGGATGTTCAGAACATCTTCCTCCTCCTTCTCCTCCTCTTCCTCCTCCCCCCTCAGTTGGCAGTTTATATCAGGGGCCTTAGGAAGACTATAAAACATGCATACAAAATGTTTACAGACATTTTGGTCCTGACAGACAATTCCTAAAAAAGCTACAGACGCTTCAGAATCAGAAAGACAACCATACTTATGTCCAGGATATGGGGAAAGGTTGCTTCCTAGTGGTATTTTTTTCTTAAGTTTCTAAGAGCTCAAATTCTCCTGCTAATTCAATTTATCAATCCATCTACATAGCCTGAACAGAATAAACTTTCCCTGATCTTCCCAATCTCATCAACAGTGAAGACCAATAACATGGAAATCTGATTCACTTTCTGTTTTTGTTGGGTTTTTTTTATGTAATCTAGCCACAGAAAAGCATCTTTTCTAGCAGCTGTGACCCTTTCAATTCCATTTTGTTCCATTCCAAGTTCCCTTTTCCAACCCCACAGTGATTGCTACCCCTCTTGATTCTAGTGATTAGAAGTGATGGTGCAGCTTCCTTCCTTCCACTTACCCTGTTCCCTCTATTATTAAATGTTCCTTTAGTTTGTTTTTAAGAGCCTTTTAATCAGATGGTGGAATTATTTCCACCCTAACTCCTTTTTCTGCTCCCCAGATCTGCAGATATACCTCACCACCTAGCAAAGGTAGGTTTGCAGTATGGCATTAATTTCTAACCTCTTCTTACTCTTCAGAGTAGCTGTAATAAAGCAGAGTGAATAATATAAGCTCCATCTAATATAAAATTGATTAAAATGCACCGCCTGCTTTATCATGTTTCTGTGTTAACTCCAGAGAAGCAATGGTACACTGTTCTTTGACAACTGGGAAAGACTGTAACAATGAGAGCTTGAAAATAAAGCCAGATAATGTAAATACTTCCATTTTGAGATTTCTATTTCTTTTTGGGAATTTCGTTTGGGATAGTTATTAAAATAATAATAATCCCCCACACACCATTTTGATATTCCCCTTTCAAACTGAAGAAAGTAATAAAGTGAAAAACGCCAAAAAAAAA
>BLBF01000016.1:19088949-19123279 GCA_015471245.1 Laticauda colubrina
TGGATGAGAACGTTTGTTGATGTTAGCAATCTTTTAATATTTTGGAAGGCTTTTTTTTCTTTGTAACCCCAAGTCCAAGTTGCCTTTTTGTCTAGCAGGCGGTGTAGCGGTTCTGCTATAGTGGCTTTGTTTGGCAGATATACATTATAGAAATTAATTAATCCTAAGAACGCTTGTAGTTCTGTTTTATTTCTAGGTTCAGGAGCGTCATTTATCGCCTTAACTTTTTTATCAGTGGGGTGGATGCCCTCTCCGTCTATCGAGTAGCCCAGAAATTCGACGTTGCTTTTAACTAGACAGCACTTCTCTCTTTTAACCTTGAGGCCAGATTCTCTAAACTTAGTCAGAACCTTTTTTAGTCTGTTCCTTAATTGTGTTTCATCTCTGGCCGAGATTAGGACGTCGTCGAAATAGGGAACGACTCCTTGTATGCCATTTAGAAGGCGTTCCATTAGACTCTGGAAGACGCCAGGGGCTACGCTTACTCCAAATTGGAGTCGGTGGCATTTGAATGCGCCCTTATGGGTGACAATAGTCTGCGCTTCTGCTGTTTCTGGGTCTACTGGGAGTTGTTGATAGGCTTGTGCCAAGTCGAGTTTGGCGAAAACTTTGCCATTTCCCAGGGAATGAAGCAAATGCTGGACTACTGGCACCGGGTATGCGCTTGGTTGTAATGCGTGGTTCAGGGTAGCCTTATAGTCACCACAGATTCTGATGGACCCGTCTGGTTTAATGGGTGTGACGATAGGCGTTTCCCACTTGGCATGGTCCACAGGTTCTAAAACCCCTTGGGCTACTAATTTGTCCAGCTGTTCCTCTATTTTTGCCTTTAGTGCAAAAGGAACTCGCCTGGCTTTTATTCTTCGTGGGGCTATTTGGGGGTTTAAATTGAAAGAAATGGGGTTTCCCCGGTACTTGCCCAGTGATCCATCAAAAACGTCGTGGAATTCTGGGGGAAGAATTTTGGATATGGAATTGATTTAGAGCAATGGCAAAAATTGTGGTCTCAAAATTATAAAATGACAATGTCAATAGCATATAAAGAAAACTTGTATAAGATGTTTTACAGGTGGCACCTTCCCCCGACAAGAATAGCAAGAATGTTCAAGAATAAATCTGAAAAATGTTGGAAATGCCATCAGATACCTGGCTCATACTATCATATGTGGTGGACTTGTGAGAATGCTAGAAAATATTGGACTAAAATTCACATGTGGTTGGAAAAAATGACAAAGAAACACATAGACTTGAAGCCAGAGATCTTTTTATTGAGAATTTTACCTGATATATATAATAAAGACTTGAAATATTTGATTGTAAATGTATTAACGGCGGCTAGGATTGTATTTGCTAAAAACTGGAAGAATGAGAAAATACCATTGCAGGAAGAAATTATTAAGAAAATATTGGAATGTGCTGAGATGAGTAGATTGACATTTGAAATTAGAGAACAAGAAGATAAACAATTTTATGCAATTTGGGGTTTTTTTTATCAATGGTTAGATGATAAAATACAATAATAGAGCATTAATATTATATATATGAAGAGTTTTTAGGATTGATTTGTTATGATTATATGATAAATTATAGAATAAACTGTTTGAAGTATTGTTATCTCGCAAAGCATGAATGATTAAAGGTATAGTCAGAAAAAGATTTTTTTATTTTTATTTTTTTTTAGTAATATTAGAATATGGATTGACAATATGAGTGGTTATGCAATATAATTGTAATTGACACTATAAAATGAATGCACAAAACTGATGAACCAACCGATACACCGGAAGTATATATGAGAATAGAGGTTTTTAAAGTTTTGTATGTTTGTCTGTTTGTAGAAAATTAATAAAAAACTTTAAAAAAAAAAGAATGACTTCTAACCAGTTCGAGTAGGCGTCCACGATTATAAAACAGGTGTTCCCTTTTGTAGACCCAGCAAAGTCAATATGCAATCTCGACCATGGGCCTCTGGGAGTCTCCCATTCCATGACTGGTGCCAGTGGGGGGGGTAGGCTGCAATTTTTGGCAGTCATGACATGTTTTCACCCGTCGTTCGATGTCCTTGTCCAGCCCTGGCCACCAGACATAGCTCCTGGCCAGGGCTTTCATTTTGACTATGCCCGGGTTCCCCTCGTGCAACACGCGCAACACTTCTTCCTATAACTTTTTGGGGCTCACCACCTTGTCCCCCCACAATATACAGCCTTTTTCAATAGACAGTTCAGTCTGTCGGGTGCAAAAAGGTTTAAAAGTCTCGCTTTTGTTTTCATCTGGCCAGCCCTTACCTACCCAATGCATGATTCGAGCTGTCAGCGGGTCTTTCGCGGTAGCTTTAGCAACGTCTGCTGCGGTTTGAGGCAGATTCGGCCAGGACTCGATTTGGAGAGTGGAGACGGTGGGAGCTGGGTCGTCCTCTGTGTTGGGCAGTGGGGAACGGTTCAAGGCATCCACATGAGTGATGGTCTTTTGTGGGCGATGGAGGAGCATGTAGTTGTAGGCAGCAAGGAATTCAGACCACATTCTTGGTGATAGAATGTTTGGGGTTGGTTTGTTTCCTGCCAGGATCCCTAGCAGGGGTTTGTAGTCAGTGATAATTGAAAAAGTCCTACCATAAAGGTATTCGTGGAATCTTTTGATGCCAGCTATGATTGCGAGAGCTTCTCGGTCGAGTTGGCTATAGTTTCTTTCCGATTTTGACAGCGTTTTGGAGTAGAAGGTGATTGATGGCTCTCTGCTGTCTGGTAGCTGGTGGCTCAGTATGGCGCCGATTCCAAAAGGTGATGCATCACAGGTGAACGTCAAAGGCAAGGTGTTGCTGTACTGGATCAAAACGGTGTAAGACGTTAATAAGTCCTTGATACTTTGGAATGCTGCTTGTTCCCGGTGGTCCCATTTCCATATGGTTTTTTTGTCTAACAATCGATGTAAGGGTTCTGCTACAGTTGCTTTTTGGGGCAAGAATACATTGTAGAAATTTATGAGACCTAAGAATGCTTGTAAGTCAGTTTTGTTCTTAGGTCTAGGTACGTCTTTGATTGCCTTTATCTTTTTTTCGGTGGGGTGTATTCCTTGCTCATCTATGAGATAGCCTAAAAATTCGACCTGATCAGTGGCTAATTTACATTTTTCTCTCTTGACTTTCAGCCCTGCGTCTCTGAATCTTCGCAAGATTCTTTTAGTCTACTTTCTAATTGGTTTGCGTTTTTTGCTGACACCAGTACATCATCAAAATAGGGGATGACTCCCTTGATTCTGTTTCGAAGGCGCTTCATGAGATTTTGGAAAATGCCTGGGGCAACGCTAATGCCAAATTGTAGTCATTTGCACTTGAATGGCCCCCTGTGTGTGACTATAGTCTGTGCCTCTGCAGTTGCAGGGTCAACTGGTAGCTTTTGATACAAGATGTATCAACGTGTATGCGAGATGTATCATCAACAATGTGAGATGTATGTATCAACTTGTGCGAGATCGAGCTTCACAAAAAATTTTCCTCCCCCTAGTGAGTGCAATAAGTGTTGCACTACCGGTACTGGGTATGCGCTTTGCTGGAGCACATGATTTAGGGTTGCCTTATAGTCTCCACAGATGCGCACTGACCCATCTGGTTTGACAGGAGTCATGATGGGTATTTCCCACCTGGCATGGTCGATTGGTTCTAACACCTCTTGTGCTATAAGTTTAGTTTAGTTGTTCATCTATTTTTCGTTTTAAGGCAAAGGGAACGCATCTGGCTTTGAGCCTGATGGGAGCTATCTTTGGGTCTAGGCTAAACGAGATTGGGGTCCCCTTGTACTTGCCTAGGGTCCCATTGAATACATCCTGGAACTCTTGTAACAGGCTCTCTTCCCAGTTGGCTGCAACAACGCTGTTGATCCCAGTCACTCCGATTCTCAGGGGCGCAAACCATTCGATACCCATCAGGCTAGAGTGATCATGGTCGACGATTGTTAGAGGCAGGATTTCAGTGTGATTTTTAAATTCAACTAGGAAATGTCCAAGGCCCACTACCAGGATTCGGTTTCCCTGGTAGTCCTTTAATATCAGTTTTTCTTGTTCCAGTTTTCTTTGCTTGATGTCTGATATCAGGCGTCTGATAGTGTCCCAAGATACCATTGATAGTTATGATCTGGAGTCTACTTCCATCTCACAGGGCTTCCCTTCAATGTTCACATTTACCCGGACCTTTTTTATATTAGCTGCCCTGGCATTTCCGATGGTTATTGTTTGGTGCGTCTCTTCTCTGTCACTTGTTCGTCGGTTTCTGCTCTCATGGTTCCACCTGTTTATGGCTTGTCTCTCTTCGATTCTGTGGGGGGATGCTGCCGCGTCTTTTAGGACTATAGCTCTTTTTGTTTCGGCAGACCCTTGCAATGTGCCCCCGTTTTTCACAAGCTCTACAGATGTCATCTAGGAACCTACATTCTGAATGAGGGTGGTTGCCTCCACATCCAGCACACTGGAATTCCCACCTGCTTTTTCTTTTTTCCCGCCATTTTTTGTCCGACTGAAGCCTATGTACATCTTCATTGTTGTCATTATTATCACTTGGGGAGTCGAGATCTTCATAGTGGGCGGTCACTGTGGGCTGTTTCTTGCTTCCTTCCACCCTCTTTTCTCTGGGTTGATTTGGTGGATCTGGAGTTGCATTCATCTGGCACATCGTGGCTGTGGATTTCTTGGCTGCTTCAGAGGCGGTGGCTTCTGCGATGGCCTCAGCCACTGTAATATTCAGTCTGTTAAGCAGCTTGCTTTGGAGAGTAGCGTCTTTCAAGCCGAGGACCACGCAGTCCCTCATGGCCTCGTCCATATTCTGGAACTCGCAGGGTCCTCCGATATTCCTCAGGGCTGCTACGAAGTCTCTGACTTCCTTTTGGTCTCTTTTGTAAAACTTGTGCCTTTTGTTCAGGTTGGAGACCACGGGCGAGTAATGGGCTCGGAGCATTCTGTTCAGCTCAGGCCATGCTATCTGTTTAACGTCTCTTGGTTTAGCTAGCGTCTTAGCCATTTTAAATACAGCTGGTCCGCAATGTATGAGGAATACAGCCCTCTTCCTCTGGTCAGATATCTCCTGCAGCTCATTGCTTTCTAGAAACATTAGGAAGCGATCAATGTACAACTCCCGATCTCCCGTTGAACAGTGCGGGTGACGCATTGTTACCGGCCATCTTTGTTGCTCGGTTCTGGTTGCCGCGTGCTTCGGTCCGGCTCTTCTAGGACGATCCTACCTTTGTTGCCAGTGTTCTGTTTGGAAATAAGGTGCACGAGACGGGGTTCTAACAAAAAGCTCTTTATTCAAACAGTGAAGTAACTGGTAACAGAACATTGGCTCAAGCCGCGGCAGCCTTTCTTATAGCGGCTTGTTCGCAGCTTGTGGCCAATGACAGTTGTTTGAGTGATCCCGCCATTCGGCAGGCCAATCGGAATGGCTCTTAAGTAACCAATCCGAGAATGGCCTTCTCGACCAATCAGATCGAGGTATTTGGAGTGTACCAAGTTCTATACACAATACATTGTTATGTCTAATTCTTAGCAAAAGAAAGATCCCCCTATTTAACACTAAGCACAGTAATAAAGAAATTCAATAAACCTTACAGTGTGACTGGTAGATTTTTGTTTTTTTCTTTAAACAATCCTGCTTTAGTCATTACATGGGGAAATTTAACACCACTTCTACCTGACCAGTCCATTCTGTAAAATTGTATTTTCCTCTGGCACACAATTGCTATAAATAACTAAAATGGACACAACACAAATCTGTTTCTCCTACCTTTTAAACCAATTTCCCCCCATTTGAGGGAATAAAGAGAAAATAATATAAATAGCACATTCTGAGATTTGAAACAATTCAAACTTGTAATTCTTTCATTCCAAAACAGCCTTACAGGAAACAGAGAAACTGTCAGCCTGAAAGCCATCATTTATCATTTACCTAATGATAACTATTTGTTCCATGTGTTGTGTTTCATTAATGAATACTTATTTTAAAATGTTTAACTCTTTGGGTTTTTGTTTGTGTCACAACGATATCTACAAGGAAGTTTCAGATATGTTAAAATGGTGGCTGTAGCCCATGCAGAAAAGGGGTGGATCACATGCTGACACTGCCATCTTGACTTTTTTGAAATTCCAGTAGACGTGCCTGTTTCTAAGAATGGTCTCTCATTTCATAGACTTGCTTTGACAGTAGAGTTACATTTTGGAGAAGAATCCTTATTGCTGAATCAAATTAAGAAATGGATTGACACATCTTATGAGTAACCTATTTTGGTTTAATATGATTCATGGTGTTTTATTCGGAAAACACACGAGGTAGACCGGGTTCCAACAACAAATACTTTTATTATAACCAGTCAGTACGGAACACCGGCTGAAGCCGGGGCCAGCCCTTTTATACAGGCTGGCTTGCCTGCTTGCAGCCAATGGCAGCTATTTGGATTTGCCGCCTTTTTGGCAGCTCTTTGGATTGGTTCCTAGTGAACCAATCCACTGTTCTTTTCCTTAGCCAATCAGAATGGTAGATTTGGAGTCATCCACTTTACATACAGAACACATGGACTCATTAATATGCAGTTTATCCAATGTATCAAAATTAAACAAACCTTGGTTAAACTGCTGGCCAGTTATAGCCCTGACATATTGGTTCCTGTTTTACCAGCCTTTTTCAAAAGGTTGGAAAGGCCTAGCTCTTCCTTCAGGCATTGCAGTTAAGCTATTATTTTGTGAAGTTCTGGGTGTGGATATCCGGTAACTATGTATTTTGCAATTTTTAATGCAGGTTTCTCAATCTGTTTTTGTGTCTGTATGTATTTTATGGTGGTCAATGTTTCTGCTTTTACTTGCTGTCTGGAGTTTATCTGGAGAATTGGACAATTTTATGAATAAAATAAATAAAATAAAATAAAGTAACTGCAGGATATTAGTGAGAACTTCATGGAGCAGTCAAATAGCAGTTCCAAATGTTTTCTAAAAAAACAACATCAGAGTAACAAAATGGAAGGATATGAATCTGTGATGTATGAATTTATTAAATTAAAAATTGTGTGACTGAAATCACAATTGTAATCACTCAGTTTTCTCCATTTACATTTTTAATTAGAGAGGCTTAGGGATCCTCTCTGAAAACACCCCGCCTTACACCATAGAAAAGGCAGGTTGAATCCTAACTGATAGCAATATCCCCAAGCCTGGCCAATGTTAGAGATGCTGGATGTGATCTTTCTACTCCAATGGAAAGTCCATACTAGATTCCAGTTACCATCCATGAGCAAAAGAATCTCAGGCCAGGAACTGCAGATCAGTGATCAAAAGGACTGTACATGGAATATACAAGGTAAACTGATGTGAAAAACCATAAATTAAACTGGGAGAACATGCAGATGCAAAAGTAAGACCCACAAAGAGGAAGCATGAAAATGAGATATTTGCATTGGATATAGAAAAGTAACACGCATGTGCAGGACTCAAAATAATCTGAAGGCCAGCCTACGGTGGAAGTTGTCTAAGTGAATAATAGAACTGAGAGCCAACAGAATCTATTTTAGGGCTCTCTGGATAGAAGACGATGAAGTTAATTAATTAAGACTTTCCTCGGATATCAGAGGTGACTTCGGAAAACCCATCTGCAGACAGTTCAATAAGTTGTTGTCTGACAGGACAGCATGACAAATGCATCTGGTGTTTAGGTCCCCAACTGTTTTCAGACTGAGCTTTTTAGGCTTCGCCGGGTCCTAGGGAGACTGGAAGATTGGGGTGCCCCATATTGGCTTCCCTCCCAGGGTCTATGGCAGAGGTGTCCAACCTTGGCAACTTTAAGACTTGTGGACTTCAACTCCCAGAATTCCCCATCCAGCTTTGATCTGGCCCCAGGGAGAAAAAAGGTCATTTTGCACCCAAAGTCACAACCTGCCTTATCATGGCTAGCCAAATAAATCCCACAGGCTTGGTGTGCCGGCCCCCCCCCCATGTGTTTGCCAAAGATCAGACGGGCATCTGCTTTGTGCTCAGGTGATGCCCTTAACAGGACATCAAATAGGAGGGGGAAAGCAACAATAATGCAAGGCTCATGACTGGGATGCTGAGGGGGCTGTTTTTTCAAAATTTTGTTTGGGATTTAAAGAAAATACTTCCTTAGATCCCAAACAAAATTTTAAAGTTGTGGGAGCTCCATCATTGGAGACCTCCAAGGTTCCACCCATAATAATGTGTATTAGATTCTGCATTTCATCATAGAGGGGGGAAAATGAACATAACTATGCGTTTTTGCTTTTTGAGGGAGGGAAATCAGGAGCCTTTAATTCTGGAATTAGACACTTGGGGAAATGGTATTGCTCTTTTGGAAGACAAAAAAAATCTTTTACAGAAGAACTTTTGTGTATGATGAAGTCTGCTACTTACACTTTGCAATCTGTTGAACTGCAGGAAGCAGATAATGATTTCAACTGAACATAATGTATACTGTGTTTGTGGAAAACAACCAGGGATCCATGCAAATATGCAATCACTCTCTCAGCAAGGCAAGGCTAGTAGTTATTCTAGAACTTTGAAGAATATGATTATATTTCCTGAACTGAATGCACTATCTTTGTTCATTGATCCATGCATCCCCATAGTAAACATTCATTGACATTACTCCTGTTTGCAAAAGAAATGCTACATGGAAGGAGGATTGGGATTAGAATGTAAGGAGATGAAAGAGGAAGAAATTGCCAGCTAAATCCCTGTCTTTTTCGGTTAATTTCAGAAGAAATATGAACTCTAAACTTATAATAGTTATCCAGTGTGATGACTCCTTCTCATCCCCTCCCCTCTGCTCTTTCTGAATCTAACCTCTGTTTCCCTTTTAAATTCAAAGATATGTAAAATGAAATGCAGCAAATGGAATATGAGGACTTTCCAGAAGGTCTCTTTTAATCACACCTAAGTGCTATTTGCTAGTGTTCTTTAATTATTATGAGTATGACATAATTATTATGAATGTGACCCTGTGTTACCCTAGGGCAGAGATGTCAAACTTGTGCTGTCACGGTGTCATCACATGACATATCACGATTTTTTTCCTCTTCACTAAATTAGGTGTAGACGCGGCCAGTGTGTGACAGGCTGTGAGTTTGATAACTCTGCCCGAGGGCATTAAGTTCAGATTGTGCTTTTTTTTTGTCAGTTGCTAACAAGAAAATAGGTATAAATAAAAACATAGTTATGAATACATGGATACATATAAGAAAAATTTAAAAAATATAAAAGAAACAATAGGACAGGGACTGTAGGCACTTTGATGAGCTTATGCACACACCCCTACAGACCTCTCAGGAAAGGAGTGAGGTCAATAGTAGACAGTCAGGTTAAAATTTTTGGGGTTACGGGAAGAAACCACAGAGTCAGGTCGAGTATTCCA
Source organism: Laticauda colubrina (assembly GCA_015471245.1). NCBI lineage: Eukaryota > Metazoa > Chordata > Lepidosauria > Squamata > Elapidae > Laticauda > Laticauda colubrina. The sequence goes on from BLBF01000016.1 coordinate 19,098,344, forward strand.
GACATTGACCACTCCATTGCTGAAGTCGTATTTCCTGCAATCAAGTTTGGTACGGTTAACCTTGAGTTTGTATCTATTGTGTGCTCTTGTGTTGTTATGATTGAAGCTGAAGTATTCATTGACGGTAGGACATTGCAATGTATGATTTTACATCCTATACTTAGATTGGACTGAAGACAGCATAGTTTTAGATTTTCTAAGTCTAGAATTTCGAGTCTGGTGGCATAAGGTATTCTGCAATGAGTAGAGGAGTGGAGAACTCTTCTTGTGAAATATTTCTGGACTTTCTCCACTGTGTTAATATCAGATACGTAATGTGGGTTCCAGACTGATGAGCTGTATTCGAGTACTGGTCTAACAAATGTTTTGTATGCTCCAGTTATTAGAGTAATATTACCAGAGAAAAAGCTATGTAAGATTAGGTTAAGAACTCTTAAGGCCTTTTTGGCTGTGTAGTTACAGTGGGCTCTAGCACTTAGGTCATTTGAGATGAGTACTCCAAGATCCTTGACAGAGTTTGGATCATCAACAAGGTCTTGACTATTCAGCCTGTATTTTATTTTCTGATTTTTTTTGCCAATATGTAGGACAGAGCATTTATTTGTTGAGATTTGAAGTTGCCATTTGTTTGACCATTCTGATACATAGTCAAGGTCTTTTTGAAGGGTAGCAGTGTTATCTGTGGTGTTGAATAGCTTTACATCATCAGCGAAGAAAACGCAGTTGCTCTTGATATGATCACAGAGGTCATTTATGTAGAGTATGAAAAGAGTTGGTCCTAGAACACTGCCTTGGGGGACACCACTGTTGACGGGTACAGAATTTGATAGGACGTTCCCAATTTTGACCATTTGTTGTCTGTTTGACAGGAATGCTTCTATCCAGTTATGCAGGTGTCCAGACATCCCGTAAGATTTTAGTTTTAGGAGTAGATTGTCGTATACCACTGAATCAAAGGCTTTACAGAAGTCTATGGTGATTGCATCTATTGCTTTGCCCTTATCGAGTTGTGTAGTCCATATGTTTTTGCAGTGTAAGAGTTGCAGATTGCAGGATAGTTTTTTTCTGAAACCAAATTGTTTATTAAAGAGTAGGTTGTTTGTCTCTAAGTGGAGGATGATGGATTGGTTAATAATTGATTCCATGACTTTACAGGTGACGCAGCATAAGGAAATTAGTCTGTAATTTTCAACTAAGTGGGGTCTCCCTTTTTGAAGATGGGGATGACCGTGGTTTGTGACCATAGTTTTGGCAAGGAGGTGGTCCTGAAAGATTTTTCAAAGATATGCTTAGAGGTTCAGCTATGGCAATGAGTAGCTTTTTTAAGAAGTAGGAACATATTCCATCCGGTCCAATAGATAGAGATAGTTTTAGATTGTGCAGTGCTTTTTCAATATTGTCTTCTGTAAAATTGATATGTATTAGATCATTGTAGTTGTCTGTGGTTCTACTGGGAAATACTGGGCATGATCCATTGCTGTTTACAAATACTGAGCCAAAGAATGTGTTAAAGAGGTTGGTTTAATAGTGTAGTTGTTGCAGTCTTTACCATTAGGTCCTTTCAGGGGTGGGATGGACCTTGAGTCTTTTAGCTTGTTGTTTACAAAATAGTAGAAACTGTGGGTGGAATTGGTACGTAGAAGGTTTTCTTTTTGTTTAATGTGATAATTGGTGCATTCAGTATTTATCTGATGGCATAAATTGTTGTATCAGCTTTTGAAATTGGCAATGTGACCAGATTTGTTTTTCCACCAAAGTGATTTCTTTTTGGATTGAAGCTTCCTTATTGTTTTGGGGAATTTATTTTTTCTGGTTTTGGGAATTGTTAATGGTACATTCTGTGTACATGAAAAAAGAATAATTGATAGGTCGGACTAGACTGAAAAAGACAGACAGTTAAAGGCTGGAGTTGACTGGAATATTTGAATGACTAGAAGAGAGTTAGAAGCAGAACTGTCAAGGTTTGTTGCTTAGAAGACAGTTGTGATGACATGAAAGCTACTGGCTTTGATTACTGTGGCACCATCTACGGTGTTCTACATTTTTCTACAACACTGAGATTCACCTCAAAGAACTAGTTGTAAAGTATGGGCATACTGATTAACATTCTGAGTCCACACAATGTTGTATTTTAGTAGAAGAGATAAATTCAGTATATCATCCACTGTTACAGAGAAGATAACCTCTGTTCAAGTATTCTTCATTCCAGCATGGTGATGGAGAGAAGTCCTTTTGTAGCTTTATCTCTTAAATTAAGAATCAGAAATTCTTGTCATTTTGCTAAAAATCATTTTTGCTGAAAATTCCATTTTCATCCTTCCCTTTTCAGGGCATCTAAGAGGACTTACAATAGTTTATCAGCAAATGTCTATGGAAATTCTCATTCACCAAGGTATTGGTTGTCCCAAAGGTGCTTTTTTCGAGAAGCAACTGGACTTTCTGGTTTTCATTTGAAGATGTTTTGCTTCTCATCCAAGATGCTTCTTCAGCTCTTGAAAAAAGCACCTTTGAAACAGCTTATTAGCAAGTTTGAAATACTACATATCCTTATTTTTTTTATTTCTCTGCAAAGCTAATGGAATGATGAAAGCAAATAAAAGAAACAAAGCTTTAGAACAAGTAGAGTAGAAGTAACAAGAAAGAATTACCAGAAGACAAAAGCAATTATAAATTACCTATGAAGTAACACGGCCAATGCTGTTTAATGTACCTAGCTACATGCCTTAACAGGTGAAAAAAAAAAAACAGTATGTAGCCACATTGGAGATTAGTAAATGTTATGTTTTAATACCAGCTTGATTACCTTCTGGTAACTAATTTTCATAAAGATACTTTAAAGAATTCAAAACCAGGGCATTTCTTTAAAAGATCTAATAATATGCTTTACTTACCCCCATTGTCCGAGGGATAAGATGGAATGTAACTGAGTTCAATTTTTTTTTTCATCAAGGAAACTTGATTACAGAGGTGGGCATTATGGAGCCCTAGATCCCAGCACTAAGGACAGACTATATAGCACTTAGAATGTGAAATGAATTGGATTAGAAACAAGAGACAATTTCCGTCATTATAGGCAAAGCATGTAAAACATGAGTAGTTCTGAAAACAATGATAAAATGAAACTTTACTTGTTTTGTTCGGAAAACACACGAGGTAGACCGGGTTCCAACAACAAATACTTTATTCTTCAACTAGTTAGTAAATAGGAACACTTGGCTGAAACCGGGACCAGCCTTTTATACAGGCTGGCTTGCCTGCTTGTAGCCAATGGCAGTTGCTTAAATTTGCCGCCTTTTAGCAGCTCTTTGGATTGGTTCCTAGTGAACCAATCCAATCCTTAGTTTATTTGACCAATCAGGTTTGCAGATTTGGAGTCACCCACTTTACATATAGAACACCACTGTTAAATGAATATAATGGAGCCAGAGGGTGGGATAAAAACTAAAGATGTATGAAATATACTAGGCACTAACAGTTTATTCTGAATATGTAAGGAAAAATGGAGAAGCAGATTGCTGTGAGACCTATTTGGGAATGCTATTTTCAGTTAACCTGCTTCTTCTGCAAAAACACACACCAGTTGCCAGTACAACTCTAGCAATAATAATAATGATGATGATGATGATGATGATGATGATGATGATGATGATGATAATGATACTAATGATTATAATAATCATCATTATCATCCAGTAAACTCCCTTTTTACAACTCTGTAACCCCTTAACTCAGGGTCGAATCAGGGCAAGTAGATGGAGCTAAGCACTTACTGGCCAGATAACCTTCCTGACGCCATGTGGAGTTCACAGCAGATATTTTTGTTTGCACTCTCGGACAGAAACATCTGCTGCTACCTAGGATTAAACCTCCAACCTTCCAAGTGAGAGGTGAGTGTTTTCACCACTAGGCCAGGACACCACTCATTAATTTTAATCCAATAAAATTAGAAAGAAAATAAAGATATGGAAGTACTGTTAATACCGGTATGATGACACCATAGCAAAGAAAACAAAAAGAAAATGAAGAAAAAGACTGTGGCATTTGGCAAAGCCTCACTGACTACCTCCTAACAACATTCTGTGGCTAAAAAGAAAAAAAAAAGAACATCCTCTAAAATATATTAACCACCTAAATAGAAATGTTATTTTTCTTTGGAGGGGTCCTGTCAGACTCAGTGAATGATTAAGTTGTGCTGCTTTTGTTTTGTTTATTACTTCTAATGACTTTCTCATTATCATTTTGCTGTGAAACATAAATGATGGTTATGGGAGAAAATTGTATTATTTAGATGACTTTATTAAATTAGAGCACAAATCTTGTCTATTTCTGGCTCAGGATAAATGTTGCAGACTCCTGGAAGCCCAAAATCATTTCAAACAGAGCAGCTTCAGGCAGTTTTGGAATCAACAGCGACACTATGCTTGAGGCACAAATGGAAAAAGAATTTGAATCTCAATTTATATGCATAAAAACATAATAGTCTAGCAAACAAATTGGCCAAGTCTAGCCTTTTATATCTGACCTTCTTAGCCGATAGCTCCAGGTGGCATTATATTTGTATTGTGTATTACAGATGTAAGACTGATCCAAAGCTTACAATTGCATCGGAGTCAACTTTTAGTTCACACCTACTGGTAGTCTTCGACTTACAACCAGAGGTGGTATTCAGCAGGTTCTGACCAGTTCTGGAGAACCAGGAGCAGTGAACCGAAAAATATCACCTCTGACTGGTCCCGCCCCCATCTATTCTCTGCCTCCCGAGTCCCAGCTGATTGGCTGGGTCTTCTTTTGTTGCCCTGCACAGGAGAACGGAGCTGGAAAGCAGGTTAGTGGGGTGGGAAGGGAATGGGGATTTTGCAGTAACCTTCCCCCAGGAGTGGGGAGGGAATGGAGAGTTAACAGTATTCTTCTCCTGCCATGCTCACTAAGCCACGCCCATCCAGACACCCCACACAACCATTCATTTAGTGACCATTTGAAGTCAAAAAAGTGGCTGTTTTTCACAGTTATGACCATTGCAGCATTCCTATGGTCACATGATCAAAATTCAGGTGCTTGGTACCTGGCATGTATTTATGACGGTTGCAGTGTCCCAGGGTTATGGGATCCCCTTCTGAGACCTTTTGACAAGCAAAGTCAATGGGGAAACCGGATTCATTTAACAACCGTGTTATTAATTTAATAACTGCAGTGACTCACTTAGCAGCTGAGGCCAGAAAGGTTGTAAAATGGGGCAAAACTCACTTAACAACTTTTCTTGCTTAGTCATAGAAATGTTGGGTGCAACTGTGTTCATAAGTCAAGGGCTATACACATTCTTCTCTTTCAATCATAATAGTAACTAGCAAAAACAATCCTGTGATTAGAATACTAGAGAGGAACACTGCAGCTAAAACACTGATTAGCTAAAAAGTTCCACATTGATATCAGCAAATAATATAATTTCTGTTTCTATTTTACTATTTTTTTTAATTTTTTATGTTTCCTCCAGAGCATTTTTTAATGCTATAACCTAGTTTATTAAAAAGAAAAACCCTCCCAAAACCAGTTAGCCCTCACCTCAGCCCAACAACATGCTAAACAATAGTCTTTACTTTTGCAGTCTACCCTTCTACTAACAATACACCTATCCATTAATTTCCAATGAATTTATTAGTGAGGCTGACTGAACTGCCAATCATTTTGCCTGAGCTCATACACAGCATCACAGATTATTTAGATCTAATTCTTAAGTTATCAGATTGTTTGGTACTCCTCTCATGGCGTTCCCTACCACAAATAGAGCAAAATGAAGAACTGATTTATTCTTTCAGTTCCAAACACACAGCAACCCCTCTCTTCCCATTTCATTGTCCAAGCTTTATAAGTTCATTGCAGCCTTCTAGAATAATGCCATGAAATGATTCACATTATTAAAAGAAATTAATGAATAAATCAGAAGGAAATCACAGACCGTACCAAGAAAGGTATTTAGAGATAAAGAACTTTAGTCACAAAATATAGTATAGATCTATGCCTTAGCACTTTTTCTAGAAAGAATTAAAAAAATGAGGTTTCTGTCCTTTAGTTACAGTTATGTATTTTTAAATTTAGTATAATAAAAATAGATAAACTTCATTCAGTTTCAAATAAAAACATATAAGTAAACTTAGTGGAAACCCATTTCATAAAGATCCCTCAATTAGCATTAAATATATTTATTTTATTTGTTAGAGTTATATCCTTGTTTTCTTTGAGGAACAAAAATCAGGCTACACAGAATTTCCTCGTCCTGTTTTTTCCCCATAAAGTCTATTCTAGGAGGTGGGTTTGGCTGAGAGAAAGTGACTTGTTCAATTGAGTTTTCATATCTGAAGGTGAACGATGATGATAGCTAATTCAGATATAAACTGCAAACCTTTGTTTATTACCCTTACTGTAGAGAGCAATATTAATAATGATTTTTTAAAAGTCAATGGTAAGAAATATTCAAACAAAAAAATGGTAGAAGCACAAACTGAAAATAGCATAGAAACTACTGTAGTGTTTAAACCGTTATAACTATTTTATTGTTTCCTAAAACGGATCCTGATCCTACTAGCACTATTTCTAAATTACTATAACCATCACCAACACATTCTCCAGATTCAAATAGAATGAACAGAAATCTAACAAAAAGGCCCCAACATGCTAAACAATAGTCTTTACTTTTATAGTCTTCTACTTTTAGTAGAAGACTACCCTTCTACTAACAATACACCTATCCATTAATCTCTGCTTGTCCACTGAATAATGGAATTCACTTTAGAATTGCCACTACAGCATCAGGAAGAAGTAAGGGGGAAGAAAAGACACCCCCCCCCCCAAAAAAAAAAGCAAATGCCAAAAGGAAAATGCAATGAGAATTGTCTTGATAAAGGAAATAAAATCTTGGCATATGAAGATTGTCTGTTTGGTGTAGATTGAGAAGACCACATTTTGATACAACAGAGATTATTTGTTTTACAATGTTTTTGTACTAATCAGGACAATCCTCATCTCTTAAAATTAAAAAAAAGAATTACAGAATATTTCTGTCTTTCTAAAAGGCAAAACAGATATCATTTAACCTTTTCTTTCATTATTTTTGATTCTTTGTTCGACCTCCTAAAGGTACTTCCCATCAGCCTCATCTGTTCTTGAAAATAATTGAAAAGGTATTTTGGGAAGACTGTGAAGGGAGACAGCTGCTCATGAACCACACATCTCTGGAAGCAATGCATCTAAAATCATCAAGATTTTATCTTCAACTGTCCTTCAATTTATGAACGAAGTTGCCTGTAAAGTACGGTAATCAAGGACAAGGGGGAAAAAAATTGGCTTTCTTCAAGTAAAATAGTTGAGCCAAAATGACTTCTTCCACATTGCAACTCTTCTCATTCTTCTAACCTGGCAAAATACTTCTCTTTAAATTGCTTTCTGTTCAACTGCATAGCTACAAGAACTCTATCCTTATTATGTATAATGTATAGCAAAAATCCTGGCAATAGTTTATATTACTCTTGATAAAATTGTTAACACATTTGCTTTAACTTTGCAATTAACACCATACAAATTTTTTAAATAAATTTTCTTTTTTCCATACATTTTTCCTAGCAGTTTTTCTAAACTTAATTAGATTTTAAAGTAACTCCCTAACTTTCACTGTACACCTAAAAATAACCTTCTAAACATCTTGCTGGTTTTCAAAACTTTAGTGGAAAACTGATCAGATGTTTTAATATTATCCTTCATAAGACTATATTTAATTTCAAAATATAGTAAAAAAAAAAAAGTCATTCTTGAAACAAGTCTCCAATTTGAAGGGTGAGTTTAAGCAACATTTCTTGAGTCAATAACCCTTTATTTTGGGAAAAGTAAAATTAAGTTGCACCTACAGTTAGCAGATGTGCAGCATAAAAGAACTAACTATAAATTCCTAGCTGAAGCAGATGTCATTAGAAGTGATGGATCATGAGCATTGTTGCAAGTGTTGAGGAAAATCCAGCTAGACAGGGAGGAGGGAATCATGACTCATTATGCAGCCCTAAGAGATCTAGAATTGACCCCATCCCCCAGGTTCCATGGCAACTTATCTGTTTGTTCCCAAGGGAAGGCAAGCAGTCTGTGAAGATTCCTGTCTTATAAGCAGAACACAATAAAGTAGCTAGCTTGAACCCTACGTGTGTGGATCTGGTTGCTTGTGCCAGAAAACTTCTGACTTGATGGCAACAAATGGAATAAAACATTTCAAAAGACTAAAGTTATGAAATGCATATATCTCTACCACCCCCCTTACAGCCCAGGAAACTCTCTCTTCTGAGCCCCTTGCCCCCTCCTCTACCCTGATGTGGGCTAGGTTGCCTTTTACCTGACCATTCCCTTGGCTGCATCTCTTTTGCCCTGTCTTCCAAGAAAATTCCCACATACTGTACCATTACCAGCAGAGATTACTGTGATAGACCTTACATAACGGCACCATAAATTATTAAAGGGCACCTTTGTCCTTAAAGACCTAATAGTATAAACTTTATGATCTTTAGCATTGTTCCATACGGAAAGAAGCGTGTGAGACCGGGTTCCAAACAACAAGTCCTTATTTCAAACCACTAAGCAAAAGATACGGAACATAGTCCAAGCCGCGGCAGCCCTTTATATAGCAGCTTGCCTGCTGGCTTGTGGCCAATGACACTTGTTTAATTCTTCCCGCCACTTGGTGGCTTCCCGGATTGGTTCCTAGCGAACCAATCCGTAAGTGGCCTTTTCGGCCAATCAGAATGAGGGACTTGGATCCTACCAAGTTCCATACAGAACACCCCCTGCCCTTTAGTTCAGTCTAACGTGAGTGACGTAGTTGCGCAGGTAGGTGCGGCTTTTTCTAGTTCTGTTGACCTGCGCGGCTCAGTCTTGTTTTGGTTTTCAAGCGGTTCAGACGGGATCACTGCTTCTCTCGACCTTCTCCATGGAACCTCCTGGAAGGGTGAGTGAGCCATGCCGCTCCCGCCTGAGTCTCTCGGGCCGGTTGAGATGGCTCCGCCGCTCCCTCCTGGTTTGGCCGGGTTGGTTGAGCTGGCCTGGCTGCCACCTTCCAGGAAGGCCTCGCTTCGCTCTCCTGCTCCCGGACTTCTTTCTTCGGGTTCATCTAACCGTGAGTGCTCTTTTTGTTTGGTTAAATTGTCATTTTGCAGAGTTTGTTGTCTTGTTATGGGATATTCATCTCTCCCTTTTTTATTTATTTGTACTCCCCCCCCCTTGGTTGTTTTATCGTCAGAATTTATTATTTTTGGTTCTGCGGAGGTTTGTTTTTCGAGATTGCGGGAACGAAGCTGGCCTATGTGCTGCTTCCATTCCCTCCCATTGTCTAACATTAGTCGGTAGGACCGGGGGCCTGTGACTTGTGTGATGGTGGTTGGCAGCCATAGAGGGTCCCTGGTAAGGTTCCTGGCGTAGACTAGGTCACCGATTTTGAAGGTACAGTATTTGCTGGAGGAGTCAGGGGGCTTGTCCCATGTGTAAGTGGGGTGTAACCTGTCCATGTAGGACCGTAGTTTCCTACCCATTAAAAGTTCAGCCGGGCTTTTATTTGTAGTGCTACAAGGGGTAATATGTTGCAAGGTCAGAAGTTGGTTGAGTTTGTCCTGCACATCCCCCTTGTCCATTCTCTCTATGCCCTCTTTAGTATACTGAACCATGTGTTCGACCCTGCCATTCGCAGCTGGGTGCGCCGGCGCAGTTAAGGCATGACGGATACCCTGGGCAGCCAGGTATTGTTTGAGCTGCAAGGTGGTAAATTGAGGCCCATTGTCCGAAACCAGTACATCAGGTAGCCCATGCATCACAAACAGTTTGTTGAGCTGTTTCATAACAGCCTCGGTGGTTGTGGAAGCCATGAGGATGACTTCCAACCAGTTTGAATATGCATCGACTACAATCAAAAAGGTGTTCCCCTTGGCCCAGTGAAGTCAATGTGCACTCTAGACCATGGACCCCGAGGAGTTTCCCAGTGCCTTATTGGTGCCTGTGGGGGGTAGGCCTCGCTTTCTGACAGTCGTGGCATGTTGCAACCCAGCGTTCAATGTCTTTGTCCAGCCCTGGCGACCAGACGTAACTCCTGGCCAGGGCTTTCATTTTGACTATGCCCAGGTGACCCTCGTGCAACATGCCCAAGATGTCTTCTTGGAGGCTGCTTGGGATTACCACACTGTCACCCCATAAAATGTACCCCTTTTCAATAGACAGTTCAGTCTGTCTGGCACGGAAAGGCTTAAAAGTCTTCAGTTTTTTTATTTTCCTCCGGCTAGCCTTTACCTACTCAGTTCAGTATGCACGCTGTCAGAGGGTCTTTGGCTGTGGCTCTCGCAACATTGGCTGCAGTCAGCGGCAGCTCCGGGCAGGTCTTAAGCTGAAATGTGGAGGTAGTTGGGGCAGGGTCATCCTCTGTGACGGGCAACAGGGAATGGCTCAGGGCGTCGGCATGCGAGATTGCTTTGCCAGGTCTGTGGAGTAGTGTGTAGGAATAGGCAGCAAGCAATTCAGACCACCACGTCATTCTAGGAGACAGAATGTTCGGGGTTGGCTTGTTTCCCAATAGGATTCCAAGGAGAGGCTTGTAGTCGGTTATAATAGAAAAGGGTCTACCGTAAAGGTACTCATGGAATCGTTTGACTCCGGCGACGATTGCTAGGGCTTCCCGATCAAGTTGGCTATAATTGCGTTCTGCCTTGGAGAGCGTCTTTGAGTCAAAGGCGACCAGTGCCTCTCTGCCATCTGGAAGTTGGTGACTCAGGATGGCGCCGACCCCAAAAGGCAAGGCATCGCAGGTGACTGTCAGAGGCTGGGTGTTGCTAAACTGGATAAGAACGGCATCTGACATTAATAGGTCCTTAATACCTTGAAAGGCTTTCTGTTCCCGGTGGTCCCATGTCCAAGCATTTTTTTTTATCTAGCAGTCGATGTAGGGGTTCTGCTATTGTTGCCTTATGGGACAGGAACACGTTGTAAAAAATTATGAGGCCTAGGAACACCTGAAGATCGGTTTTGTTTTTGGGTCTGGGAGTGTCTTTGATAGCCTTCACCTTTTTTTCGGTGGGGTGAATGCCTTGCTCATCGATTAAATAGCCCCAAAATTCGACCCGGTTAGTGACCAATTCACATTTTTCCTTCTTTACTTTTAGGCCTGATTTTCTAAAGCATGTTAAGACTTCTCTTAACCTGGTCTCTCGCTGGTTGGCATTTTTTGCTGAGACCAGTACATCGTCGAAGTATGAGACAACACCTTGAATTCCATTTAGTAGGCATTCCATAAGGCTTTGGAGCACGCCTGGGGCAACACTAACACCGAATTGGAGGCGGTTACATTTGAATGCCCCTCTATGCATTACTATCGTTTGTGCCTCTGCTGTTATGGGATCAACGGGTAGCTGTTGATAAGCCTGTGCTAGGTCGAGTTTTGCGAATATTTTTCCTCCCCCTAGTGAGTGCAGTAAATGTTGCACGACTGGCACTGGGTATGCACTTTGTTGGAGCGCATGGTTCAGGGTTGCCTTATAGTCCCCACAGATGCACACTGACCCATCTGGCTTCACCGGTGTGATGATAGGGGTTTCCCATTTGGCGTGGTTGATTGGTTCTGAAACCCCTTGCTCTATCAACTTATTCAGCTGTTCGTCAATTTTCAGTTTAAGTGCAAATGGGCCGTGTCTGGCCTTTAAACGAATGGGGGCTATTTTTGGGTCTAGGCTAAATGAAATTGGGGTCCCCTTGTACTTGCCTAGAATCCCATTGAAAACATCTTGGAATTCTTGAAGTAGGCTCTCCTCCCAGTTGGTTGTAGCGATGCGGTTGATCCCGGTCATCCCATTTCCCAGAGGTGCGAACCATTCAATCCCTAATAGGCTAGGGCAGTTGCAGTCGACGATAGTCAGAGGCAAGACTTCGGCGTATTGTTTAAATTCAACTAAAAAATGTCCAAGGCCAACTACTGGGATTCGATTTCCCTGATAGTCTTTTAGCACTAGTTTCTGTTTCTTTAGTTCTCTCTGCTTAATGTTTGGAATTAGGTGCCGGATGGTATTCCAGGATACCATCGATAAGAACGACCCTGAGTCAACTTCCATCTCGCAGGGTCTCCCCTCGATGCTCACCTCTATCCGAACCTTTTTCCAGCTTTCCGCCCTGGCATTGTTGATGGTGACTGTCTGATGTGTTTCTTCCCTGTCACCGGTTCTCTGATTGCGGTTCCATCTGTTGCCGGCTTGTCTGTCATCGTGTCTGGGGGGATGCTGCCACATCTTTTTGGACTATAGCTCTTTTTGTTGTGGCAGACCCTTTCAATGTGCCCCCTTTTATTACAAGCCCGGCATATTGCGTCGAGGAACCTGCATTCAGACCGCGGGTGATTGCCTCCGCAGCCTGCACATTGAAATTCCCGCCGATTCCTCCTCTTTTCATGCCATTTTCTATCTGAATACATTCTATGGACATCTTCGTCGTTGTCTTCAGTGTCACTCTGGGTTTCGATGTCCTCGTGGTGGGTTGTCGCTGTGGGCTGTTTCTTTCCTCCCTCTGCCTTTTTCTCCCTGGTTTGGGTTGGCAGGTCTGGAACTGCGTTCATTTGCCGCATGGTGGCTGCTGATTTCTTTGCTGCTTTGGCAGCAGTTGCCTCAGCAATGGCCTTGGCCACGGTTATGTTCGGCCTATTCAGTAGTTTGCTCTGAAGGGTAGAATCTTTCAAGCCGAGGACTACGCGGTCTCTCATTGCCTCATCCATGTTTTGGAACTCACAGGCTCCTCCAATGTGTCTCAAGGCTGCCACAAAATCTGCTATGGTTTCATCTTCCTTCTGGTCCCTCTTGTAGAACTCAAGCCTTTTGATTAAATTTAAATAAATACACCAGTGCGTAGTGTGCTCGGAGCATTTGGTTCAGGTCAGACCAGGTCATTTGCTTGACATCTCTGGGTTTTGCCAGTGCCTTCACCATTTTGAATACAGCCGGTCCGCAGTGTGTAAGGAAGACAGCTCTCTTCCTTTGGTCTGAGATTTCTTTCATATCATTGCTTTCTGAGAACATAAGAAAGCGATTGATATACGATTCCCAATCCTCCTCATCAGGATTGAAGGCCACGGGCGGTGTGTTGTTACCGGCCATCTGTCTCGCTCGGTTCAGATCACCGTGTGCTTCGGTCTCTGCTTCTACGACAATCCCACCTTCGTCGCCAGTGTTCCGTCCAGAAAGAAGCGCATGAGACCGGGTTCCAAACAACAAGTCTTTATTTCAAACCGCTAGGCAAAAGATACGGAACATAGTCCAAGCCGCGGTAGCCCTTTATATAGCAGCTTGCCTGCCGGCTTGTGGCCAATGACACTTGTTTAATTCTTCCTGCCGCTTGGCGGCTTCCCGGATTGGTTCCTAGTGAACCAATCCATAAATGGCCTTTTCGGACAATCAGAATGAGGGACTTGGAAGCTACCATGTTTCATACAGAACAAGTATATAGAACAGAGTACTTGGATGGTTATAACTGAGTAGTTTTGAAAGATTTTTTGCAGAGTTTTGATATTCACAATGTTTTCTTAGTGGCTTGTCCATGACACATGTCAATGATGATCACCCCAAGAAGGAGCTAACTTATTCAATAAGTTCCCCGTCCATATACCAGTTATATTTAGTATGTCTGTTTCCAAAGACCACTATTTTTGACTTGGCCTTATTAATTCTTAATGAGTTGATGGTGCAGCAGACATCCAGTTTCTACAGCACTCTCCTTAAGTCAAGTTCAGATTACACCATGAGGACCATATGCTTTACATGCAAAAGATGTAGGAGATGACCAGACTGAGCACAAGGGAGGGGGTCAAACACATCATCAGGCCCAAGGCCCTTCATGTCCACAAGAGATCTAAGTCCAGCCCACCTTGAATTCCGTTGACTCTTATCTACCATCAATTTGCTTTGACTGTTAGTAGTTCAGATTCTTATAGAAAGCTAAAGCTTGCAATGAATATTCATATTCATTTGAACTGCCTGGATTCCTGATTTCCTGCACTTAACAAAAGGATTTTAATAGATTTGTTTAGAATCTTTGACATATGGATATCCTGGGAGCAGAGAAATCTTGGGATAATGTTAACATAGACATCATACAGCATCGGGGCCAAAAGCATCCTGATCTAATGCCTCTGGCAATAAATATATTGCGTGTTAATTCATTTTCATCAAAATTACCTTGAGAATTTAGCATTCTTCCCTGAAATCTCATGAGACCTTCTTAGACAGCACCCAAATTTCATTTTGTTTTCATCAGTGGTTTTTTTTTTAATCAGATTTAATTTTGGAGTTCTGCAGATCCCATCTAGGAATAGAGCTAATAAGTACGGTTCTAAAAAGTGCCAGATTAACCAACAAATGACATATAGATAGAGTGATCAAATGCAAAGGACAACTTTTGCTCTATTAACAGTTTTGTAAGAAAAAAAGGTATTAATCATTTCAATCCAGATTGTCTTTCAAAAAAGAACAAGGTTCCATGCAAAAATTCCTTTTTTATGCAATTTCAATCCTGGATAACTAGCTCAAGAAAATGAGAAAAAGCTATATATCCTCCTCCAAATTACAACGTACATAATTTGATGGGACATAAACACCATCCACAGAAATGTGGTGAGCAGTGGTGGGATTCAATTTTTTTTACTACCAGTTCTGTGGCAGGGGAAGGATACTGCAAAATCTCCATTCCCACCCCATTCTAGGGGAAAGATACTGTAAAATCCCCATTCCCTCCCTACCCCTCTAACCTGCTTTCCAGCTCCATTCTCCTATGCAGGGCAACAAAAGGAGACCCAGCCAATCAGCTGGGACTTAGGAAACAAAGAATAGATAGGGGTGGGGCCGGTCAGAGGTGGTATCTGCCGGTTCTCCAAACTACTCAAAATTTCCACTACCGGTTCTCCAGAACTAGCATTTATGAAGTATCTTTCAACCAGACTCAATTTAATGGCAAGTAAACCCAGAGGAAAAAAAAAATTTCAGGCTGATGATGCAGCCATGCCAACAAAACAACCATATCTATTTGGAAAATCCATTCTATTTCTCAAAGTAAATGAAAATCGTAAGATTTGCCAGAGAAATATTGATTAAATAATCAGCTACACCAATCCATATTTCAAGCTACATGATTTTTTTTTCCAAAATGTATTTAGAACAAAGTTAATTTCATGTGCAAATTGTCTCTTTTGATAGATTTACAAATCTAATTGAGCAAAGAAACCAATATTCTATCAGCACAAACGGAGGACAGTTTTTCTAATCCCTGCGTTCTTTTTTT
Organism: Laticauda colubrina; assembly: GCA_015471245.1. Lineage (NCBI taxonomy): Eukaryota > Metazoa > Chordata > Lepidosauria > Squamata > Elapidae > Laticauda > Laticauda colubrina. Next base: position 19,113,665 of record BLBF01000016.1, read on the forward strand.
AATTTAGCTTTAACTGCTTTCTGCTGAAGTCCCATGATTTTTATGTCAGTGCTTAGTTCATCCTTCCTTTGGTAATTAAGGAAAGTGGCCCAGTTGCTATGAAGACTAGGCTTGTCATGAGCAAGTGGAATTCTCTAGGAAGAAAGGAAGCCTGGGGAAGAGAGATAAGACACACCAAAACTTGCAGCAGGCATCAACACATATATTAATGAGACACATTTAACACTGTCTACATAGCTATCAGTAATACTAGGCTAACGTACACCTCCATACAAGACACTTGCAAGCACTTGACAAATTTCAGCACTTGGACTAATTGAACTCCTGCCCACCCTTTCTTTGGAAAAATAGCAGAAATCTTAATAGTGTATTTGCAATAAGATATTCTTTTATTTCAGTGAGAGGAAGAGAGGGGAATGTGTGAAGAATTGAAGTTGGTGGGGCTGCCTGCTGTTTCAAAGTCCCCCCCCCCCTATTCTTTCAGGCATTCCCACATTCCCCCAGAATTGAACTCACAGATGTGTTCCAGATGCCTGGCTAATTGAGCCACACCCTGATGTTTTCAAGGACTTGCTGACCTTCAGAGGCAATCTCACCTCAGCCCATCTTTTGAACTAATCAAAGCAGTTCAAGTGCTAAGACAGAGCCAGGGAAATGGTATCATGTAGTAGGAAAGGTGATAAGCAAATGGCCTATAGAGGGGAAAGCAGAAGCAATACCTGAAGACTGGCAGCTCTTACAAGTGGGGAAAAGGTCTGTTCCTCAACTTCCAAGACCACAATGGTGGTCTATGGTGAGCAACATATTTTATTTATTTATTTATTTATTTTATTTGTCAATCGCTTACAAGATAATAGGTATATGTATAAACATGAGTAAGAATACAGGAAATAGGTACAAATAAATGGGGACAATAGGACAGGGACAGTAGGCACGATGGTGCACTTATGCATGCCCCTTACAGGCCTCTGAGGAATGGGGTAAGGTCAATAGTGGATAGTTTAAGGGTAAAGGAGTAGGGGTTAGAGAATGTAACAGCAGAGTCAGGTAATGCATTCCAGGCATTGACTACTCTGTTGCGGAAGTCGTACTTTCTGCAATCAAGTTTGGAGTGGTTAACATTGAGTTTGCATCTGTTGCGTGCTCTTGTGTTGTTCTGGTTGAAGCAACAATACAAGATATCCTGGTAGAAGTCCAGCTTGGAGCTTTGTCTGGATCTTGGGGGCAACTAGAAGAGAAGCAACCACACTGAAACAATGCCCAATCTCAACTAGTGTGAGAACTTTGGGGAAAGGCAAAGATTGTGTGCTACTTTATGGATTTAGAGACTTTTTTAATGAACTGAGTATAAAAGACTAAATATTTATGTGGCAATATTATCTTGCAAAGTCCTAGAAGGATAGAAGTGACCCTGAACCTGTTGTTGGGGAAGGGGTATGCTGCAGTAAAGCCCTTTATATAGTTTTGCTGCACTGTTTTGTTGGGGAACTCATTCTCATACTTATGCTGTGATAATGTTCTAATTTAAAGGCAATTCTTTCTAATCAGATTCCTCACTTTCCTGGCCAACAGGAGTCAGGTTAACGATATGCAACTCATGACTACATCAAAATTGTTGATCTAGGACTCTAATACCCTTAATAATGCAACTGTCTGAAGAAAAGCCTTTCTCATCAGTCACTTTTTCCTGATGAATTTAGTTCCATTTTCTCAAGCACTTGTCTCTTGAAAAAATACAAGGGAATACCGTTCAAAGAAATATGATGATGGTTGCGATGTTGGTAGCAAGAACACATTCTTATTTAGGTTAATTTCTCAGTGAGCAAAAAAAAAGGTAAGCAACAGTTAAGCCTTCTGTAGGTATGCAGAGGGGATGTTAAGTCACTTTTCATCCACATTTCCTTCTCTCTCCCTTTTGTCTAGCTGCCATATGGAGTTTCATCAGGATACCCAGGCTGCATTTGAGGTAGCTTCAATCATTCCTATCACACCGACTGCAGGAAGAGAATGGCTTTCAGCTCAATTACCCTTCACATTCCAATTCCATAACGCTCCAATGAGGCTTTTTAACCCAAAACAACAACAACAACAACAACAAAAGCATGTCTGCTGCAGCTATGCTTGAGAAGCAAATGTGCAGAATGGCCGTGACTAACAGAACTGAAACTGATTTCTCTAGTTTGGAAATGTATCTACACAACTTGCCTCAGTTTCTCCATCGTCCCCGTTTCTTCCTTCTGCTATCCTCTATTTACTTTTGGCAAGAGGAAACCAAGTATAATCAATAATTATTATAATTTTCCAGCCCTTATAATTGTTTCTTCACCAGTGATAATAATAGTTTTCTCAAAGAAACATCAATCCTAAGCATTCTCTTTTAGCAGGAAATTTCCACACACTAACTGGGTTTTTTTTCCTTCAACCAATTTTTATTATCATTACATTGTTGGAATGGATACAAACAACTTAATAAACCATGTAATAAACCAAGAATGGCTTTAAGAATGGGTTTGTCTATACATAATGAAAAATTTACAGCTGAAATAGCCATTATACTTGTCACCAAGTCAATATCTAATTAACCATTATCCTAATTCTTGACTACAGCTAGCTAACAAGTCTTAACAATTGTTGCATGGTGACAACTAGTCTTTCCTTAGTAGCTTTTTATTTTATGCTATGTCCATCCTTAAATATGACTACCATTTTCTACTACATTTCAATATTATTGGGATTCAGTATAGGTAGTCCTTGACTTAAAACCAATTATTTAGTGACCATTTCATGCAACCTTTGCAACATTCCTATAGCCATGTGATCAACATTCAGATGCTGGGCAAATGGTTCATATTTTGTGATAGTTGGAGTGTCCCAGGGTTATGTGATCACCTTTTGTGACCTTCTGATAAGCAAAGTCAATGGGGAAGCCAGATTCACTTTACAACTATGTTACTAACTTAACAATTACAGTGATTCACTTAACAACTGTTGCAAGAAAGGTCGTAAAATGGGGCAAAACTCACTTAAAAACTGCCTCATTTAGCAACATAAATTTGGGGTCAATTGTGGTCATAAATTGAGGACTACCTATATAAAGTACTATGGTAATCAACAAACAACTTCAGTGCTACGTTTCAAAACTAAATTTAGGGATAGAAATAGAATAATTACACCACTAGTATGTAATTTAGCTGTAGAATCAGTCCAAGGTACCTTGGTCAATGATATCAAAAGTTACTAAAAGATCACAATCCCTATATACTGAATCCACTAAATTCACTCAGCATGGGGGGGGGGGGGAATCTGCACTATTTTTCTTATAATGGAACTAGTAGATACAATCATGAAACTCTGTTATCACTCAAATTTAATAAAAAAACAGACATCTGATATATTATACTAGACACTATGTTCACATCCTGATATTGCATCAACTAAAACTCATATCTGAAAGGGATGTCACAGATTCAGATCTGAAGGGGAAAGATTGTTTGTGGGAACATGATATGGTGGCTCAATGGGTAAGAATCTGGGCTAGTCAGCTGGAAAGCTGACAGCCCAGGTCTCAAGACCCAAACACTGTGCAATGGGGTGAGCTCCTGTTTTCAACCATAACTCCTGCCAAACTAGCAATTTGAAAGCCTGCAAATGCAACTAGATAAATAGGTACCCATCGTGAGAAGGTAACAGCACCCTGTGACATCATGCTGCCACATATCCAGGGAAACTACTTTGGATGGGACTGGCTCAATGGCCTCAAAATGGAGATGAACACCACTCCCTATAATGGGCAATGATGAGGAGAGTAAAATCTTCAGTGACTCACCATAGTTCAAGAACCTAGTCAACTGAGGTCCCCATACTAAATTGATGGCAATTAAGGGTCAGTGGAATTCAAGAGTAATTGGGTTTGGACCATTTGTGGGAATGTAATAACTCTAAACTGTTGAATGTCTGTGGAGATTCCATCATCCAGACCATGGTTTGTCCCAAAGGTGCTTTTGCAAGAGGTCCTCTTTGGGTCTAAACTGATGGTGCATTTTACTCTGTCTACCTTCTTTACATCCGTCTTCACACAAAAAGAAACTATCGCTCAAGCCACCAAAAACATAACTGTAAAAGACAGATCAGAAATAAAAGTTAAAATAAGCAAAAAAAATAGTAAGAGAACACCTGTCTGATCTTGATGAAAACAAATCACCGGGGCCTGATGGATTACATCCCAGAGTTTTAAAGGATCTGGCAGAGATCATCTCAGAACCACTGCACCATATCTTTCAAAAATCCTGGAGCACCGGGGAACCAAGAGAGGACTGGAAAAGAGCTGATGTGGTTCCCATCTTCAAGAAAGGAAAAAAAAACAGACCCAGGAAACTACAGACCAATCAGCCTAACATCAATACCCGGGAAGATACTGGAAAAGATAATAAAAAAACAGATCTGCCAACTTCTAGATACAAGTAAAGTAATAACTAGCAGTCAGCATGGGTTTGTTAAGAACAGATCATGCCAAAGCAATCTTATTTCATTCTTCAACACAGTGACTAAATTAGTAGACCAGCAAAATGTGGACATAATATATTTAGATTTCAGCAAGGCATTCGACAAAGTAGAGCACAACCTACTTCTTAGTAAGCTAGAAAAAAATTGGAATAGATAGCACCACCACTAGATGGATTCGCAACTGGCTGGCATGGAGGGAAGGAAGCAGTGGGGTGCCACAAGGTTCAGTCTTAGGCCCAGTACTCTACTTTTCAATATCTTCATTAACGACTTACATGAGGGAATAGAAGGGGAGCTTACTAAATGTGCAGATGATACTAAGCTGGCAGGAATAGCTAACACCCAAGAAGATAGGCTCAAGATTAGAACACTGGGCTCTTCCAGGCTGAGTTTTCTTTCCACTTCCCCCTTCTACCATCTGTTCCACAGGAATGTTTCTTGAGAAAATAAAATTATAGTGACTTGTGTGAATAAAAGACTGGAGCTGTATCCTTAAAGGTGAGATATCATTAATAAAACAATTCAAGAAAGGAATTGGATTTTTAATATCTATCATAATTAAAACAGAATGCAGCACTGCGGTATATGTATACATCACCACCGCACATGATAGTTATCAACTATGATCTGATGATCTCATCTGTAAATCATTTATTCAAAGTATTGCAGGATGGATTTACACTTGCGTTTCTGTAATTGGCTTTAAATTTATTTTATAAAATCTGATATGCATTAGCACCTTTTTACTATACTTATCAGATAACAATGGTATAGAAGGAAAACCTAAGCTTTTGTTATTTAATAGAATTCTAGCATACTTTTTCAGCATAAAGATTGTCAAGTAGTTGATTACAAGTGCAAACTAAATAAGCTAACCCATAAAACAAAACAATATCCAGTACATAATTAATTCATATAAATAAGAAAGCTGTAAATAATACAACTGCTGTTAAAAATCCAGAGAATTGAAAATGGGCTGCAAGATGGAATAAATAAATCTTTAAAATTATTCTAAAAGGAGCAAGGAAATATAACAATATGCACACACACACAGAGAGAGATACATGTGAAGTATAAGTACTTTATAAAGACTTAGTAAGGCCACATCTGAAATGCTACATCCAGTTTTGGTCACCACATTAGAAAACATATATTAACACTTTGGAAAAAGTGCAAAGAAGAGCAACTAAAATGATTAAAAGGCCTGGAGACTAACTAAAACATGTGAAGATTGGTTGCAGGATTTGGGTTTAGCTACTCTAGAGAAAAGAAGGAGTAGGGAGGACATGATAGCAGCATTCCACTATTTGAGAGGCTGCCACAAAGAAGAGGGGGTCAATTTATTTTCCAAAGCACCTGAAGACAGGACAAAAAACAATGGATGGAAACTAATCAAGGAAAGAAGCAACCTGGAATTAAGGAGAAACTTCCTAACAGTGAGGACAATTAACCGGTGGAACAGCTTGCCACCAGAAATTGTAGGGGCTTCATCACACACATACAGAGAGAGAGGGAGAGGGAGAGGGAGAGAGAGAGAGAGAGAGAGAGAGAGAGAGAGAGAGAGAGGGAGGGAGGGAGGGAGCGTACATTTGTATTTTATGAAGAAACTCCCAATACTTTGAAAAGCCAATGCAACCTAATCCTAGAAATTTAAAGTGACGTAAGAGGTAAAGATTTACCTGCAAAATATTTAAAAATAAGTTGGGTTTTTTTTTCTCTCCTATTTCACTGTCAGATCTCCTCCTCTTTATATAAATATAGTTTTGGTTTGCCAGGAGAATTTGGCTACTAATAGTTCTTTTAATGCGATCCTTCCCTTTTGTTCTATGTGCTACCATGCGATAACACATATTCATGTCTTCTACCTGCCTCCCTTCTCTGAAATATTCTGCCTTTTTTCCCTCCTTCCTCAGCCCAAGAGCCATGCATAATCATTTTTGATTTATACTTTGTTCTCTTGCGCCCAATTTTGTTTTTTTGCTGCAGTTTTCCTCGCCACCTTCATGGAAATGACTGTAATCTCCAGGACACTTTAGACATTACTTCCACACCATTTGGAGCTTTCCGCCCCAGCGCTCTTTGTTGTGCCTCTCTTTTCACAACTTGGGTCCATGTTTTAAAAAGTGTTGTTTTAGGATTTGCAGCTGAGGTCAGACAACTGTAGAATTCCCTGGTGCTCTGGGCTGCATCAGATTTTGTGGCAAAAGAAGAAAGAGAAATGTGCATTTCCCTCTCCCCTCTTGTAAACTACCTAGACAAGATCTCTACCCTGAATGATGACCTAAGCAGATATTTAATAAATCAATAAAGGTTAGCATAAGATAGCAAGAGGTAGGGAAAGCTATCTCATTCTCCTACAAGTTGCTTTATCGCTTTCTCATTTCTGCACACAGTTTTTTTTCTCTCTCTCTCCCAACACCTGAAAGACCTAGCAAATAGTTCTATGGTATAATTATTTCATATGAATTTGATCGTTCTTAATTCAATATGCATATATGGGTCTGCTCCAGAAAGGTTTGCTATATATAAGCATATTTTCTTTGTTACTGTACCTTTGCACTTTTTGACAAATACATTCCTTCATTAAAGATCAGGCAAACTAATAATCCAGATCCATAGAGGAGATATTTTTTAAAAAAAACACAAGAGAGTGACAATGGGCACCAATTTTTCTGAAATGGAAGAGATCAGTCAAAAAAAATCATTCTAGGAGTCTTGAACTCATCAGCAGCTATGTTTTGGATCTGTACATATTGAATTCTAATATATATTATCAACACATTATTTTTTTTTCTTAGCACCTGATCAGGTTTTGAAATAAAACCAATCTCTTTCTAGTATCTATCAAGTCAGAATAGAAATGGATTTATTATAGTACAAAGGTTTTTCTCTTATGAGAAGTGATTACTGATCAAGCATAGTTCCAGGCAAGGATCATGCAATCATCCTGGTTTAATTATAGAATTTTATTGTAGGTTCAGATGACACTTTTTTCTACTTGAAACCACCTTTTGATATCTGCATATGTGCATACATGCATACAGTATGTGCGTCCATTAAGAAGAAAAAGATGCAATAGTCCCATGTAATCTGTTGGCAGACACTGTTAAGATTTGACCATTGGAATTTATGCACACATTTATGTGTGTATGTATATATGCACAGAGTTGGACATAATGGTTTCATTCAAAGCAATTAAAATGAAATAACAATTTCTTCTCACTGCTTGCACCTTGGCTTGCACTATTTCACTGTGAAGTCATTAAAGGTTGCAAAATAATCAGATAAATTTTATAATGTCATCAGGCTTGGAAAGACCAGGTCTTTCCTAAGACACATAAAAGTTACCCATTTGTGACTTATTCTTTAGTACTAAAATGAAAGTATGTAGATCCTGTTTTGTTCTATAAAAGAGTTCACAATAAATGAAATTAAAAAAGAAAAACATTTTAAAGAGTTATGCAAGGATGAAAAAGGGAAGTGTCCCCCCCCTCACTATTTTATCTGCTGGTCGAATATTTTTCAGTGTGAACACCAGGCACACACCTTACTTCATGTACTAAAATGTAGTTATTTAACCTTTAGAGCCTAAAGGCTCTAAAATACTATCATGGATAGGTTAAAGGCAAAGGTTAAACAAAAAGATATGTTTGAAGAAAGCCACATTAAATGAGCTTTGGCTGCATGAGCTTAAACATTGACAATGCGCACAACTGAATGAGTTAGAAAGGAGAGTCGTGAGTTTGTAAATTAGACAGCATCGCTTTGGAGCGTTGGTGAGCTGCTCCATCATAGAATGGCTCAGTTTCCACTGAGGAAGCCTGGAAAATTGCAACCATTAAGCTCATAATCTGAAACTGATAGAAGCACCAAGAAACAGCCTTAGTGGTTTAGTTGACCCCAAACTGTCCAAGCCTGACAGGCTTTAACAAGTATACCCAGGTCGAGTGAGTTGACTTTCTCATCCTTTTGACTTTGAATTCATTCTGTTCTGTTTCTACATCAGTCTGAAAATTTACTGCAAACCCATATTCCTTTCCTTATGAGTCAGGGGTGGGATTCAAATTTTTTTTATTACTGGTTCTGTGGGCTTGGTGGGCATGGCAGAGGAAGGTTACTGCAAAATCCCATTCTCACTCTCCTCACTAACCTGCTTTCCAGCTCCATTCTCCTGTGCAGGGCAACAAAAGAAGAGCCAGCCAATCAGCTGGAACTCAGGAGGCAGGGAATAAATGGAGGTGGGGCCAGTCAGAGGTGGGATTTGCTGGTTCTCCTAACTACTCAAAATTTCCACTACTGTTTCTCCAGAACTGGTCAGAACCTACTGAATACCACCTCTGCTATGAACGTCTCCTAACATTTCCCAGGTACATTTTTTCAAATATCTAGCACTTTCCTTACAGCATTAATAACTGCTTTATTTATTTATTTGCATCCCATTGTTATTATTTTTACAAATAATAATCCAAGCTGGTGAACATATCCAAGACATTTTTCTCCTCCTAGTTTCCCTACTACAACAAGTGAGGTGGGTTGGACTGAGACAGAATGATTGGCCCAAAGTCACCCAGCAGCTTTCATGGCTAAGGTAGAAGTTGAACTCACAGCCTCCAGCTTTCTAGCCTGGTAACTTAACCACTAGACCAGAGTGGTTCTCAGGTCTCACCTATAAAGCAACTTTTCTCAGTTCTGATGTCTTCTGTACAAAATGAGTTCCTTCCCTCAGTCATTAAGCTCAACTGTGATGACTTGGAATTATGGGAATTATGGGAGGTAATTTGGATACCATGAAGTTATGGATAAAGATTTAGAAAGTCTAAACTGGAACTTTTCCTGGGCTTGATTCTCCAGGAGGTAAGAAGCTGAGGCTTAAACAAAACCGAACAAAACTTGCTGTGACAAACAAGATTTGTTGAGCTAACAGACATAAAGGTTACAATGTTTTATTGTTAAAATTTTTCACAGTGCACAAATAAAAACACTCTGAAAGATTTACTGGGTATAAGAGAACGAAGTGTGATATCTCTTTAAGGAGGCTAAGCTCGAAGGACTAAAATTTGTTTTATATTATTATTATTATTATTATTATTATTATTATTATTATTATTATTA
>BLBF01000016.1:19123679-19136437 GCA_015471245.1 Laticauda colubrina
ATTATTATTATTATTATTATTATTATTATTATTATTATTATTATTATATAATAATAATAATAATAATATATTTTAAGTTCAATGGGACAATGGATTGACTTTTTATTTCCAAAGCACTGAATCTGAGAATAAAAAAAATTACCATCAAACCGAAGTTCCTGGGTAACATAAAATTAATGACAGCATTGAATTTACTTCTGGTACCAAATCTTTACAATGACTATATGATGAAGTTTTATCTACATAAATATTGTCAGTAAAACATATTTTCAGGCAGGAAGGATTAATTCAGGGATGTCACTAGGTTTACTCAATAAAAAAATGTGGTATCAGTCAGCCTAATCATCTTTGCAAAAGAAAATAAAAATGTGAATATTCAGAGAATTTGGGATTAATTTAGAGTACGTTTTGAACAACAGCTGCAGATGATGAAATTATGGTCCTCTTGATGGGTGTTTTGGGGCTACTTCTCTTATTTTATTTTAGTTCAGTTTATTTATTTTGAAGTTTAAGTATGAATAAAAGGCATTTACAAATATATGAATTATATAAATGTGAATACATGTTATCTGAGAATTGCAAATGGCAGCAGCTCTCCATGGAATATACACTTGCTGCATATTACAGTTAGCCACAGCATCTTAAATGAGATGGTTTATTAAGAAAAAAGGTTGTAAGAACAAATTAATCACCATAAATAGTTGGTGAAGCTCCAGATATTTAAGTGCTGCATTTAAGTGCCCCTGGAAAGATACAAAAAGAAAAGAGAGCAGACAGTGTTCAGACTGACACAAAGAACCATATTGGAAGAATTTTCTCACCACAGTCATTCCCAGTGCTTCCGATTTAAATGATCTTTGTTTAAAAGTGGGGCCAGCAGAAGAGAAAAGGAAGACGAGGCCAAAAATCTGCAACTGAACCACTAATTCAGCTGGACTGAGATGTAACATGCATTCCGATTGCTTCTTATTTATTACTTCAGGACCCTGTGACCATTCCAGTGGAATTATATTGCCCTCAGAAGATTCCCGAGGCTAGGCCACCAGGGAAATGGATATAATTGTGAACATTATTGTCATTAAAATAAAACAATAATTTTAATTACAGTGTTAGTCTCCGTACTCTTTCCCTGTCAATCGATTCCCTGGTAAAACGAAATGTCGTCTGCTAATTTTTCCAAGAAAGTTAAAACGTGTTGAGGATATGGGAGAATGAAATAAATTAGGATAATGAAAATAAATGGAAAAAGGACAATGTTTACAGCAAGTCAGTTGTAAAAGAAGACAAGTTATCATAAATTTGTAATATTTTATCATTTTGTATTAAAACATAAATAACTAGAAAGAATAAACTATAGTATTGCGAGTTCAAGATCCTATCCTGTTCATATTGGAGGCACCTTTTAAGGTGCTTCTGGTTGAAAGGATTAGCCGGTGACATCACCATTGCTCAGGAGCTGGAGCAAATAATGGGAGCTCACCCCACCATGCAGCAGCACTCAAACGCAGGCTTGCTAATCTCCAACCCAACGTCCTAACCATGTGAGCCACCACACTCTTAAGTTCAGAATAATGAATCATTACATGTAACAAATAAGGATCTTTAAAAAAAAAAAAAAAAAAAAGATTGTCAGCTGCCCAGTTGAACTTTTACCTCTTTTTCCCCCTGCCCACTGTAGGTGTCAGAAATGGCGTCGGGCCCATAAATGCTCATTCCATTCAGCTGCCCCAACTCTATACTTAAGCACATCACTAAAGTAACCTCCCCCCAGGAGTGGGGAGAAATGGCGATTTTACAGTATCCTTCCCCTGCCATGCCTACCAAGCTACACCCACAGAACTGGAAGGGAAAAAAATTGAATCCCACCACTGCTAAGAACTGTATTTCCTGAAGACTAATTTTACTTCCAATTACAAGGGGAGAAAATGTGAGGAGAAACTCTGTCTTTCTCTCTTAAATATCCAAAAGCTGGCCACTGTGAGAAGCAAACCTTGGTGTGATTTAAAAAGGCTATTCTTAAATTCTAACTGTACATTAACTTCAAGGATGTGTTTTTTTTGCACACTTAATTAAATATCTTGACATCATAGAATTGTTAAAGAGATTTGCCCAGGGTTTTTTCCAGACCCTGTTGTTCATTAATGCCACAACCTAGGCCCATCCCAAGCTCCATAAAAGTCCTTTTTCAAAAAAGCAGATTTCCAGAGTTACGAAAAACCATAGAAAGAAGGAATATTTTGCAAAACCAGAAAGCAACATCATCCTTACTGTTCACAAAATCCTCTTGAAGAATCTCTTATAGACAAGTCCTGTGTTTTAAACTGATAGGATTGCAAGAGAACCTGCAGACATGATCTGAGGGACTCATAATAAACAATAATCAGTGTGTTATCGAATGAAGTTGTGGAGAATCTGACAGTTAGTTACATGGAGCAGATTCATGTCAGAGAAAAGATACAATTTAAGAGCAATGGGTCTGCCTGGTAACACTACCTAAGAATTAAAGTACAGATTTTATATATTAATCTTTAATAACTGGGAAGCCATTTTTGGAACAGTTTCCATAACAAAAGGAAATAGAACATAGAATAACAGAGTTGGAAGGGACCTTGGAGGTCTTCTAGTCCAACCTCTTGTCTAGGCAGGAAACTCTATACCATTTCAGACAAATGGTTATCCAATCTATCCTTAAAACCTGCTCCAGTGTTGGAGCATTCACAACTTCTGGAGGCAAATTGTTCCACTGACTCATTGTTCTCACTGTCAGAAAATTTCCCCTGAGTTCTAGGTCACTTCTCTCCTTGATTAGTTTCCATCCGTTGCTTCTTGTCCTGCCTTCAGGTGCTTTGGAGAATAGCTTGACTCCCTCTTCTTTGGGGCAGCCCCTGAGTTATTGGAATACTGCTGTCATGTCTCCCCTAGTCCTTCTTTTCGTCAGACTAGATATACCCAGTTCCTGCAACCGTTCTTCATATGTTTTAGCCTCCAGTCCCCTAATAATCTTTGTTGCTCTTCTCTGCACTCTTTCTAGAGTCTCAGCATCTTTTTTACATCGTGGTGACCAAAACTGGATGCAGTATTACAGTACTTTGCTAGACCAATACTCGAATACAGCTCATCAGTCTGGAACCCACATTACGTATCTGATATTAGAAAGTCCAGAAATATTTCACAAGAAGACTTTTCCACTCCTCTACTCATTGCAGAATACCTTATGCCACCAGGCTTGAAATTCTAGATCAAGAAAACCTAGAACTATGCTGCCTTCGGTCCAAATCTAAATATAGTATATAAAATCATACACTGCAGTGTCCTACCTGTAAATGAATACTTCAGCTTCAACCATAACAACACAAGAGCAAACAATAGGTACAAACTCAAGGTTAATCGCACCAAATTTGACTGCAGGAAATACAACTTCAGCAACAGAGTGGTCAATGTCTGGAATATTCTACCTGACTCTGTGGTTTCTTCCCCAAACCCCAAAAACTTTAACCTTAGACTTTCTACTTTCTACCATTGATCTCACCCCTTTCCTAAGAGGTCTGTAGGGGGTGTGCATAAGCGCACCAATGTCCCTGTCCTATTGTTTATTTTATTTTTCTTATATATATCCATGTATTTATAACTATGTTTTTACTTATACCTATGAAGCAATTGACAAACCAAATAAAAGAAAAATAAATACTTCAAACTACTTCAGCATAAATATATCTTTTTTTAGAAAACTGGATCAAGAAGCACCAAGCTTTCAGAGCAACCAGAAAAGTCAAAATTAGAAATTCTTTTGCTAAATGCACAAGCAAGAAGACTCTGATGATTTATTAGTCTTTATACAAAAGATCAATAAGAAGCTGTTATAGATGCAGCAAAATGCGACAGAAAACAGAATCCTGGTCTAAATAAATATATCCTGTCAAACTACAGGTATTTGGGAGCTGGTGGGAGGCAGGGAAGAGTCTGCCATTGTGCAATGGTGGCAAATGCAGTGATATTCTTGAAACAAAGACATAATCATGTGTATATTATATGCCACCCTATTTCATATTTATTAACAAAAATGTAAAAATATCTAAGGTGTGTTTTAATGAAAGAGCAAAGAATGAGGAATATATTGCTGAAAAATCCATGAAATAATATGTCTACAGAAGTAAGCAGCTAATTGAGATTTCTGTTCTTACTGTGTAAGTGTGACAGTGTTTCTGAAAGTTTGGTCCCTTTTGAAGTGCCTTTTTTTTGGGGGGGGGGGGTGTTCATTTAACTTTGGAATCAGGACTGAAGAATATTGCAATTAAATACTTTTTCTTTCTTCAAGCTTTCCCACATTTGAGAGTGGAATTTACAGCCCGAATACTTATTTAATCAGAACAGGGTGCTGCAAAACTGTTGGCAAAGTAAAAGTTCAGAGCAGGGGAAAACAATAATATCAAGCTAATAGTAAAACAAAGACAGGAGTCAAAAGATGCCTCTCGACTTCAACAGGTGAGTGACATCATCAACAATGGAGCTGAAAGCAGATGATTGAAGATGTATATTTGGTTTCATACAGCATGTATTAAAACACACTTTGGTTTAAACCAGGGATCCCCAAACCCCAATCCGTGGACTGGCACCATGCCACAGTATGCTAGCAACTGGGCCACACAAACAAGTGAAGCCACACCTGTGGGATGCAGGCAGCATGCAAAACCATGCCCTGGTCCCTGGTGCCCAAAGGGGCTGCTGTTTTAAACAAGTAATCATAGTAAACAGAAATATTTGCCATACTTTGGGGCAAGGCCTTGGCCACTCCTTACCCACCATTCTCAGGTGGCCTGGATTCTTTTCACAGCACTTTGCCAAACTATCTGTCCGGTCACTTAATGATCACAACTGGGAAAGCTGGGATTGTGGTTGTTCGGTGAAGTAGTCACGTGGCATCTCACTGAATGACCAGGCTCAATAGTGATTGAAATCGGAGGACTACTTGTGTGCCTCCTGAATATTGTTGCCTTCTGTCAATGTCTTAAACTCCATCTCCTATGTGTGACAAAATTAAAAAGCCAAACAGCACAAGGACACAACACTGGCTGTCCCTACGGAGGGCAGTCCTCGTCACAGAGAATCTGACAGATCATTTAAAAACCCATGAGAACTGAGATGAAAATCAGCAACAAAAAAGAGAGAGAAACAGATAACAAGTAGAAAGTCTCAGTTGGCTCAATCTTGTTGTGGAGATAAATATAAATGAAGATCAGAAATGAAAGTGCTTCCCATTAAGTGATGTAACTTCTCTTCATTTTTTAAAAAAATAATTTTTCATATTGTATGGTTTAAGACCAACACATCTGACCACAGATAAACACAAGGCAACATATATGCTAGTGGAAGGTGATGGAATGAAACATTATACTAGCTATTAAGTTGTGTTTGTCTGTGCGCAGACACACACAGTAAATTAATTGCACGCACACACTGTAAATTAATTGTAAATTAATTATACACACACACACACACACACACACACATTGTAAATTAACTGCAACACACATTCTGCAAATCAACTGCACTTAACAATGCACACTCACTTATATCCAGCAATTCATGATGAATTTTCAGGGTAGTTTAGATTAAAATACTGAAAATGCAATCCTGCCAGGCATTAGGTTGTAAAGTTTAAAGATGCCATGGTGGGTAGCAGGAAGATGAAACACAGGACAGAGAAGAGCTGAAAACTATTTTCTTTGCTTGTCATTTACTTGTGCTTTTTTTGTCAGATGAAAAATAAATTAAATAGTCCTTGCTTTTTAACATTATATTTGCACAATTGCATATTTTACTTGGTTCCCTCCATTTTAAGGCTTATTACATGACAGTGTTCATTTTGTGAAACTGATATTATGAGAACTGATTGTCTTTCCTTTTTAAAGTTCGAGGGCTACTGCCCATTACTCTGAAGAAAATAAAATCCTATTCAGTCCTTTTGGTTTGAGCAGTCCGTCATTGAAATGCATATTTTCTGGCTATTCACCGTAGGTTCTCTACTCTTTCGAGAGGAGGAGAGACAAGATCTAGTCCAAAGCTAACATGCTATGACAAGGGTCCTCAAACTTTGCAACTTTAAGACTTGTGGTCTTCAACTCTGGGAGTTGAAGTCCACAAGTCTTAAAGTTGCCAAGTTTGGAGACCTCTGTGTTATGACATACTATTGAGATTCCTCAATAGCACCCTATCTGTAATAGATGTTTGCCCTTGCAGTTAAACAACAGATGGAAACAGAAATAGTGCAATTGGTGAGATGACACATTGAAGCAGATAAAAAGAGTTTATTTCAGTCCCAGGCCAGGGTTCAAAATAAAACATGTTAAAAATAAGAATAAAACACAAAACAGTATAAGAAGTTTACGCCTAGCAGCAGATTTGTCACCAATGCAGTCAAAGTGTTTGCTATTTTACAGGCAGAATAGCCAAACTTAGCTAAAATTCAAGGAAAGTAAAATGTACTGATCGAATAATAATAATTGTACACTCATACACACACAAAAATATCAGAATTTCCTGGGTGCTTTACTAGGTAAGGTGTTATAAGGTGGGTCCTAAGATTTCTCTAGAGCAGTATTTCATAACCTTGGCAACTTTAAGATATGTGGACATCAATTTATGGCGGGCTGGAGAATTGTGTGAGTTGAACTATGCAGATCTTAAAGTTGCCAAGGCTGACACCCCTGGTCCTGAGGGTACATTATAGCAGAATGTGAAATGTAATTTCAATAGCCCCATGTCTGCAGGGGCACAGTCTTAGCTCATCGGGAAGGTTTTTTTTTTAATCAGCTCTTCAAAACTCTTATGGGGAGAGTGTTGAAGTGTGAATGATCTTTGGAATTTGGACTTTTATATAATGTAACTACCTTGCTGGTTTAAAAAACAAACCTTGAGTGCACATATGAAGCACATAAAGATCCATACAACTAATTATGTTTAAATATTCAGTTCAAACTTCCCATAAACAAAACCTTTCCCTTTAAATACATCCAAGAGTCCATTTGGACTTTGCATTTGTTTTAATTTTTCATTGTAAAAGTAGTGTTTAGTTGAGTAGTAGAATGATCTAAACATTCTTCCATGTTTATGAAAGAAAAGATGCATAGCTAGAACATTACACAAAAGTAGTAAATGTTTTTATAATTTTAATATAATTTTATAATTTTTATAATTTGGTTTTTATAATTAAATTAATATTTTTAAATAAAGTTCTAGAAATGCAACCCTGATCCTATAAACAATGGTGTCTTTTATTTAAAAAAAAATAGGAATATATTTCTAAATTCCTCTTTCAAATGTTCACTTCATTGGGTCCCTTCCTATATGAACTTCACAGCCAGAGAATAGGAAAACAGAAAGTTGTTGAGGAAGTAGATTCTGCAGAGAAGACCAGGATGTAAAACAATCAAGTAGAGAAGGATAAACCCTGAAGGTCAGGATGGCAAGTGCACAGGTGCCTGACTAACACACTGGAGCAGCCCTGAGCTGCACAGACATAGGCAAACACGTTGTAGCAAATTGGAAAGCCATAAAAGTCTATTATACAAAATCAAACAGCAGCCAGCATGACAGCCATTAGCCTGAAATGAATACATGGGAACTTAATGAGGTCTGTCGAGGCCAGCTTGGAGTATTAAGTTGCCAATTCCAGAAGGATTTCCTCTTTCTTTACAGAGTTGAAAGCATCAGTACTGCCTTGTTAAGAGTTTGACGAGTTGTGCAGGAAAAAAAATTGCATAATTATTTGTAGAACATGATTATGCAAAACACAGGAAATGCCTTTTTCCTGCAAGGACAGATACATGCACTTCTTCCCTGCTAGCTCAGACTGCAATTAAGTGGAAGGCTATCATATTCTAGGTTTGATGTGAAGCACAAAATAAAAGAAATGATTTATACCCACTTATTGAACAAATATTAATCCTCCAAGGCAAACCAAACTTGGAAAAAAGACACACAATCTAATGCAATATTTGATATAAGTTTTAGTAACGAAATCTTGCAAGTCTGAATGTGCTTCTGCACTTCTTCCCTTTGTATCATAAGTACTAATGCATGTCATGTCTGAGATTATATTTCTGCCTTAGGTCAGATTTCTCTTATCTGAAGTTGTCTTGGTTGTGGATCTTCCTCCTGTTTCTTAAGGTTATTCTGTCTCTTACATGAAGGTTCATGATACCAAGCAAGGATTCATATCACAACATGATCTGAATGATTTAATGCAGGTAAGCATCACTGCATATATAGTTCCTCCACTAAGCCTGAAGTATTTCCTTTACACAAGTCAACCAAATCTTGACAATTGTTGGTTAACTCATGAATCAATCAATTTAGCTTAAAAAACATTTAATGATACAGAGAACTTCAATACTGTTGCTTTTAAATATATAGAACTCAATTTTATGGTTAGCATTGTCTTCTTATATTAGTTTACAGAAGTAAAGATCCTTTCACTAAATAAAGGTGATTTAAAAGTCCTGCTAATTAAAAAGTTGCCTAATGTTTGAAGTCCAAATTTAGACAAAGGTACTAATTCTTAAGTACATGAACATAGTTTTATATTATTAGTTTTTTGTTGTCTAATTTACTATAAACTGTCCTATTTATATTTTCTAAGTGATACCGGCAGCAATACTGAAGAATTTGAGAGGGCTTTGTTTTTAGCAGTAACCTCAGCATAGTTGTGGACAGCTTTTTTCATGTGGCTCGCTCTAATAAGAAATATACCATGGGACAGCCATGGTACACATAGCTGGGAAAGAAGCAAGGATGCCATAAATTTCATTGACTTATCTTTAATGCTAATCTGGGGTAAATACAGAATCTAGGAGATTGTAGCCTTAGCTAGAGTGAGTTAATTAAAGCAGAGTCTTCTTGAGGAGCATTTCCCCAAATCTCTCACTGTCTGAACTGAATTGCCATTTCTGAGACAATCTTTTGTGTCCTCAGCCTTCTCACAATCTCTGCAAGTCATTTTTCTGGTATCAGTTGTGTTCATATGGACAGGTCATACAAATAACTACAACTGGTGGCTGCAATGAATCCACAAATTTCTAGGGGAAAGTGAAATACTGAGATAATGCTCAAATTCTTGACTCCAGTTTTGGATGTCATATGCCCCTGAACATCAAAGATATCTAAAGCTATTTTAGGCTTCCTGTAGGAGAACCACCAAGAGAAACATGATGGTGAACTAATTGGGTCATTGAACTGATCTAGCAAGATTCATCTTATGACCAAGAAACAAATAAGTATACCAGAAAAAGAAAATATGAATTTAATACTTATTCTATTTAATTTTCCATTTTTTCTTATTTTTTTAGGTTTCTTTCTGTTCTTCTACCTCCAAGTTAGTAGAGTTTTGCATCTTTGTGGCCAAAATACTTCAGAGCTCATTGTTAAGATCTCTCTAGCGCATTGTTCTTTTCTCCACTGTACTCTGCTTAATTTCATCAGGCAGCAAATCCTTCATCTTTATTCCAGAAATCTTAATATGGATCATAACCACTGGGTTTGGGTTCCCTTAGATTGTTTAGGTGCTGATATGGCTAATTTCACTTTCTACATCTAGAGTTAGGCATAGAAAGGAATAAGATTATCAAGATTATCATATTATAACACTACATTGCCAATATAAAACGGAGTATCTAGTTTATCTGTAAGCCTCACCATTTGAACTTCAGCATAACCTACTGTTATGTAGCTTCCATCTGTATTGATTGATTTTTCTTGCAGAGCAGTTTGGATTGTCTTCCAGCTTTTTACCATTCCATCTTCTCTGGCTCTATTTGCCTTATACTTCATTTCTTAAAATGCAAATACCATATATAGTCTTTCTCCTGTCACTTCAAAGCAAAATCTACAGCAAGCAGCTGGCTAAGTACTGGTCACAAAATCATGCCTCACAGTTTTTCAAAGAGCCTCCTCTCCATTCTAAATAATTTACATTCTTTAAACAAGCCCACTTGGTAAAGCAATGTTATGCATATTTTAAATCAGCATTATAGGAGGCAAGTTTATTTCACATTCCACTTATTTACACTCATCTTTTTCCAATGTTCCAGCTGCCAAACTGCAGTAAATTTGAATAGCCTTCCCCTATTGCTCTACCCTTTCACTGGAAGTGCTACAACTGAGAGGATTATTCATGTCAAAGCAAAAGAACAACAACAGCAACAAAGCTGCTTTCAATGCCTCAAATATTGCTAATTAGTAGTCTGTGCCAAGGCGGGCTTGCTATACAGCTGCCTGTTTTGAATATTTCCCACCTCAGCCTGTTATCTACTGCACAACCAGAAGGGAGATGGGAAATCAGCATTTTGGGGGAAGAAGCATTTCTTCACTCCATTCTTGTACAAGAATAGTCCCTGTCCTTTCCAAATCATGGTGTACATTTAAATCCAGCCTGAAATATGGGCTTGATTTTCATTGATTGGAATATATACATTTCTGCTTGGAATGCTCCAACACTGGAAGTTTTTAAAAAGATTTTGGATAACCATTTGTCTGAAGTGGTGTAGGGTTTCCTATCTAGGCAGGAGATTGGACTAGAAGACCTCCAAGGTCCCTTCCAACTCTGTTTTTCTATTCTATTCTGTTCTGTTCTGTTCTAAATCTGTGTGTACTTCCTCTCTGTGTATCTGATGAATCACCCATTCCTCCTAAGCTGATGGAGAAATTCCACTAATTTTGCTACTGCATTTGGGTAAATTGTACAAATTGAACCCCAAAAGAGATGATAACAATGTGGACACTGCAGCAAACAAGTGCCTTATTGAGGAAGGGACTCCACTAAGCACATCATGCCAAAAACAATTTCTACTCACACTCACCCTAATTTATTTATGCAGGTCATTGTGGAATCATATGGTTGGAAAACTGCATTTTGTTAAAAGGAAAAACTCAGATATTTCAAAAACAATCATATAGACTAGCATAGACAAGAGAAGTAGTTTTGGTGGACTTGATAAAAAGCAATGTCCATGGCAGCATCAGTGTGCACATACACGAAGAGAGTGAGAACTATACAAAGTGCAGAAAAACAGTAGCTGGTATGAGCAAAAATAAAATAAAATTAAAGGCAGTAAATAATATAAGAAGAAAATTACTAACTTTTGCATTCAAATCTTTTCAGTACCCATTCAGTTTTAATTTTCTTCCTTCTTATTTTACTACACTGACTGCT
Source organism: Laticauda colubrina (assembly GCA_015471245.1). Taxonomy (NCBI): domain Eukaryota; kingdom Metazoa; phylum Chordata; class Lepidosauria; order Squamata; family Elapidae; genus Laticauda; species Laticauda colubrina. Next base: position 19,134,886 of record BLBF01000016.1, read on the forward strand.
TTGGTAATCAGTTTCTATTTCATTCTAATTACTTTTACATTTCTTCTAAGTTCTGCTTTGATGTAACAAAACAGGCATGTGCATTTTCACAACAGACTACAAGTACCCACTATTTTTCTATCCGCATAGCCTTATTTTAAAAGTACTCCACTTGCCCACTTTTAATAAGCCAGAATATATAACTTTTGCCATTTATGCATAACTTTTCTGTCTGTGAACAAAAATGTCTGCATCAATAGTTTGTCAACATTTGCTACAAATCACTGGTTCTTAGCAAACTCAGCATCCTGTTCATTCAAACTCATATGCAGAGTCATATCCCCAAACAATTCATTTCTAATCTCTCTATAGGCATTCCTGATACATAAATGCATTCCAAATCAAGGGGACATCACACATCCTTGTCTTTTTTCCTGCTCAGAATTTCATTTATTCTTTTACTTGGCTCACCCGCATCATGTACTGCTCTTATTGCATTCATTAAATATTAAATTCCACATTCTTGCAAAATATTCCATAATTCAAGCCATGTCCACACTTTGTTATATCTGAATTAAGAAACATACCATAAACACACAATCTTTCTCACATTTGTATATTTTTAGAGATTTGTTGAGGATCTGTATGCCCCCAGATATTAAAAAGTTGCACTGATATTTTGACCATCACCAGTGACACCCATTTAACTGGAATCCTTAAACACCTCTCATTATATGTTATAGATTATATATATATATTATAGATTATGGATCTTTGGTTATTTGGATTTTTTATAGATTATATATATATATATATATATATATATATATATATTTTCTGAGGTTTTCGCGGGTATTTGTATGTGGATCTTTGGTTATTTGGGTTTTCTCCCGCGTAGAATTGGAAGTATCTAGGCAACGTTTTGATGAAGTCTCATTCATCATCTTCAGGCTTGTTTCTTCAGCTCTCTTCTTCAGTTTCTTCACATTACTCTGAGAGGCACAGAGCTGAAGAAACAAGCCTGAAGATGATGAATGAGACTTCATCGAAACGTTGCCTAGATACTTCCAATTCTACGTGGGAGAAAACCCGAATAACCAAAGATCCACACATATGTGTGTGTATGTGTGTATATATATATATATATATATATATATATATATATATATATATATGCTGTTTAGCTTCCTTCGAGTATTATCCCACGTCATTGTAGTTCTGTTAAAGTTGTAGCAACGTTTCAGCAGAATCTCATCTGACCTTCAAAACAGACAAAAAAATAGCAGCCATCCTTAAAAACCCCAAAGACAAAATTGACCTGGAAAACCAAGGTATGTACGAAATTCCCTGTACATCATGCCCGGCCACATACATTGGACAGACCAATAGAAGAATAAGTACCCGCCTAGATGAACACAAAAATGCAGTAAAAAAGCTGGAACACACCTCCTCACTAGTCCAACACATGAAAACCACAGGTCACAACATCAACTTCAATGGCACTAAAACCCTAGCCACTATAGAAAACCCCAGCCACAGAATCATCAGAGAAGCCATAGAGATTGAAAAAAGA
>BLBF01000016.1:19136837-19155528 GCA_015471245.1 Laticauda colubrina
AGGTTTTCTTTTCCATGGGGCCAAATCACAAATGTGTCATCGATGTAGCTTAGCCATAGTTTGGGTTTGTGGGTGGCATTAGCCAGGGCTCTGGATTCGAATTCTTCCATGAACAGGTTTGCAATGACGGGTGACAGTGGTGATCCCATAGGGGCTCCTTCAATTTGCTTGTATCTTTGTCCTTTGTATATGAAATATGTGTTGGTTAGGCAGTGTCCTGTTAGTTCCATGAGGTCTTTAGTTGGTTGGTATTTATTTTTGATGATTTCAAGAGTTTCTTTTATCGGGACTTGAGTGAATAGTGAAACCACGTCGAAACTTACAAGCAGATCTTCTTGTTCCACGTGTAGATCTTTGAACATTTCTACGAAGTGGTATGAGTTTTGTACATATGAATACTTTCATACATTCCAAATACTCCCAATATCAACAAGATGAAGATTAATATTATTGAGAAATGTGTCTTCTACCATTAGAAACACTCTTTTCCCTGTATGTTTAGCCTATTATCTTCAAGCAGGGTTTTGGTAAAGGTGAGGAGCTATAAATAAAACCTTATTTTTTATGTGAGTTAGAAATTTATTTATTTTATCAGAAAGCAATTTTAACATTTAATCAATGCTAATTAAATTCTGTTAACTTTTTAATAAAGAGTCCTCTAGGGGTCCCATTATGGTGAATAATTTCCAGTTGGCGACTGAATAACTAAGGTTCAGTCCAGTTCAGACCTGGATTTCTTCCATTCTCTATGAAAGAAACAAGGTCAATGAAGAAAAAAACTTTGTTTACTTCAACCATATTGCCTTTCTGGAGAACCATGCTAGAATGAACATGTAAAATATATATTTTTTCTTCCTTCAGGCTGATTTCTGAAATGATTCTTTTTCAGTACTTCAACTGTTATATATGCTGATTCCTTACCTATTTGACCTAAATAGTATCATTGGGAGAAAACATCCAAAGATTTCATGTAGTTTTCCTTTTACTACTAGGGAGACTATTGATATTTTAGACTGGTGCCCAAAGCAATTAATGGTCAAAAGAAAGTCAATTAATTTATTTTAATTCAGTCAAAATAGAAGTATTTAAATTTTATTCACTGTTTGAGATGTTTATGTGGGGATATATTCAAAGTAAATATTAATATTGAAAGTATATTCAAAGTAAACAAATAACAATGAGACTAGCTAGGCTTCCTCTCCAGAGTCACCCTTAAAAGGAAGCAGTGATTCTTATTGCAAAGAATCATCACAGATACAAAAAAGGAGAGATTTTTCTGTTCTGCAATGGACAGATATTAGCAGGTATGTTGAGTCTGTGAAGGTTCTCCTGGAGGATTCTGGAGAGCCACAATTTATTATCATGCCTGATGTTAACTATGACAAGATGGAAAGAAGACATGAAGTTGCTACTGCTGTTTTTCTCTTTTCAATGTGTTCTTTGTAATTAGATATTCTGGGACATCATCACACTGTCCCAGCTAGACAAAACCTAATATGCAAGCTGAGACAATGTGAGCTCTCATTACATTGTGAAGAATGAAAATGTATGTAGCTCTTGCAGTTCTATGCTTCATCTTGTTACAACACCAAATTCCATCACAAGTTCTAAAAAATGTCTGTATGGTATAATTAGCATTTGTATTGCAACCTATCAGGTAATTAGGATAGCCCACATCAATTCTGAGGGATAAAAACATAGTCCTAGGCTGCTTCAATAGCGAGATACTATGAAGTGTCAGTACCACTTTATACTGCTTTGGAAAGACCACATTTGGAATGTGACATCCATTTTTGGTCATCATGGTACAAAAAAAGATGTTGAGACTCTAGAAAGAGTGGAGAGGAGAGCAACAAAGATGATTAGAGGGTTGGAGGCTAAAATATGTAATGAATGGTTGGATGAACTGAGTATGTCTAGGGTAACAAAGAGAAGGACTAAGGGGTGACATGATAGTAGTCTTTCAATATTTGAGGGACTCTCAGGGAAGAGGGAATCAACCTGTTCTCCAAAGCCCCTGAAGGCTGGACAAAATGTAATGGATGGAAACTGAACAAGGAGAGAAGCAACCTGGAATGAAGGAAAAACTTCCTAACAGTGAGAACAATTAACCAGTGGAAGAGCTTGCCTTCAGAAGTTGTGGGTGATCCATCACTGGAGATTTTTTAAGAAGATATTGGACAGCCATTTTTCTGGAATGGTATAGATTCTCCTGCTTGATCAGGGGATTGAACTAGAAGACTACAAGGTCCCTTCCAACTCCACTATTTTGTATTTTGAGTCTGGAAACATATGGCTTTAAAAGCAAATACAATAATTAGAAGAGAGGATTTACTGTTTCTGATATAAAGTCAAGCACCAGAGATTACATTTTACCCAAAGAAGGCTGATGAAGGATTCTTACATGCACACAAAAGTAGAGCAAAGACTCAAGTTTAATCAAAATGGGGTGTCAGGTAGTAAATGTATTAATGGAGCAATTATCAATAATGTAATAATTGCTACTTTTAAAAATACTACAGGTAGCTCAATTTCACAGTCCCACTCTCACAAACAAGTTCACCTGCTTGCTCAGTCACTAGCTTGATTGAATGGTAAAATTATCTGTATTAGGCAGGGAGATACAGCAATGGAATGCTAAACTGTAGAAGTAGTCTGAATTCCAAGAAGCAGGAGAGACTGGAAAGTATCTTTTTCTCTGATTAATGGACCTAGAATTCAGGAAAACAAAGCTATTAAAATGATTTGTTCAAGTTGTCTCAAAGCCATACCAAACATTCTGGAACAACTACAATCAGATCTCCTGTTTATCAGGAATGTGATAGCAAGAAGGTGGAGCAATTAAGGTTGGAACCTCATTATTTTTCTTTTATGGGTCACATATTATGTCTGCAGAAAAAGACAATTCCAATGGTAATAATGGGAAAAGGGGGAAAGTTTAAATGCACCTTAATCTTTCTGTAGTAATGGTGATGCAGGTTTTTTTTACAGGATTTATAAACCCAAAATACCAATTGCAACATATAAAACGACTGTCATGGAGATATCTCCAAAATGACATCCAATTTGGCTTTTAGTCAACAATTTTACATTCCAGTGTTGGTAAAATTTATACATAGTCATTTAGATTTGAGGTGCCCTAACATATACTAATAATTTAAAAATAATTTTAGTTAAATTCACAGGGTTTTATAATCCTAGAGAATGGTTTATTGATTTGATTTATTTGTCACATCTCTATACAATCAAATAATTGAGGTGGTTTTATATTTTTTAATTGATTTAAATAGGTTCTTATCCTTAAAAAGGTCCTCCTGGACCTTTTTCTGTGTGATAAGAAATTCATATTTGAAAATTTTATATAAATGCAATATTTATATCAAAACCAAAAAAAAACAGACTTCAGTTTAAAAAATGGAAATGTAGCAAAGGAGAAATCTGTAAAATGTAATTTTGTTCGATTTTTCTTTTAAATAATTCCATTTAAAAAAAAAAAACTCACATGATAACTCATACATTTGTGTGAATACTTTTCTCATTCATATCTTCTGTGATAGCAACTTTCTACATTTTTTCCAGTGTTGTAAAAAAGTAGCCATGAAGAAGCAGACTTCATTTGTCTTAAGAAAGACCAACAAAAATGATCCAGGGATAACTATCACCAACATCTTTTGTTTCCACAAAATGCTGTCAGACTGAAAATGAATTAGAAATAAATAAAACCCCAAATTTCACTTAACAGTTTCTAGTGAACCAACATGATTTACGTTATACATGAAATGAAATGCATCTGTCCATTGTGTAATATAATTCTTGGGTCAAAATCAACAAAGTATTATATAAAATGACTTATTTTAATATAAAGTACCTATTTCAAGATAAAATGATTATCAAAGCATATCAAAACAAATGCATAGAAGATTTTCTATTGTGAATTTTAACTGAAAGGTAGCTAGGCTTAAAATACATGTTTGAAGAAAATGTCACTGAATGAATTGTCTATCCCTATGATTAAATAATATCACCTTGGTTCTCATTCCTTCCAAACTAGGAATTCAAAGTGAGACTCTTCTCTAAATCTGAGAAAATTTTGGATTATTATTTTCACAGCACAAGGAACCATAGGAATGTAGCTCTTGGATAGGGATTTATGTATTTCAAACATTTTTTTATAACACTCACCAAAATGATTTTTTCAATATATTTTTTCAAAGTAAAGACCATTATAATTGAGGCATGGTTAGAAAGCAGTGTTTGCAGGCTAATTCTACCAACTGCCAGCAGTTTGATTCTCACTGGCTCAAGGTTGCCTTCCCATCTTTCCAAGGTCGGTAAAATGAGGACCCAGATTGTTGGGGGCAATACGCTGACTCTGTAAACCACTTACAGAAAGCTATAAAGCACTGTGAAGTGGTATATAAGTCCAAGTGCTATTGTTATTGCTATTTTTACTTCTGCTTTTTAAATGTAGGTGCCAATGCCCATATAAGCCAACAACACACTGTTTCATTCAATAGGAAATTGTCAGTAACCTTAAAAAAACTTTGATACTTTTCAGAAAATGAAAACATTTTTACAGCAAGAACCATAATGAACAATAGGATCCACAAAATATATCAAGCAAGAGTTTGGTAGTTCCAAAATTTTGACTGATGGGAAAAATAGATCACACACCATTTGGCAGAATGGAAATAACATACAGGAAGGTTCCATGTGATAATATTTTGTGGCAAGACTATTTAGTATAAAAATGATCAAGATTTTTATAGAAATATGACTCTATCACTTGCTCCACTTTAGACAATGGATAGGGACAGAACATACAGTTCTCTGATCATATATGAGAAACATTATTCTTCAGTTAGTTAAAGAAGGTTCCAAATATAATAAATCATTCCTTGAGAAAAAGAAAAGATGGGAATTCTACTAAGCAAAATAGTCAATGAGTTCATACCTCAGGGATGCGGACACTGTATGGTTGATTGTGAAATCTTGGTGTGTTGTCATTGACATCTCCAACTTGAATATTCACAGACCCCTTTATCACCTACGATCAAAATGATTTGGAGCAAAATTACTATAATTGCAACAATTTCTTCAATTGCAGGGGTAACAATATTCAAAAAATTTGAAAAAGTTAATAAGCATTACTACTGTAGGAAAATTATCTCTGTGTAAAAAGGAGAATTGGATTCCAGGGATTCTTATTTTGAATCCCTTTCAGTTATGAATGAGAGCCTTCATGAACTACTCAAAGAATTTTTCAGTTGTGAATGCTGGATCCACAATTTAAGGCTTGGGATTGCAATGGTGATGGTCATTCCATATTAACTAACTTAATGTACTGTCTAGCTAAAACTAATATGCATCATTCCCATGTATCACTCATTATTCCTTCAATATGATGAGTTGAATCTGCTACCAGTAGTGACCCTCTTTAAACACAGTAGAAGTTCAGTTTTTAAAATCTAACTTAATTGAAATAAAGCATGGAATCCATATAACTAGTGTGGTATTTATTATTAAAGGGTGGTATCAGATATCTTCCACCAAGTTGATGTCATATGATATTAAAGATCCTTTCTTTATAGCAGAGAGATTGTACATAAATATTTTATTCACAACTGAAACAGGTATGTTGCAAGAGAACTTAATATTTGTGTTTTCAACATTTATGCATAACTTGATTTTTGGTACATAGTAAATATGATATTCTGACATTTACTTTATATATTATTATATTAGAATAACTGCCACACTGTCTGCTGAATATTTTCAGGGTGGCTAGAAAAAGCAGAAAACATGTTTCATTTTTAGAATGGATTTTTTGAAGTTATTCTTATGTATTTGTGGGGACCTGTGAACCTATATGGACTTATTTATACAAAAGACCAGCCCCCCCCCCCCCAAAAAAAAACAACAACCCAGAATCCAAAAATGCTGCTTTAAAGACAGAACTTTCTCCGTAATTGAATCTTTTTCTAATTTTAAAAAAATCACATTTCCTGTTGCCTAACAGAAAAATGGATATTTAAATGTGGATTTTCCAAAGGTGGATCTATATTCCATAAATATAGTTATTCTATATTAGTTATTCTAACATAAGGAATGTTTTTCAAAGCATTTCCAGGCTTATCACAAATGTCTTTGAAGCTGTCCATATCTGTAAATCACACCAGCTTTACACTTAACTGACCTAAGCATCAATATTTCTTGAGTACAGTATGAGATCTATATAACACAACAGGTTGTCCCATGGTGGGCCATGCTTCGACTTTAAAAATAGGAGAGACCCAGAGACCAAAACTACCTTGTCCCCTGAAGTTCACACTTCTTAATATGACTGGAGAGGGAAACAGATGGTGGGACTTCCACACCATTTCATAAACTGCTGTACAGAAAGAACGAATGCCTGAGATATCCACCTGTTTCTCTTACAACAATCACACTGCTGTATCCCTGGGAGGATTCCTTCAGAAAGAGGGTGGGATTGTGACAGCTTTCCTCTCCTCCCCATAGAGTGACCTCTCCATATCAGCTCTACTCTGGTCTCCATTTAAATCATGGAACAAATGTTACACTTACCCCTTGGCTGTCACTGACAGAAAATTCAACTGTGAATTCTGACTTAGTCTGAAATGAAAAGAAAAATGATATAATTAGAGATGCCACAGTGGTAATCTGTTGATAGAAGGCTTTGGATTTGAGCCGAATATAATTACATGCTTTTGTGGCCGGGAAGAAGATGAAGCAGTGTCTTGGCAATAACTGAAAACCTCACTGCAAGATTGCAAGAGTAGGATAATTTTACCTAGACATCAAAGGGGTTGGAATAAATTAATTAATGTAGGGAAGTGCTAAATTTACCTACTTTTTCATTAAAGATTAGATCAGTAGGGTGTGAAAAGCAGAGTAAGTATGAACAACAGATTCAGCTTTTAAAAAGTAACGTAAGTTCTATGTCACGATGTTGTAGTTAGATCTAAAGAGCTCTTTTACAGAATGCAAAACAATTTGAATATTGGGTAACATAATTGTAAAAATCGAAGTGCCCATATATGCCATGTTACGCTGAAATGATAAAAGGAATTTAATCCTCTAACAAGTCTGCAGTTTGACCTTTTTCAAATGGTTGAATTCAAACACAACAATAAAATTGTTATAAGAAGAATGAGTCAGCCATCTCCAGATGTACATCTTCTATCCATTCCTTCCCCCATTTCTGGGTCCATTGCTTTAAGCTTATTATCACAGCTCAATTCGGGTACAATGTCTTTCCCCCTTGAAGTAAACCTCTGTTTGCTATAGCTAGGTTCTTTTCTTTTTTCAATAGGTCAATGTCATCTGGTTCACATATCACCCTAAACCAAATCAAATTAAATGTATTATAACTTTGTGTGATGTGTAGTTGGTTACTTGCCAACTAATAGCTGAAATGAAAATAATGTTGGCAACTTTAAGACTTGTGGACTTCAACTCCCAGAATTCCTCAGTCAGCATAGCTTGGAAACCTCTAGGTTAGGTGGTAAACTGCTAGAGGTTTACTGAAGCCACAAGTTTCAGTCCCATGGACATCTACAGCAGCAAGGTAGGGAAGTAATGAATTGTGCATTATAGTCTGATGAAATCAACTCTCCACCACTTGTATGGAAGGGCACTATGATGTTAGTTAGGTATGGACTCATGTGTTATCACATGATATTACTGGAGTTAGGTACAGACACTTATGTTCCCTTTTCCCAAACAATCTGTTCTGGTATAAGGATCTCCCTGAACAGAACACAGTACAAATAAAAAGAGATACTGGCAGTCCTTGAGTTATGATTGTTTCTTTAATAATGTTCAAAGTTATAATGATCTTGGGAAAAGTACTTCATAATATGTTCTGGAATTTATGACTGTGGCACCATCCCCATGGTCATGTGATCACAATTTTGGATATTGGCAACGGACTTGCATTTGCAACTAGTTGCAGCATCCCACAGTCCCGTGATTGTGATTTACCATCTTCTTTTGCCAGTTTCTGTCAAAAATGTCCATTGGGGAAGCTGAATTCATTTAATGACCATGTGATCCACTTGAAATCAGGTCTTGTCATATGAGGATTTGACCTACATTGACCTACACCTGACATTTTGTTCTCAATTGTCATAAATCAAGGACTATCTGTAGATTTTTTTCAATATATAGCTTAGTACTTCATTCAAAATATTTGATCTCTCCTTTCCCCCTCTTCTCCTTTCTTTATTTATAGGCTATAAATATATTTGCTGCTATTATTAACATATAATGCCTATAAGCAAATTTAAAATTGTAATGATTTTAAAATTCAGTACAAATGCAATAATAATAATAATTAATAATAATATTAAATTGAAGACATGCAGCAAGAAAAAAATCAATTGAAGACATGCAACAAGAAAAAAATCACAAAATATCAGGACTTACAAATTGAAGTTGAGCAACCTTGGAAAAAGAAATTGTGTGTTATCCCAATTGTAATTGGAGCCCTTGGAGCAATACCTAAAGGGCTACCTCGCTATTTGGAAATTCTGAATTTATCAGACTTGAATACCATGATTTCACAAAAAACCACACTACATGGAGCAGCTTATATCCTCCAATGCTACCTGAACAGTTCCTAGGTTCTTGGTTAGGCCTTGAGCTGTTGAGCTATCAGTCAGCCCCAAAGGCTGTGAATCTCACTAAAGATTAATGAACAATGATGATGATGGTGATGATGATGATGATGATGATGATGATGATGATAATAATGATCGCAAAAGGGGAATTTTCTTTAGAAAACTTGAAGTGGTTTGATTTTTGCCTTCTAGCAAGATATTTTTTCTACTTTGCAGCCCAGCCTATAACCTTGGGGTTTCCCTGATGGTCTTCCATCCAAATACTAATTCTATTTAGCTTTTCAAAGTCAGCTAAGGTCAGCTAGGTGTTGAATGCAGTGTGAAGAAGGGCTCAAGTTGTGATACATATTACAGTTTAATGCAAATCATTCTGTGTTACCTCTCTGTCTAACGGTTGTCTGAGCCAAATGACACCAGTCATGCTTTCCACTGCAAAGAATCTGCTCGCTTCCTCCCCTACTACTCCAAATACAAGGGGGTCATTGTCTAGGTCACGGGCAAGCAGCTGTGTTACTGATGAACCTATAAAAGGTATCAAAGGAAGAAAAAACATGAATTAGTTCGCAGCGTCATGAAAAGAATTGTGTTCCAACACCAGCATTTCTGCACTTGATAAAAACAAATCACACGCATTGTAGTAGTTAGCAAAAAATTTCTGAAGTACTCTGAGAATTTTAAAAAGTTAGTTGGCAGAAACAAACACCTATTCTTATCAGACATTCATCTTTGACAGCTGCAAAATTGACATATAAAATAAAATGACATATACACTGTTGAGGTTATATACATTATCCAGCTTCTAAGTATCTTCAAGATTTGCATATTATGGTTTTGGGAAGGCAGTTGCCTGCAATACAGATAAAGGAAGCACAGCGTATCTGTACATACAGATTTAAGGAGAGTAAATTTAGGACTAACATGAACATCTGTTCTGTGTGAAGTCGTCCCCGCCCCCAGCTTTCTCCTGAAAATCTACGAACAGCAAGTGTCCACCATAAGTAGAATATTAATATTACATAAACAACCAAAAGGCTCACAGGGAACATGGCCTCAGAACAAGTGATAGATGTCATGATATTACTTCATTTTATTTCTTTTTTTGACACAAACTTTATTCAGTTTTTCACATTAAAAACAAAAATCTCTTTTTTAGTGGATAAAATATTTCCAGGTCATCACCTTTACATACAAATATGACAGCAATTATACATTCATATATGCATACTTAATATACATACTTAATTCTATTATTATCTTTTTCATTCCAAATTTTCAGTAAGGAGAGAAACAAACACATTAATTCTAGCCTCTTTCATTAATCTCAATCGAAACATCTTTTTGTTTCATTTCAATTATTTCAAATATAATCCTTTAATATTTATTTAAAAAATAAAGATAAACAATATGTATTTGCCTAATAATAATAATGATAATAATAAAAAGTTACCAATGTCTCTCCTTGCTTTAATAGTCTATATTAACTTATTAATTTATTTGGTTCTTTAGTCTGTCATATTCCCTTTCCATTACACATTCTTTTTATAAATTCTAGATTAATACAAATTTTAACACTTAAAAAACAACAAGTATAGGTTTCCCCTCTTTTACTGTTTTGAGTGTGACACCTCAATGATTAAAATATACTTTTATTCCCTCATCTTAATTCCCAATAAACCATTATTTTTAAGAAGTTACAATAATAATCATTACATCTTTTCACTTGGATTCCACAGCATATTCCCCCCCCCTTGATTTTTAATAAGAGTTATCAGTATCTATATCAGTATCTATATTACTAAATTATTCTAAAATTTTAGCAATGGGTTCTCTCCCGGGTTGCTGGGTGGGTGTGGCCATGGTGGGTGTGGCCTACTCAACCTCCTGCATCATGGTGGGGGGGGCATTATTGCCCTCCACATGCTCCAGAGGTTTCCCTCAAGTCACTGGGAGGGTGAAAATGGCCTCCCCGGGCTCCGAAGGCTCTCTGGAAGACAGAAACGGGCCTGTTTCCAGTCTTCCTGAACTTCTGGGAGGCCTGTTTTTTGCCCTCCTAAAGCCTCCACGCGTGCCCTGCACTAACCTACATCCAAAATGGGGCTGTGAGGAGATTCCTGGGAGGGGAGGGGTGGGGGGGGCCAGACAGGAGTAGGATTTGGGGGTTCTCCAAACTGTGCAAAATCTTAAACCCATGTCACACTGCACCAACGGATGGAAAGAGGATGTAAAACAGAAACACTTGCCATCCGTTCGTTAACACAATGCATCCATTCTGTACTCACTGCATACGTTTTTCATACTCTCTATCCGTACAGCATCCGTCTACTGAGATTTCATCTGCTCAAAAAGTTTTGAACTGCACAAAACTTTTTGAGTGGATGAAGTATCCAACGCGTCCATTCTACATCCACTACGCATACGGGGAACATCCATTATACGTCCGTCGTCCGTCGTTATACGTCCATTTTGCTCATTATTCTATTGTAAACTCTGCTATTAATCAGTCTTCCATACATTCTTATGTTGCATGTTCCCTTCAATTTAAGAGCATCCAACCAGGTGAGTGGGTGGAAAATTTAAATAAAAGTCAAAACTATGTCCTTCTTCAGATGAACCATTCATATGATGCTTCATTCAAAAGTAGCCAACATTTTACCCCTGCCCCCATCCTTGTTTCATTTTGTCCACATTGGACAATCAATATATGAAAACCAGTTTGGTCTAGTGGTTAAAACACTAAGCTAGAAATCAGGAAGCTGTGAGTTCTAGTCCTGTTTTAGGCATGAAAGTCAGCCAGGTGATATTGGCCTGGTCACTCTCTCAGCCTACACAGGGTTGTTGTTGAGGAGAAAATAGGAGGTTGCCTGGACTTACTTATAATTTGTAATAAAGGTGGGATATAAATAAATAGATATAATATTTATATTCGATGATAGCTACATTGTCACAGGTAAAATTATTTAAACAGTATAATATAACAAAATATATAAAAAGAAATTTTGAACATTTCCATAAATTATATTTATTCCATCATTTTATTGCAGTAAGTTTCAATAATAAACTGAATTGGGTATTGAACAGGTGTCTTTTCTGACATATTTTCTTCCTTTTTTAATCCAAGAAAAGATATGTTGAAAATAAAAATCTGCAAGCAAAGTTTAGTACTCAAATTATTTTGCATCCCAGCTACAGATTTCTGTTTTATCTTTGATCATTACTTTCTCTGCAATGGGTGCTACATCCTTCCTTATGTTCCACTTGTCATTGCTGAACACAGAAAGCTTCAGAACATAATTTGATCAGAACTATACATTTTGCAAAAATATTTTTCACTTCTTTAGTACAGTTATTCCAAACAATTGTATCCATCCCTCTCTTCTCTTCACTACAGTACAGACATAGATATTCTTAGCCAAACACCTTCCTCCTGTCTTCCTCCTGTCCCCAAGGACATTCTCACATCCCACACCAGTCTTCAAGAACTTTTCCATCTGCATGTTAAAGTTAAGAAACAGATTAACTAAGAAGGGCTACTCATGAATGAGTTGCTAAAGGAAACCAAGACTGACTAGGTACATCTGTCAGACATTTTGGGTATTTGAGGAGCAATGCAGAGAAGTTGGTGAAACAATGTCTATCTGTGAATAACCCTGATATTGCTCCCAATATCACAGATTCATAGCTGCAAGAATATCCCTGGGTATTTGACTTTGGCTTATACTCTGACTTCTCATTTTGTTTATTCCTTGGATGTGCTTTTCTTAGGAGAGCTTAGATTTATGTTCTGAACTTGAACTAGATTTATGATCACAAGATTAATCAGATGGATGGATTTATTACACAGTAACATAGAATTACATGACATTAATAAGGCCAGGACAGCAGCAGAGCAGAGTAGCTTTGACTGAAACAGAAGGGGCTGGACACTTATATAAAAGAGGAGAAATGACTATAGGAAGTAGCACTGAGATAAGAAAAAGCTCCTAGCTGTTGGCTTTAAGTCAGTTAGGCTAAGAAAGAGATACCCAAACTGCAATTGATCCCTGCTTCAAAACTGTCCTCTTATTAGACTGGTAATCTTTACATAATTATTTCTTAATTTTATGGTGGTCATTAACCAATACAAGAGTATTCATATTCGAATATTCACAATATCCAAAACTAAATTGACAATGCTTGCTCAGGCTAGACATATACAACAAAAAGAAATTAAAGTTAGCAATCAGGATGATATACACTATATATTCATAAATAAAATAGAAATATCCAAAATTGATTTAAGAATTATGTTAAGAATTATGTCTTTATGTTAAAGACACCTATCAAACCTGAGAAAAATATAACATAATACAACAGCTGACATGCACATACACCCCAAAGCCAATGATTGATGCTGAGTGTGAATCATTTTTGGTTGTCCATTTTTGGCCATATTCAGGCAGGTTAAATTGCTCTTAATTATTGTTTGGCTGATTTACATGCCACCACACACAAAACCTGGCAACTTTGTATGTTATTTCATAAGTATTTCAACATATGTTTGCAAATACGCATTTGCATTCAAGGGCTCATCAGAGAATTAGATTTGGCAGCAGCTCCTTTGTGGAATTGTAACATCCAAACTTACAGTCCAGATATGGTATGAAAAAGCCTATAGCTTATAAAGGCCTGGTCCCACTGGCCGACGGATGCAAACCGTATGCATAAAGGACACAGCAGATGAGTAAAATTTTGGGGGTGGCTCCATCCGTTGTTATCCGCTCCAAAAAGTGGCGAAAATTTGCATAAACAGAATGGAAAAGAATAGAAAAGAACGGACATGGATAGTATGTAGCGGGGATGTTAAATGGATGGTCATCGGAAGCCTAGCAGATGAAAGCAGATGGAAGGGGATGACACCTCCGAAGGGGTTACGGGGGATAATTGCAAAGCAGACGCATAGCGGATGAAGCGGATGCATCACGTACGCCTAAAGGAAAGAAAGGGAATGTCGCGCAGATGTATATCAGATGCAAACCGTTCACTGCGCATCCTTTCTATTTCCGTGCTACTAACGATGTATACACGTTCCATGTACCTTTTGTTTCCTCCCTCTTTCCATTTTCAGCTGCAGCGGATGTGAGTTGCGAGGATGCCCAGAGGATGCAGAGAGGATACAGCGGACGTTTAACGGATGATAAATGGACATAGAACGTCTGTTGCTCGTATGTCGCGGATTTACATCATACACGGCGGAAAGTTCATCCATTCACAAAGTTTTGTGCAGCTCAAAACTTCTTGCGCGGATGAAATTGCAGTGGACGGATGCTCGACGGATAGAGCGTATGAAACACATATGCAATGAGTACAAAACGGATGCATAGCGTTTTCCAATGGATGGCAAACTTTTTAAAACGTTTTATATCCTCTTTGCATCTGTAAGTGCAGTGGGATCGGGCCTTAGTCCTTCAAGATACTTGCTGGTTTCAATGGCTAATGATCTCCAGTTTTTACAGATTCTCTAGATTTCAAAATGTCCCCAGGTGTCTTTAAAAAACCCCACCCCTGAAGAAATTACACTATTTGAGAGAACAAAATTATTGCTTGCTAAAAGATCAGCATTAACCCAGAAGATAACAGTCTGATTTTGCCACTGCCTGAGACAATCTCAGAAAAAAAATTGGATTTAAAAACTGGTATGTAAGTCACTCAACAATGGAAGGAGGAGTAGCATCTCCACAGATTCATACAAAGACACCTTTCACAATTCAGCCTCAGTCTAGAATGCTAATACAATGGTGGACTTCATAGCATTTTATTCTTAAAACCCAGAAGCAGCAAGAATTTGCAAAATTGTGGAGTTTTCCTTTTTCTTGGTGTTTGATTAATATACAGTCTCTCCTATTTGTATGAATTGCATATATCTTATAAATACATAGTTCTTAGATAACTATACATCTGAAAGGGATTACAAGGATCACCTAGTTCAATCCCAACATCCTTTAGATCAGGGCTCTCCAACCTTGGCAACTTTAAGACTTGTGGACTTCAACTCCTGCTTACAAGCAGATCTTCTTGTTCTACGTGTAGATCTTTGATCATTTCTAAGAAGTGGTATGAGTTTTGTACATATGAAGCTGCGGTTTCAGCATGGGGCTGTAGTTGTTTTGCGAAGTATTGAGCTAGGTTATGTACAAGAAGATCTGCTTGTAAGTTTCGATGTGGTTTTGTTAGGGATAACATTGTTTACCCTAACTGGTTTAGGTGAAATAATAACTATGAATCATAGTTGTGTAAGTTAAAGTGTCTGCAGCTTTAACTGTGGAATAGTAATTAAGGGAGTGGTTATGAAAACACTATAAAAGTAGCAAGTCTACAGCTTGCTCACACTGGCTTTGATGATCCCTGATTACTGCTTGGAATCAAGACTGCATTGCTCGAACGGGAGAGACAACAAAGGACTGATTTGTAAGTGAACTGACATAGGATATTCTACATGGACTTTGCTAACTGAATATCCCTGAATGGACTGACTACTTGATACATGTCTATTGGACTGTTATTTGACTATGCTATAAACTTATACTGGAATAAACTATATTCTTGATAGCACAAGCGTATCTGTTATTTTTACTGTATGTTAATAAACATACAAGCTTAGCTCACTCATTTATCTGTGTGCCTATCTGACTAACGCTGCACATTCTGTTTAGCTTGTCTACCTAACCCTGGTTGGGGAACCCAGGCTTAACACTGGTTATGGGCCCAGAAGCTGCAAAGTCAGTTTAACTAGGTTAAACAGATTTATGTAAAAAGTGAGAGTTTGTGTTGTTATACATTACAGTAAACAGACAGCTGTGTTTTATTAATTATATTTTTATATCCATATAAGAAAACATGGCACAAGTCAATCCACATAGTTTGTCCCTTATATCCAAGCTGGATGGAACAAACTATGTATCATGGTCTACAAAATGTAGTCTACTTCTATGAAGAGAAGGTCTGTGGAACATAATTGAAAATCCACCAAACGTAGAAGAATGGGATCCAGAGGATGAGGAAGACAGACTAAAGATAGAAGAATTTATGCATAAAAATCAACAAGCCATTTGCATAATTGGGTTAACCTTAACTGATCAACAGCTTATTTATATCCACGGAGAGAAAACAGCTTTTGGGTGTTGGCAGAAGCTGAAGAGGATTTATGTTCGAGATAATGTTGGTGCTCACATAAATCTAACACGGAAGCTTTTCAGGACGCATCTCCAAACAAATGGTGATATGCTGAGTCGTTTGAAAACTATGCAAAGCATTTTTCACGAACTGCAAGAGAAAGAACTTATATTCTCTGAACTACACCAAGTTTACATAATTCTATCTTCCCTTGATGAAAGTTATGATAACTACGTAACTTCACATGAAATTTTGCCAAAGCAAAGTTTAACTTTAACTGATATAACTGGCAGATTGATCGAAGAGGCCAGAAGAAGGCATGAAAGAGATGAATTAAGGAGGGAGCAACCTCAAAAAGAAGATAATGAATGTCCTACTGCATACGCAATTAAAAAGTGTTTTAATTGTGGAGGAAGAGGACACTTGGCAAGATTTTGTAAAAAGGCAAAGCGCCAGAACGCTGGCCAGAATACTAAAAATCATCAAAAAATAAATAAAACTTTAGAGTTAGCCATGTATACTAACGGAGCTGTAAAAAATAATTTATGGGTGGTTGACAGTGGAGCATCCCATTGTATAACAAATGATAACAAAAATTTTATTAAAATGTCCCAGAGTACACAGCAGATATCGTTAGCCAATGGCTGGAAACTGAAAGCTAAAGGTCAAGGTATAGCATATTGTTCTTTTATAAAAGAGAATGTAAAAATGTTATATGTACCACAACTTAAGTTTAATTTAATTTCAGTTAGAATTTTGGTTAAACTAGGATATGTAGTTACATTTAAGGGAGATAACTGCATAATTGAAAAAGAAGATAAGAGAATTACTGCATCTTTAAGAGGTGAATTATATGTGTTAAATGATGATGGTTTAAAGGTGGCTAACACAATTTATGAAAATAAGAAACCTCATGACGAATGTATTCACTTGTTACATCGAAGGCTAGGGCATTTAAATTTTAAAATGCTTAAGAAAACTGTTGAATTATCTAAGGGAATAAGTTTGAAATCTTGTAATAAGTATTTGCAATGTAATGCCTGTAATCAAAGTAAGAGCAGGGTTATACCGGCTAATAGAGTTGATGGATTTACTACTAAAGAGCCTTTAGAAGTAGTATTTGCTGATTTAATAGGTCCGAAAAAACCAAGTGTAGGAAGAGCTCGCTACATACTAAGTATAATGGACCACTATTCTAGATATGGGTTTTGCTATTTAATGAAGAGCAAAACTGAAACATATCAAAAAAAATTTAATTGGATAAAATTCGCAGAAAGAAAAACTAAAAAGAAATTAGTAACTCTCATAACTGATAATGGTACAGAATTTACAAATAATAAATTTCAGAACAGACTAAGAATGTTAGGTATTCAATATAAAATGTCTGCACCATATAGGCCACAACATAATGCCTTTATAGAGAGAAGAGGCCAAACATAACAATCAATGGCACGAACTATGATGTCTGATTCAGGATTACCTGACAATTTATGGGGAGAAGCAATAATGTGTGGTAATCATATATTAAATAATGTTGTTAATTCAATAACAGGTGAATTACCATTCACACTGTGGCATGGTACAAAACCTGATTTAAGTTACATGCACAATCCCACCACCACCCAGCACAGATAAATTCTGTCGCGAAAACACTAATTACCAGAACCAAACGCCTGGCAGATAAGACACATATAAAGACTGAACTATGCACCCTGACTGAAGTATTCAGTTCACCTAGTTCAATCCCAACATCCTTTAGATCAGGGCTCTCCAACCTTGGCAACTTTAAGACTTGTGGACTTCAACTCCTGCTTACAAGCAGATCTTCTTGTTCTACGTGTAGATCTTTGATCATTTCTAAGAAGTGGTATGAGTTTTGTACATATGAAGCTGCGGTTTCAGCATGGGACTGTAGTTGTTTTGCTAAGTGTTTAGCTAGGTTTTGTAATGGTGCTCCTCTGGAGTTGACTATGGGTCTGAGAGGTATGCCTTCTTTGTGTATTTTTGGGAGGCCATATAGTTTGGGGCATCTGGAAGATTTTTCTCTTGATGTGATTGTCTGTTGGATATCTTTGCTTATGTAGCTGGTTCTAATTTTCTTCTTGGTTATTTTTTCCATGTATGTGGTTGGATCTGTGTTTATAGGTTTGTATGTGGAGTCTTGGAGTAGGTCTGTCAATTTTGTTTCGTAGTCTTTTCTGTCCATTACTACTGTGGCATTCCCTTTATCTGCTGGGAGTATGATTATGCTGTTATTTTTCAGGGTTTGTAGCGCTTTGAATTCATCTTTGTACAAGTTGCTTCTCGGTGGTTTGCTTGTTCATAAGATGTTTGTCACCTGGTGTCTTATTCTGTCAGCTTCATCTGTATTTAATTTGGTTAGGCTGGATTCTACTGCACATATGATGGATTCTGTGGGGATTTTTTGGGGTGCTATGACATAATTGAATCCTTTGTTTAGGACATCTGTTTCTGAACAGATGAACAACACACATGTAAGTACCCGCGAAAACTTAAAAAAACAAATATCAGACCTCTACTGGGATTGAATTGTATTCAATAGATTGAATACAGAAGCCTGGTTATTGCAGATGAGATACTGCCGAAACGTTGCTACAACTTTAAAAGCACAATTACAATGACATGGGATAATACTCGAAGGAAGCTGAACAGCATACATACATATATATACATATATACATATATACAAATATACATATATACATATATACATATCCATACATCCATACAGAAGCCTGATGATGGCAGATGAGATTCTGCTGAAACGTTGCTACAACTTTAACAGCACTACAATGACGTGGGATAATACCCGAGGGAAGCTAAACAGCACATATATACATATACATATACATATACATATACATATACATATACATATA
>BLBF01000016.1:19155538-19220674 GCA_015471245.1 Laticauda colubrina
AGATAGATAGATAGATAGATAGATAGATAGATAGATAGATAGATAGACAGACAGACAGACAGACAGACAGACAGACAGACAGATATGGAATTTGTTTTCAAACACTCATACAGAAAAGAACAAAGTGGCCCTTTTAAGAACGTGCACAATATAATATGCAAAGAAGATTGTCCATCTCTACTCTTAAGTCAAACAAATGTCAATCACACCAAGGAATTTATGAACAATGCAGAGATAAAACCAGACATTTCTGTAAAATGCTTATAATGAAAAGAGATCAATTTAAATACTTAGAAACTGAACACCTGTGAATAATTAGACTGCTAACTATATGTCACCATCAGCTGTCACCAAGCCTGTAATTTTATCACTTTTTATCCATTTATCAATGATTATCCACTTGCCAGAAATAATTTTTAGCACTGAAAAGAAGCAAGTACAGCACTTAAACATAATTGTAACCACCAGTTTCTAAAAACATTCATTTAAAATATATTTTACAACTTTGCATTTGCAAGATAAATATTTCTTATTTATGTCAAAAGACAGACTTCAGGATATAAAGCTTAGCCTTGCCTTTAGTTTTTTTTTTTTTTTAAGATGTCTTATAGCCATCAGGAAAGGAGACTTCTAAGAAAATCCAAATTTTTAATTGCAGCAACCTCTATGGTATTTCTTCTTGCTAGGGACATGTGCAGGAAGAAGATCAAAAAAGTTAAGGTGGTGACCATGGCCATGTGAACGAAGCCCCGCCTCTTCCATGTGGTTCATAGATGTTAACATGGGGGAAGCTTTGATTTCATGGCCAGAAGCTTGACATTTTTGAGGCTGCCATCTTGACTTTCTTTTCCCCTTCTCTGCAAGGAAGTCTGCTCTTGCCCCATCAGTCATACATCTACCATTCTTAGGACACACAGTAGGCTTTTCCATCAAATAGATACAGACTTATATACCACTTCACAGTGCTTTTACGGCCATCTTTAAGCAGTTTACAGAGTCGGAATACTGCCCCCAACAATCTGGGTCCTCATTTTGCCCAACTCGGAAAGATGGAAGGCTGAGTCAACCTTGAGCCTGGTGAGATTCAATCTGCCAGATTCCAAGCAGCCAGCAGAAGTAGCCTGCAGTACTGCAGTACTCTAACCACTGCACCACTGCAGTGATGTAGTAGGTATTGTAGGAGATAATCCCTAAATAACATGTGCCTAAACCCTTTAAAGTCCAGTTCTTTCTCTCAACCCCATGTATAGTTTTTCAACTGTGAAGTCCAACTAGTGCAGTATACAGATCCTTTTCCTAAGATAAGGAATTACAACAGGGAGGGAGGAAGAAGGAAGGAAGGAAGGAAGGAAGGAAGGAAGGAAGGAAGGAAAGCCCATGTCACACTGAACCAACGGATGCAAAGAGGATGTAAAACGGACAAAAAACCTTGCCATCCGTTCGAAAACGCGATGTACTCACTACCTCCGTTTTGCTTCCTCTCTATCCGTCCAGCATCCGTTTATTGATGTTTCATCCACTCAGAAAGTTTTGGGCTGCCTAAAACTTTTGTGCGGAAAATGTATCCAGTTCGTCCGTTCTGCATCCGCGACTCATCCACTACGCATCCGCTATGCATCCGCTATATCCGCTAGGCATCCGCTACGCATCCGCGCAACTCCATCCGCCCGGACGCAGGGAGGAAGCGGAACGGATGTAGAACGGATGCAGAATGGAAACAAAGCATTTAAAACAGAAAAAAATGTTTGCAGAGGGGACCTATCTCGGATATTAAGGATGTCTAGAGGATGCCTAGAGGATGCCTAGAGGATGCCTAGCGGAAAACCTATACTGCCTATAAAAAGGGGGAGCAACTCGCCTGTATCTCACTTTCAGAACAGCAGCCCAGTGGTGCAGACCTCTGCAGCCTTCATCTGCCTCTTCCTCTTCCACAGCATCCAGTCATGTCCACCGTGGATTGTAACAAAGTCCTTTCGGCAGCCACCATCGTTCTGCAACAGTGCGAAGCCATCTGCAGGCTCTGTGAACTCTACTGCGAGAAGAAAAGGAGCCACCCAAAAAGAGTCTGGATCCGAAGATGGTTCGCCAGAAGAGCAGAGGACGGACTGTACAACAAGCTGATGGTGGAGCTCAGGAACGAAGACACTTGGGCGTTCCAGAACTTCATGAGGATGCCTCCAGCCATGTTTGACGAGGTTGTGCAGTGGCTGATACCCAGGCTGAGCAAGGCAAACACCAGCTTCCGGCCCAGCCTGGAACCTGGGCTCAAGGTGGCACTGACTCTGCGCCACCTGGCCTCAGGGACCTCCTACAGGAGCATGCAGTACGGCTGGAGGGTGCCATCCAACACCATCAGCATTGTGGTCAGAGAAGTGGTGCAGGCCATCATCGAAGAATACAAGGAGGAGCTCCTCCAGTACCCCTCCACTGAAGAAGGATGGAAGAAAGTTGCAGAGCAGTGGTATCAGAAGTGGAACTTACCACACACCGTTGGAGCCATAGATGGCAAGCACGTGGCCTGCAAATCTCCAGCCAACTCAGGGTCCACTTATTTCAACTCCAAGGGCTTCTTCAGCATCATCCTCTTCGCCATGGTCGATGCTGACTACAAGTTCATGTACATCGATGCTTCAGGCAACGGCTCATCTTCAGATGCCCAGGTATACAACACCAGTCACCTCAAGGATGAGCTGGAACGCAACCTCATGGTGGGTTTCTCAGATCCAGAACCCCTGCCCAACGACACACAAGATGTGCCCTACTTCATCGTGGGAGATGACGCCTTCTCCCTCACAACCTACCTCATGAAGCCCTACACCTCCAGACTCCTCACCCGTGAAGAGAGGATCTTCAACTACAGGCTGTCCAGGGCAAGGCAGGTGGTGGAGAACGCCTTTGGCATCCTGGCCAACAGGTTCCAGGTACTTCTCACCACCATGCAGCATCGCCCAGAGACCGTGAGGAGGATCGTGGAAGCTTGCTGCATCCTGCACAATCTCATGCGCACCCGCTACCCAGTCTTGCAGAACAGGCTCTTGGACCTCCAACAAGGCAGTGGGGACATGGAGCCTGGGGAATGGAGGCAAGGGTGAAACCTGATCGACACTGAGGATGTGCAAGGCCCCAAGAGAACCTCACATGAAGCGAAGAAGCAGCGCAACCTCCTGAGACAATGGTGCAACTCCCCAGCTGGAGCAGTGGAGTGGCAAGACAGGATGGTAGATGCTTAATGGATGCTTCCTTCAACCTGTCTCATCACACGGATGAGATTGGGCCATGTATGTTTGGTTGGCCTACAATGAACAGGGCGTTTAATAAAGAGTTGTGTTTATGTTGACATGTGTGGATAATTATTACATTATTATTGATAATAAAGGGCCGTAGGTGTGGCACCTAGGAGGGTGGACCATACAGTCCCACTATGCTTGCACTGGAGGTTTATCTATCCCACTGCTATCCTAACCCATCCCACAGCTATTACCCATACCACAGGTATCCTAACCCATTCCAAAGCTATCCTTACCCATCCCACAAGCATGCAAAGGCTTAAACCATTTCTAAAAGTTTCCAGCAAGACTTTATTAAAAAAAAGAAATGAAGCAAGTGTGTGAATCATAAATAGACTTTATTAACAACAAGCTATAAAACAAAAATGACTCTCTGGCATTCCTCTTGGTCACTCAGTCTCAGGGGTGAAGGGTGCAGGTGCTGTGGAGGTGGCTGGTGCTGGAGTGCTTGTCATCAGCTCCTCCAGAAGCAGAAGCAGCAGAAGCCCCAGCCCCAAAAGAGCGAGCCCGTGCTGCAGAAGCCCCAGGAGAACCAGAGTGAGGGCCAGGGGGCGGGAGGGTAGCCCTGTCCCTCTTGCCAGGGCTGGCAGCAGATGGCTGAGGCTTGCTATGCTTCCGCATGGTTGTGGGGTTGCTGGGTGGCAGGGAGGCTGGCAGGAACCAAGGCTGGCAGGAAGGTTGGCAGGAACCAAGGCTGGCAGGAAGGTTGCCAGGGAGGCTGGCACCAAGGCTGGCAGGGAGGCAGGCACCAAGGCTGGCAGGAAGGCTGGCAGGCAGGCAGGCACCAAGGCTGGCAGGCAGACATGAACCAAGGCTGGCAGGAAGGCTGGCAGGCAGGCAGGCACCAAGGCTGTCAGGCAGACATGAACCAAGGCTGGCAGGAAGGTAGGCAGCAAGGCTGGCAGGCAGACCGGCTGGCAGCAAGGCTTGCAGGCAGGCTGGCAGCAAGGCTGGCAGGGAGGCTGGCAGGGAGGCTGGCAGCAAGTCTGGCAGCAAGGCTGGCAGGCAGACATGCAGGCAGGGCAGGCAAGGCAGTCATTGTGTCTGGCAGCAGGTCTTTCCTCTGAATGACGACCTGCTTCCGAGCTGCTTCCATTATATCCACGGGGCTGACGCAATGTATCCTCCCCACATGCGCAATTAACACCAGGCATCCATTAGGCTTCCGCTGTGCATCCGCTGTGCATCTGCTGTGCATCCGCTGTGCATCTGCTGTGCATCCGCTGTGCATCCGCTTCATCTGCTGTGCATCCGCTGCATCTGTTCCGCGTCCGCTTTGCTGAGGCCCCCCGGAAGCCCAGTGGTTGCGCCATCCGCTCCCATCTGCTCCCATCCGCTGGGCTTCCGTTCCACATCCGCTTTGCATCCGCCCTGCTTCGTCCCCGCGTCCGTGTTATCCGCTCCGGTTATGCAAATTTTTGCCCCTTTTGAGAGCGGATAACAACCGATGGAACATTTTGCTTGTCTGCTGTGTCCTTTTTGCATCCATTGGGCAGTATGACATGGGCTGAAGGAAGGAAGGAAGAAAGAAAAGGGCAACTGGAATGCAACTGTCTTCAACAGCTTAAAGCAGCTGTACCTTTTCCTTTGGATTGTATGGTTGTTATCAACTCCAAGTGCAGAACAATATCAGGAAAAAAATGAGCTTCATTTAAAGAGTTACCTACAGGTGTTATATCCATACCCATCTGCACTTTAAAACAGTTTTTTTTTTACTTTTGAATCGGATATCCTGCAGAGCCCTAAGATTTTCCTCATCAGCTTCCATGGTCCTAAAGCTATATCAAATAAACACAACACATGTAAGTTTTTTTTTTCAGTGTTGCTTATAATTTTTCTGTTTGGGAGGAAAATGACGAGATACCAAAGTAAAGGAACAGAGCATAGGAAATAAGTAACAGGCAATACCAGCACCAGAAGTAGAGTATTACATAAATGCAATTTTACTGTTTCTGTTTCATTACTAGCTGCCTTGAATGTTTCTCAGCATCAAAGGTAAAACTAAAATAATGTTGACATTGACAATAAACCAGTGAAAAAAAGTTCGTTTCTTCTCAATTAATATAGCAACTAATCCAGATACTGCCATCTAATTATTCTTTTCTACAAATCACATTGATGCATTTTTGAATAACTGATACCTAAAGACACAACTTTAATCTGTACTTCTCAGTGGGAACATAACACCTATGTGGTTATTAGTTACTCTGAGAAATCAACAGAAAGGATCATTGCCCTGTTTCCATCTAATGTATAGAGTTTGCTAATTCTCCTACATGCAGAAATCTCCCTAGTTTTTTTTAAAAAAATGGTATTACAAGGTTTTCATTTCAAGTTTTGTCATTCTTAATTTTACAGTGATGCTGAATTGCTCATTCTTTATGTGAATGCAAAGCTCACGTTGATATGCTCCCCAAAATAATAATAATGCTAACAACAACAACAACAACAACAACAACAACAACAACAACAACAACAGAAAATGAAAAAGTTAAATTGCTCTGGAACTTCAGAATCCAGACAGACAGGCACCTGCCACATTACACCCCAGACTTAACAATTGTCGATAAGAAAGACCAAAAAGTCTGGATAGTGGATGTGGCAGTGCCCGAAGACAGCAGAAGAGAAGAGTAAGAACTGGAGAAGATGACAAAATACAAAGACCTAGAAATGGCAAAGGCAAGCAAGAGTAGTACCAATAGTAATAGGTACGTTGAGTGCAGTCCCAAACAACTGGAGCATCGCTTAAACACTACAGGCATTTTGCCATCAGTCAATTGCAGAAGGCAGCTTTACCTGGAACAGCTTCTATCCTGCAGCGATACCTGTAACACCATCAAACACCCAGATTTGCCTATCCCAGGTCCTTGGTAAGAACTCAATAGGGTGACAAAAGTGCCAAACCCAGTCTGAACATCTGGCTGACTGTTCAATGAATGTTATTATACACAAAAAACAACAGTATAAATAGCAAACGAGATAACTATGCTGGATTTCGTATCACAAATCACTAGTTGAACACTTCCCAAGCATTTAGGACTGCATGATATATTGGCGGATTATGCAAGCAGATCCCAGTCAGGTGGCCTTCTGCAGCTGACCAATGGTGATCTTGTCAGCACCAATTGTTTTTAAGTGCTTGCTTGATCTTTAGGCCCAGCACCCGGTGTGCTGAGTAGCACTGGAACCACCTGCACTGGTTTATGCCAGAGTCTCTGCAGTTCGATTCTCAAGTCCTGATATCTGGTGATTTTTTCAAGTTATTTCTCATCGATTCTGCTGTCACCAGGTATGGCAATGTCGATGATCCAAACTTTTTTCTTCTCCACAATTGTGATATCCGTGGTATTATGTTCCAAAACTTTTTCAATCTGTATTCGGAAGTCCCATAGTAGTTTTGCATGCTCATTTTCGACCACTTTTTCAGGCTTATGATCCCATCAGTTCTTTGCTACAGGCAGATGGTAGTTGTAACACAAGTTCCAGTGGGCCACCTGAGCGACTGTATTGTGACGTTGTTTGTAATCAGTCTGAGCGATTGTCTTGCAACAGGTCAGTATGTGATCGATGGTTTCGTCCACTTCTTTGCAGAGTCTGCATTTGGGGTCATCAGCAGATTTTTCTATTCTGGCTTTGATTGCATTCGTTCTGATGGCTTTTTCTTGGGCTGCAAGAATCAGGCCTTCTGACTCTTTCTTCAGTGTTTCGTTGGTCAGCCATAACCAGGTCTTTTCCTTATCTACTTTTCCTTGAGTTGTTTCAAGGAACTGTCCATGCAGTGCTTGGATTGTATTATTATTATTATTATTATTATTATTATTATTATTATTATTATTGTTGTTGTTGTTGTTGTTGTTGTTGTTGTTGTTGTTGTTAATAGTTAGAACACTGGCAGAAACTTGTATCAACCATTAGCATCAGTCACTGGTATTTGTGATACATTTTTAAATATTCAGTTGTCTGAGTTTCATGATTAATGAATAAAAGAGATAAATAATAATAATAATTTATAGTTATATAATAACTGTCTGCTCACTGACATACTGTCTTGCCAAGTATAGTGGCTACCACTTTGTGAACTATTTCCACACTGTCATAGTAGCTGCCTTGATCTTTTTTGTGGCCCATAGTGGACATTCCTGAGATGTTTTCTAGGCAGTCCTCACTGCAAAATAATGTACTAAGTACTTTCCAGTCTAAAACTATGAGAACAAGCTGACAGAGTATAGACAAAATTGTAGACATTCTCAGCTAAGTTACTATACCACTCTATTACACAGTATTTGGGTTGTCTCAAAGGTGCTTTTTCAAAATGCAACTGGACTATGTTTTTATTCTGAGGAGGAAGATGTTTCCCTTCTCATCCAAAAAGCTTCTGAACATCTTCTTCCTCCAGGAAAAAAACATTCCAGCTGCATTTTGAAGAAGCACCTTTGAGACAACCATGACCTGGATGACTGAGCATAGACACAGTATTCAGTCATTTCCTGCATGTTAACTACAATTTGATGAAATACTTACATTCCCCCACTCCAATATTTGGAACTATGACATCCATGAGTTCTTCAGACAAGATCTGCTCAGTTCTACTTATCACCAATAATACTTCATACATCAGATGATAAGCAAAGCTGACCCTGCAAGCAGTTTTGAAAACACAACAGTTTTTTTCCCCAAAAAAATATAAGTATGATGACATAAATAGAGAATACTGACAAGAAAATTGAGAAAACCCACTGGGAAAAAAATGGTTAAAGAAAACAAAGATGGCTTGTAGCCAAATCAAGTAATAATTAAAGTTACACAAAAGATAGGGAACATCTCCAAGTTGGTGTTAAGAGAAAATATATTCTCTTTGATTCAGAAACAGTGAATGATTAATTCAGAATGTGCTCGCCTCTTTCAGTTGGTTTGTTGTGAAAAGAAGACTGAGAATGGTCAGACTCTTCTCTGTTGTGCTGTCTCCTTTTACAGCTACAGGAGCCAATATATGTTAAATTGCCGTGCTCTTTAAACCACTGGCATTTAAAATATTTACAATATTTTCTGGTTCATGAAACATTTTCCCTGCGTTCTATTAAATATTTTTTCTTATTTCCTTTCATGGTTCTGTTCAGCTCCCACATATCTCTTTCCCATCAAAGAGATTATCATCTGTATTTATTTTCACTCCAGGAAAATGTCTGGGATAATCTTCTCTGGAACATCTTGGCAACTGGATTTATCCCACAGTGGTATATGAAGTAAATGAATCACCCAAATGGTACCGCAAAACTAAGAAGTCTTACATTCATTAAATCTCATATGCTAAAATCCATTATATAAAAGTTCTGTGGATATGTTGCACAGGTGGTGTCATTTCCTTAGTTTCTTTGTGCACTGCAAAGAATAAAAATAGTAATATTGTCCTTTTTCCTCACATCCAAGATTAGTAGAAGAATAAGAAGAACTGAGCTAGCTAAGTTCAATAAATATGGTGTATTTATAATATTAGTACCAGACTGTGGAACAAACTGTTTTCATTAATAAAGAATTTACAGGCTGATTCCTTCATTTGCTGCTTTATAAATTTAGATGCAAAACTAGTATCTTTACTATTCAGATGCCACATTGCCACACATAACAAACAATTTTATCCTTTCTACATGTATGTATATATGATGTTATGATGCTCTGTATATGATGCTATATTTATCAACAAAAGAAGCATCTCCTTTTTCATGAAGATCTATCTTGCAAACTAAATTCATTTTCCTTTTCTGCAGGAATCATGGAAATAATCCCTGCAAACTTCAGACAAAATTCAAAGTGCTTCTTCAAATTATTGTTCCTTGGAAGCCCTGAAATTTAAGGCAATGGTCATTACAACCAAACTACTATAAAACCAAGAATAGTTTCTAACACTGTTAAATCTTTTGGATAATGTGCTACTCCTGGCTATGTTAAAAAGCCTTTATAAGACCATGTGATTTGCCCACAGTTGCATCTCTATTTTCTTATCCGTAGTAAAATGCTATCAATATTGTCCTCCCTGCAAAAGGCATTGTAAAGTTAATGCATTAATATTTGTCAAGTACATGAGATCACTGAATGTAGGTTGCTGTATCAGTGATTATTTGGCTATTCATTAAAAAAGAGATGAATGACCTCTTAGATAAGCCACACAGAAAGTGGATGCAGTACCAACCTCTATTAAGCATTTTGCTTTACTAAATCAGTCTTCAGTTCTGGTCTATTTTTCTTGGTAGGGCTTGTGAGAATAAATACAAATAAAGGAATTTATTTTGGCCAAAGCCTTGGTTACAGTTGAGAAGGGCTATCATGCTAGATCAGTATTTTTAAACAGCAATATATGCAAAGCTACACATAATGTTAAACAATACCACTATTTTATTTTCATAGCAAGATCTACTTATTAAATATATGTACCCACCCATCTAGACATTCTTGACACTACTTAATATTAATCCAATTCATCATGAAAATAACTCCAATAATCATATGTGAATTAAATTTTATTGATTAAAACCACACTGCAATACAACCAGTGTGGCATCACTGTTAACATTCTAAAATGTTCCAGAACAATTAGGTTTTAATTTATCTTCAGCAGGATGTTAGCAATGGAGTCAATCTTGCCTCTAGATGGAGGCCATTCTAAAGGGACAGGACCATCATGGAGAAGCTGCACCTTCAGGCTCCACATATTCACCCAAAATGGGCATTATCAGCAATTGCTCTGAGAAGGGGTTTATGATGGCTCAGTGGTTAAAGGCATTGAGTCTGTTAGCTGGAAAGCTGACAGTCCAGGATTGAGACTCAAGGACTGTGCAACGAGGTGAGCTCCTGCTCCTTGCCCCAGCTCCTGCCAACCCAGCAGTTTGAAAGCATGCAAATATGAATAGATTAATAGGTTTCCCTTTGGTGGGAAGGTAACAGTTTTCCATACATCTTTGGCAGGTAGCCATACTGACCATATGGACATGGAAATTGTCTTCAGACAATGCTGGCTCCCTCATCCAAGAGGGAGCTCACTCAGAGAGAGGGACATTGATTGCGTTCTAGAATCAGACAGCCTTTACCTTGACCTTTGCTCTCAGAAGAGAATTTTCCAGTAGAAAAATGGTTAGAGACAATGATCCTTAAGAGTAGGAAGGTGACAAGCCATAAAAGATTTCAGACTAAAATCAGCACTTTTAATGTGTTTTCCCATTTCCCAAAGAATGCTATATAAGTCAGAGTTGATGTGTTTTACAACACAGTTGCCCCAAAATGCCTTAAAAACTATGGTTTTTTATTATTAAATAAATAAGTAGTATTATTGTGTAAAATAGGTTAATCATGTCATCAAGGCTTCCTTTCCCATTGTCATTGGAAGCAAAAAATTGGACCCTCAAATGGAATAACAGAACTTAAACAGATATAGAAAGTCATGCTTCTCATAATTATGCCAGACCTGGTTTCATGAATCTTGTCAATTGCTAACTAGTTTTCACCCTTGTACTTCCCATTTCTGCATGAAAATACTATGAAGAAATAAAAAGGATAGAACACTATTGTTGCATTCTGTTGCTAAACTATTCTGAATTACCACTCTAAATCCTAGATCCAATCTGGAATTGAGATCTGTTACAACAAAGAAGAAAGCAGAGGGGTTGGTTTCTTTTGGTTTTTTTGGGGGGGTAGGGGTGGGGAGCAACAAAATCCTGAAAAGTGAAGTATCAGCTTCAAACAGAAAGCTGAGGCACAACCTGAGATTTGGGTGGCATGCTTTTATTTGATACTGTAAGGTTAATTTCAGAACCATTATGTTAGAAGTGCTATATTGAGAATATGGAATAAATATAAACCCAGGCTGTGCCTGAAAATACCTTTGTTGATCTCAACAGAAGCAGACAGACAGATAATCAGAGTTGGAAGGGACCTTGTCGGTCATCTAGTCCAACCCCCCACCCAAGTCCCTACACCATTTCTGACAAATGGCAGTCCAATCTCTTCTTGAAAGTCTCAAGTGATTTTATGGAAGCATTTTATAGGAGAGAAACAGCAGGCCAAGAGAAATGGTTGACATATATCAAGGGAATAAGAACATGGAAAACGTTAAGATGAAGTCAAAAGAGCAATTGACTTCAGAAGGATTTAGTTTCCAATGACTTTCATATGTATAGTTAAGAAAAATATTTAAAGTAGAAAAAAAATTGGAATTGGACAACTTGTAATTTGTAAAAAAAAAAAAAAGCTAGAAAAGTTTGGGCCTAAATGTACACAAAATGAAACAAAGAAATTTAAAGATTAATATTCAAATAAAACTATAACTTTTTTTGCTGGGATTAAGGGACAGATAACTCAAAAAGACTTATGGTGAATTGTTTTTGAACACACATTACCATGTACAAAACTGGAAAGTGCTTGGAACATTTCTGTAATGGTATGAATTATACTGTATTTTCTAAAGTAATATCCTGGATCCTAGATCCACACAGTAAGTGTGATTCCCAAGACCTTCTGTGCTTCTCATGAAGATAAAAGTAGGGAGTGGGAAGACTTGCAAGATTCTATTACTGTTACTGTAAACTTATCATAAAAGTAGTGTTAACAGTTATAATTGAGTCTGGGCCTTCGCTGAAGGGCTGACGTCAATCCTATAAGTCTCTATTCTTTTTTTTTAAAAGCCACAAGAAGAAAAATAAAATACAGTGTCAATATAAAACACTTTAACAAGCACCAAAAAACTAACTTTTTAAATCAAAAAGCAAATTACCTTAAAAAGCATATGTTTCCGTGAATTATAACTAGTTCTACCATCTCACAGGAGTCAATTGTTAAATTTTCTGGAATTCTGCAAATTCCTTGAGAGCAAAGATGAGCTATAATGAATGCCTAGCACACTGGTTAGCTATTTGGTGGCTAGCAGCAGCAATGGATCCAGCAAGGCTGGTTATTATACATTTACCAGCATGCCACTGGCTACAGTTCACTTCATCGAGACTCAAAGCAACAACAAAATAATAGCAGAGCATGTTGACCTTCCAGGACATCGTCTGCAGCTCTCAATGTAGTCAAAACCAAACCTCACAACCACAATTGAAGGATTGTTCAATTCATTTACATTAAAAGTTTCAAGTTACCTCTGAATGTCTCAAAAACAACAATGGATCTTTAGCATATGACAACTTCATAAGTTTTTGTTATCTGTTTGACATGTCGCATCACTAATCAGTTTTCTGACTTCCCTTCCTTTCCACCCCTGACTCATCCCAGGTTAAACCCTACATCAAGGTCCAGGCCAGTGTTTTCAACCTTGGCCACTTGAAGATGTGTAGCTTGGCTAGGGGAATTCTGGGAGTTGGAAGTCCACACATCTTCAAGTTACCAATGTTAATTAACACTGGTCTAGACCAGGGGTCTCCAACTTTGGCAACTTGGAGTTGAAGTCCACAAGTCTTAAAGTTGCCAAGGTTGGAGGCCTCGAGTGTAGCCACTCTGTGCATCTGATAAAGTGAGCTATAACTCACAAAAATGTATGCTTTTCAATAGACATGTTTCTTTGAGAAGGTGTTTGCTATGGGTGCATCACTTGGAACCCTGACAAGTGTTTCCACAGTTCTCTTGATTTATGATGGACATGAAACCCTGGACTTTTTTTTTTTTTTTTTTTGTATGAACAACCTCAGCATAGGCTCTGAAAACCCTCAAGGTAGGACAAAGCCAGTTCAAAACGAAAGACTGATAGGCAGGGGACAAACTCTTTGCTAATGGTATCCCTGTACTGCTTTGCCACCCAGCAGCACGCATGCTAAATACCATCTCTTCCAGACTATTGCACTCCTGCTGAGATCATCAGTAATGTACAATTGAGGAGATAAACAGCAGGGAAGCACTGCTGATTACAACTCCAGTAGAAATATTGTGACAGTTAACTAGGGTTTGTACAGAATATCAACTTTTACATGGGGGGGGGGGAAGTGGGGGGAAGAGAAAAACAAGAAAAGCAAAGATGCCTAGAAGCACCAATTTTAAAACTGAAATAGTAATAAATAGGATCAATATAAGAAAACCATAACACATCATAGAATAGAAGTGATGGAATACAAAGTTGTGCATATTTCTTTAGTTTTTTCTCTCCAGCTCATATATTCTATTCCAAGAGCAATGACTTTCTTTATTCAACCCCCTTTTTAAAATAATTTCCTTTCTACGTCACCTAGAAGCCTCCTAATTACCTACAATGATCACAGAACCATTCATTTTGTCTTAAAATTAATGCATCACTTTTGAAATGGTATCATACTAATTTATCACAAGATTTATGAAACTTGCACATTTTTAATGAGTTTTATGCAAATGTCGTTCCATCCATAGTTTGTGTAGTGAAAATGTGCTTCGTCAAACAATCTTGTTAACTTTTTAAAAATGCCTTTAGCCTTAAACCTTTTGCTCTTCGCAAAGACACCATGTCACAATATGCCCTTAACTTGACCAATTCTGAGACATAGCTGATGGGGCATAAAAAATTATGCTTCATTGAATCTAAAAGAAAGAATTGTTGGATAACATGGAAACATCTCATTTAACATGGAAGTGAAAGTCTCTAGTGGAAGTCACAGTAAATATAGCAAATAAAATAAAAGCTTTACTTATACTAGACACTCGCGTATTACTAATTGACAATGCTTGTCATCACACGATTCAGAGCAGGATATTGATTTTTTTTTAACATGGACTAAAAAGACACTGAAAACAACAAACATCCATTATTTTAGTTCTATACACTAAAACAATTCTGTAAACATTTTACAATTAAATATCAGCACAGTTTGGGTATATAAATATCCCAATCTAAAGAAGTTAAACATGTTCAATGAGCATCCAACATGATTGTAAGCAAAGGTAAAGTATCAGAGCACTAAAGAAATGGAAAGTCAGTTTGTTGCAATAATTGAGAAATCAGAAGATCATGAGTTCTAGTCTTGCCTTAGGCCACTGTCTCTCAGCCCCACAAAGAAAGCAATGGCAATCTATTTCTGCAATTAAAAAACTGTAGGATCAAGTCTGGGCAATCACCAAGAGTCAAGACTTAGTCAAAGGTTCACATACATATACACACACACAGACACAAATATTAGAAAAGGATATGGATGACTGGTTGACACACTAAACAAGAATACTCCTTTTCAACATTTTGTGTTTTTGTGTGTGTGTGTGTGTGTAAAACCCTAACTCTAGTCCTAACCCACACACGCACACAAAATGTTGAAATAGAGGATTCTTGATTAATGTGTGTATTAATAATAACTTGTGTATGTGCATTCTTTCAATTCTTTCTTTGTTGTGACCGCATGCATCCATATATCATGCCAACCTCTTTCAAGTAATATCCTATAACTATTCCAAGGAATATATAGTCATGTTTTTTTATTCCCAACCACCGCTCCATTGTCTTTCCTTTCCTCTATGTCCTTGAATCTTACCGAGCATGGTATCTTTGTGGATATGTACTTCTGCATATGTGTATGTCTGTGTGTTCATGATGTAAAAAAAAAAAAAGAACACCAAAATAAAACAGAAATTACCGTGTTTGACAAAGGATGCTAAAAACAGCAAAAAGAGCTTTCTTAGGTATATTTGAAATAAATAATAAATAAAGAATCAACATACCAGCAAAATGACATAAAGAAAAGCTACAACAACTCAACTTTTATTGAGGTTCAGACTTCTTCCAAAAAATGTATTCCACCAAGTAATAAATGACAAAGTGGTTGGAGCGTGAGATTCTTCAGTCTCCTGAAATCCTTTTTCTTTGAGTTTAAATCTTCAGAGCTCAATCAGTTTCATCCAAGATGATGAAGATTCTAACTGATATGTCGCCCAGTACTTGAGAAATCTTTTGAGAATTGGTTCTACATGTCTGAAGGAAAGAGTGACTACTTCTCTACAACAAGCAAAGAGCTAAGAAGCCACAAACTTTGGTACCAAAAAGAAATCCAGACCAGATCAGGATGGAATCAATCTTAAGAACATTGGGGGGGGGGGGGGGGTAGCACCTCTTTGTCAAGGGCCTTCTCATTTTTTCATCAGGTAACTTTATTAACACATCAAAGGAAATCCATAGGCATAATGTACAGTGCATTCAGAAAGTATTCTGCCCCGCTTCATTTTTGTCAATGTTGTTATGCTACAGCCTGATTCTACAGTTGTTGAAATTCATTTTTTTTTCTCATTAATCTATACTCAGTATCCCATAATAACAAAGTGAAAACAGATGTTTAGAAATGTCTGTAAATTTATTAAAAGAAAAAAAAAACTGAAATATCACATTGGCGTAGGTATTCAGACCCTTCTCTCAGTACTTCGTTGAAGCACCTTTAGCAGCCTTGAGTCTTCTTGGGTATGACAAGACAAGTTTTGCATGCCTGGATTGAGGGATTTCCTGCCATTCTTCCTTGCAAATCCACTCAAGGTCAATCAGGTTGGATGGTGACTGTCAGTGGACAGTCATTTTCAATTCCCTCCAGAGATGTACAAGAGCTTCAACTCAGGGGTTTGGTTTGGCCACTCTAGGACATTCACAGAGTTGTTCCTAAACCACCCCTCTCTTGTCTTATCTGTGTATGCTCAGGATTGTTGTCAGGTTGGAAAGTAAACCTTCAGTCCAGTCTGAAGTCCTGAGTGCTGTGGGACAGGTTTTCATTGAGGATAGCCCTGTACTTTGCTCCATTCTGACCAGTCTCCTAGTCTCTGCTTCTGAAAAACATCCCTACTGCATGATGCTGCCACCACCACGCTGGAATGATATTGGGCAGGTGATGAGCGGTGTCTGGTTTCCTCCAGACATAACACTTAGAATTGAGGCCAAACAGTTCAATTTTGGTTTCATCAGACTTGACAATCTTGTTTCTCATAGCCTAAGAGTCCTTCGGGTGCTTTTTTTGCAAATTCCAAGTAGGCTTTCCTGTGTTTTGCACTGAGGAGAGGCATCCTTTTAGCCACTCTGCACAGATCGGTGGAGGGCTGCAGTGATGACTGTCCCATTTCCCAGCTCAGTTAGAGTGACCATTGGGTTCTTGGTCACCTCTCCATTCTGACCAAGGCTTATTGAGGCACTAACAAGCACACGTAAGTGTCAAAACCCTTTTTTCTTTATTTCAATAGCTGTGAATTTTAGTCATTCACAGCCCATAATGAGTCTCAAACAATTTGTAAATAGTCCCATGGAAGTCTGCCAAAGTCCTTCAGGATAAGTCTGATAAGCATGCACCTTTATCTTCCTTAAAGTGCTGCCGACTAAATTTCCAATTAGTTATGCAAGGCCAACTGGAGCACAAATTCAACACAGAACTTCAGGTTCCAAACCCACCAGTACAAACAAAGTTGCTTCCTGCAAATGTTCCTGTCCCTTTGCTCCTCCTTTATGTCTTATGGGAGGGTCAATCACCTCCAAGCCTTACTCTCGAGTCACCCCTTTTGTCTTAACTGCTCTTGCCTTCTGGCAGCTCTGCACATGTGTGCACTGGGAACAGGCTCCCTTTGTTCTTCTGCCTCGCTGCTGTCAGATTCTTGAGGCTCCAGAATCAGCACATAACTCCCAGATGGCCCTGGCCCCATCTCTGTATCAAACGCAGGACACTCATCCGAGTCTTCCCCAGACTCCCAGACTGGCCTTTGTTCCTCCCCACTGTCTGACTCTGCTGCTGTCTCTGCAGGCTGCTGGCGGACCAAAACACTCTCTTACTAAGGCCTTTATTCCCCAATTGCTCAGTTTGACTGGGCAACCAGCTCTTGGAAGAGTTCTGATTATGCCAAACTTCTTCCATTTGAAAATTATGGGGGCAACTGTGCTCTTAGGAACCTTCAACACAGCAGAAATTTTATTGTAGCCTTCCCCGCATCTGTGCTTTGCAATAATCCTGTCTCTGAACTCTGCAGGCAGTTCTTTTGAGTTCGTGACTTTTGCTCTAGTACAGTAGGCATTGTCAGCTGCGAGGCCTTCTATAGAGAGGTGTGTGCCTTTACAAATCATGTCCAATCAATTTAATTTACCACAGGTGGACTCCAATCAAGGTAGAAACATATTAGCAATGATCAAGAGAAATTGGGGGCCCCCACTGGAACTAAATTTCAAGTATTGTTGCGAAGGGTCTGAATACTTATGCCAATGTGATATTTCAGTTTTTTCTTTTTAATAAATGTACAGACATTTCTAAAAATCTGTTTTCACCTTGTCATTATGGGTACAGAGCGCAGATTAATGAGGAAAAAATGAATTTCAACCTGCAAAATCAGGCTGCAACATAGCAAAATCGACAAAAGTGAAGGCGTTCTGAGTACTTTCTGAATGCACTGTATATTTATCTCAGCAAATCATTTCATTCTATGACATTCTGATTAGCAGGTCAATTAAACATGCATTGAATAGTATGAAAATTAAGTGGATACATAACTGGTTCAAAATTCATATTCTTCAAACTAGAGAAAGATATAAATGATATAAATGTCACGATTCATTACTGATCTTTCTACTCTACAAAATTTTTGATTTATTGATTAAATGAACAAATGCTAAATTTGCAGGTGACATAAAATTGGGTGGTATTACAATAATGATAATGAAAAGATAGTACCAATAGTAATAGGTGCTTGGGTGCAATCCCAAAATAACTGGAACGGTACTTGAGCACCATTAGCAATGGAAAAATCACTATCAGTCAACTGCAAAAGGCAGAATTAGTTGGAATAGCTTAAATCC
Source organism: Laticauda colubrina (assembly GCA_015471245.1). Classification (NCBI taxonomy): domain Eukaryota; kingdom Metazoa; phylum Chordata; class Lepidosauria; order Squamata; family Elapidae; genus Laticauda; species Laticauda colubrina. Next base: position 19,173,572 of record BLBF01000016.1, read on the forward strand.
TGCGATGATACCTTTAACAGAATCAAACATCCAAATCTGCCTATCCCTGATTCTTAGGAAAGACTTAATAGGTAGACAATACTGCCAAATCTAGTCTGAATATCAGGCTGACTGTTTGATGAACCATAATAATAATAAGACCTGGCAATCGCTAAAAGCAGGAAAGTTGAAGAAAGAGAAATTCTGACTGAAAATGACCAAGCCTTAAGAACAAATGTATACAAAGCCATTATTGAGAAGACAGAACAAAGCAACAAGTGCTACCTCTTCAAAGAAGCTCAAGAAACAGTAGACCACCTGGTTAGATATAGCAAGTAGACTGTACAGACTGACTACAAGAAAATGACACAACAAAGAAGCAGCAATGGTGCATTGGAAGATCTGCAAGAAATATCATTTGCCTGCAAGCAAGAACTGATGGGTCTACAACATAAGAGAAAGCACTAGAAATTGAAGACAATAAAGTGCTCTAAGACTTCAGAATTCAAACTGACAGCCACTAACATGCCAAACTTAACAGTTGCGAATAAGAAAGACAAAACAAGTCTGGATAGTGAACATGGTAGTACCTGGAGACAACAGAACAGAAGAGAAGGATCCTGAGAAAATAATGAAATATAAAGACCTGCAAATAGAAATAAAACAACTATGGCAAAAAAAGCAAAGGTAGTACCAATAGATGCCTTGGGTACAATCCCAAAACAACTGGAGCAACAATTGAATACAATTGGCATTGACAAATTATCAGTCAATTGCAAAAAAAAACAGCTTTGTCAGGGTGTTAGCAGCATGACTACCATTATGAGACAACCCAGGAGCAAAACACAGCAGAGACTTAGACTTAACAGTAGTTTATATACAACATTTAACAGTGGTTTACATACAACAGTTATATACAGACATATATATGGTAGGCAAAATACCTTACAAATAACCTTTCTTCTTTTTAACTCTAACAGAGAAGTTCTCTGGAGAACTTCTGCAATGAATATCAGACACAAGGAGAGAGAACATTCCCTCTAATGGCTGCCTTTATATAAACACCTCTTAAAGGGATAGAACCTATCCCCAGTCTTAAAGGGAAATACCCATGCTATGCTGATTCATTCTTATTGCATCAGCCACATCTGGTTAGCTTCACTGATGGTCGGCTCTTAAATCCGAAGACCTTAAAAAGCTTTACTCGGAAGAGCTTACATCCTGCAACAATTATCTTTAACATCATCAAACATCCAAAGTCCTTTTCCAGCTCTATTCTGATTGATCCGTATCTGCCTACCTCAGGTCCTTAGGTATGCGCTCTCCCTCTCCCTCCCTCCCTCCCTCTCTCTCTCTCTCTCTCTCTCTCACACACACACACACACACACACACAAATGTGGTTTAGTGGATTTATCAATATTACTCTACAACTCCCTTCACCAAACCCCCAGAACCGTTCCAATTAAGTCCAGGCACAAGCAGACCAACACTAGTCCACAGAGCAATGACCAATGTGTCCACAAGGCACTTCAAAGTTTCCAAACCAAAATAAACTCACCAGGAAAATGAAATCCACAATACAAAAGAGTTCACAAGGCAAGAAAAGTCCAGTGTTCATAAGACCCAATCCAAGTCAAGTCATGGTGTCAATCCAAAGCAAGAATCACAACAACCAGAAAACACACAGCTAGGAAATGAACACATTGTTCCCAGCATCGCTTCCATCAGCCTGCTGTGCTAAAATAGCCAGCTTCTATTGCAACCCATCAAGAAGGGCGAGGCTTTCTCCTTGTGAGTAATAAGGATGGTTTTCTCTGCTCCTACCTTTTCTCTGCCCTACCTGTTCTTGGATCAGCTGCAGGAAGCTGTTCCTCTTCATCATCATGACTGGCTGCAGCTCAGTGGTGATATTCTACCAGTTTGGCCCGGTTCTGGCATACCAGTAGTGCTGAAGATCAGCCAAGACAGAACTGGTTCTCTCTTAGCTGCTTTTGGGCCCACCAGCCCAACTGGGGCTCCCATACTGACCTTTATTCCCTGCTTTTGAAGCACAGCTGCTTTGCATGGCATAGCAAATTGCTGCGCACCAGCTGTTGAAGCAACAGGGAGAGTGCACCATTGCAGGAGGTGAGTTGGAAAGCCTCTGCACATGTGCAAACTGTGCATTTGGCATGCTTGCATGTGTAAAGTGTGTGCACATGTGCAAAGCGCGCCCACCAAGCCATGCCCACCAAACCAGTGATAAACTATTTTGAAACACACCACTGCTGCAGCTGCATGCTTTCCCCACCTGAAGCATCAGGGCTGTCCTGCTGCAGCTGTGCTTTAGCCAAATCTTTCTCAGATGGCTGTTTGGAGCCACTGACCAATATTCCTCCAGATGTACCTGAAACCAGGTCATCTTCCTCAAACCTGACATCTAGAGAGGTATATGGAGAAGTGTCTGGGGGAGTCATCTTATTAGGAAGGACTCAATAGGTAGATGAAAATGCCAAATCCATTCTGAACATTTGCCAGATTGTGCAATGAACCACAATAATTTCACCTTGTACTGTTTTGGTCAGACTCCCACTGCAACTTTTGAGTATTTTATCCATTTCTAGCACCCCACTTTAAGAAGGATACAGAAAGATTGGAGAGAATGTTCAAAGAATGCAATGAAGATAATCAGTTTACCAGCAACAAAACCCTACTGAAGAAAAACTGAAAGAAGCCTTGAGAAGACAAGACCAAACACATATTCAATAGCATTGTGATGTCACACAGAAAAAGGCCAAGACCTCTGTCATCCCAGACTGCAGGATATAGGAAACCTGTACAAAACTATTTCATTATTGTTCCTATTTTTATCTACACATTACAGATATTGTATAGTCACATGGACACGATCACGTCACTATAAGCAGCACACAACCAATGCTCAGCTTTTTGGAAAGTACACCAAATGCATTGCATCACAAGTACATTTATTTATTTATTTATTTATTTGTTTGTTTGTTTGTTTTTGTCAATTGCATAAACAACCGCGGGACCAAAAGCACACACACCTAGGAAAGTGCACTCTTAAATGGTTCTTAAATGAACACTTAAATGAACACTTTTGGAAGGTTGCTTTTTCAACTTGGAAGCCATGCTTCAACTCACTCCCCAGCATCAGTCTCCCAACCTCTCCAAGTTCTGTAGAAATGGTGAAGAGAATTTGGCAGGTGGCACATTGGTACCTCATCCACAACTGCTTATCTGTGTCTATGCCACCACTCTGTGGTAAATTGCCTGTTGATAAATGAGGCTATTTAGGAGCAAGTGATGCTAGCATTACAGTTATTAATGACACCAACATGTGAAGACATTTAAGAGCAGCCTGGTGTTCTATTGTTCTCTCATATATGAGTAATGGGGCATTTCAGTTACAGGAGTTAAAAGTAGCTCAGGTTGTTTAACAATAGACAAAAAATTGGGGAAACAGGCAGATTTTGCAAGACCGGTAGTTCACAAATAAATTAATAAAGCCCTTTCTAGGTCTAAGTTATGTTTCTTGGTATCCCTCTGAACTAAAATCTGACTATTATAACTTGCTATATATTTAAATTCTTCACCTATCGTACAGTCTACTCTCTGCTTTCCAGTACAAACTTTGTTCAAAACTGAATGAAAATGCAAGATCTGGGGAAGAATTTGTCTTCTCTACTATTTCCATTTTCAAGCTATTTATTACAGATTACAGGTAGTTCTTGACTTACAAGAACAGAGGAGCCCCCAATTTTTGTTACTAAATGAGATATTTGTAAAGTGATCATGTTTTGCCCCATTTTATGACTTTTCTTGCCACATGTTAAATGAATCCCTGCAGTTATTAAATTAGTAACACGGTAGTTAAATGAATCTGGCTTCCCCAAGGACTTTGCTGGTCAGACAGTCGCAAAACATAATAATATGACCCCGGGACACTGTAACCGCCATAAATGTGAGTCAATTCCCAAGTGTCTGATTTTTGATCATGTGACCATTGGGATGCTGTAAGTGTGAAAGACGGTCATAAGTGACTTTTTTTCAGTTCCCTAGGAACTTTGAATGGTCACTAAATGAACATTTGTAAGTTGAGGACTACCTTTACATTCATGTTGAGTTTTGATTCGCATCAAGCTATGGAAATGAATATCCCAGAACAACCCTTTGTTCTTATGAGAAACATTTCTTTCTTTGATTAATTTCTATGGCTACCCATCTCAGCCAATGATTCTGGGTGGCTTACAATTAAAAAAATATGATTAAAAATTTAAAAACATTTAAAAACAATAAGACCAGTAAAATCAGTAAAAATAACTTTAAAATGAATATGCAGATCAGGAAGCCTGCAGTAGTAATATTTGTAATATACACTGCTCAAAAAAATAAAGGGAACACAAAAATAAGACATCCTAGATCTGAATGAATGAAATACTCTTATTAAATACTTTGTTCATTATATGGTTGAATGTGCTGACAACACAATCACACAAAAATTATCAATGGAAATCAAATTTAGCAACCCATGGAGGTCTGGATTTGGAGTTACACTCAAAATTAAAGTGGAAAAAAACACTACAGGCTGATCCAACTTTGATGTTATGTCCTTAAAACAAGTCAGAATGAGGCTCAGTAGTGTGTGTGACCTCCACGTGCCTGTATGACCTCCCTACAACGCCTGGGCATGCTCCTGATGAGGTGGCAGATGGTCTCCTCCCATACCTGGACTAAAGCATCCCCCACCTCCTGGACAGTCTGTGATGCAACATGGCATTGGTGCATGGAGCAAGACATGATGTCCCAGATGTGCTTAATTGGATTCAGGTCTGGGGAACGGGCAGGTCAGTCCACAGCATCAATGCCTTTGTCTTGCAGGAACTGCTGACACACTCCAGCAACATGATGTCTGGCATTGTCGTGCATTAGGAAGAACCCAGGGCCAACTGCACCAGCTATGGTCTCACAAGAGGTATGAGGATCTCATCTCAGTACCTAATGGCAGCCAGGCTACCTCTGGCGAGTACATGGAGGGCTGTGCAGCCCCCTAAAGAAATGCCACCCCACACCATTACTGACCCAACTGCCAAACCGGTCATGCTGGAAGATGTTGCAGGCAGCAGAATGTTCTCCACGGTGTCTCCAGACCCTGTCACGTCTGTCACACATGCTCAGTGTGAACCTGCTTTCATCTGTGACCAAACCATCAGCCAGAAAGCATAGAACCTGAGAAGTCGTCTGTGGTCACCGCCTGCAGAACCATCCTTTATTAGGGATGTCTTGCTAACTGCCTCTGCTTTCCACCTGTTGTCTATTCCATTTGCACAACAGCATGTGAAATTGATTGTCAATCTGTGTTGCTACCTAAGTGGACAATTTAATTTCACAGAAGTCTGATTGACTTGGAGTTACATTGTGTTGTTTAAGTGTTCCCTTTATTTTTTTTTTTGAGCAGTGTACATTTGTTAAATGAAAAAATGAAACTAAAATTAAAGAAAACCAAACTAATAAGAAAGGATAGAACAATCAGAACCAGCAGTGAAGATATTTAAGCCCATGTCATACTGCACCAACGGATGGAAAGAGGATGTAAAACGGAGAGAAACACTTGCCATCCATTGGTTAACGCGATTCATCCATTCTGTACTCACTGCCTCCGTTTTTCATCCTCTCTATCTGTCCAGCATCCGTCGACTGAGGTTCCATCCGCTCAAAAAGTTTTGAGCAGCTCAAAACTTTTTGAGCGGAAAATGTATCCAACGCGTCCGTTCTGCATCCGCAATGCATATGGGGAACATCCGTTCTACATCCGTCGTCATCCGTTACGCATCAGCTATATCCGCTAGGCATCCGCTGCACATCCGTGCAACTCAAATCCACTCCAGCGGAAAATGGACACAGGGAGGAAGCAAAACAGACGTGGAATGGACGCGCAGCATTAGTAGCACGGACGGAGAAAGGATGAAAGCGGATGCAGCTCGCATACAAAGCATTAAAACGGAAAAAACATTCACAGAGGGGACCTATCTCAGATATTAAGGATGTATAGAGGATGCCAAGAGGATGCAGAAGGACACCTAGTGCAAAACCTATATTGCCTATAAAAAGGGGGAGGAACTCACCTGGATCTCACTTTCAATCCAGCAGCCCTGCTGTGCAGACCTCTGCAGCCTTCATCTGGCTCTTGCTCTTCCACAGCATCCAGTCATCTCCACCATGGATCGTAACACACTCCTTTTGGTAGCCACCATCGTTCTGCAACAGTGTGAAGCCATCTACAGGCTCTTTCAACTGTTCTTCGGGAAGAAAAGGAGGCGGCCAAGAAGTGTCTGGGTACGAAGATGGATCGCGAGAAGAGCAGAGTATGGACTGTACAACAAGCTGATAGTGGACCTGAGGAACGAAGACCCTTGTACATTCCAGAACTTCATGAGGATGCCTCCAGCCATGTTTGACGAAGTTGTGGAGCGGCTGAGACCCAGGTTGACTAAGGCAAACACCAACTTCCAGCACAGCCTGGACCCTGGGCTCAAGGTGGCACTGACTCTGCACCACCTGGCCTCAGGGACCACCTACAGGAGCATGCAGTATGGCTGGAGGGTTCCACACAACACCATCAGCATTGTGGTCAGAGAAGTGGTGCAGGCCATCATCGAAGAATACCTGAAGGAGCTCCTCCAGTGCCCCTACACTGAAGAAGGATGGAAGAAAGTTGCAGAGCAGTGGTATCAGAAGTGGAACTTCCCCCACACCGTTGGAACCATAGATGGGAAGCACGTGGCCTGCAAAGCTCCAGCCAAGTCGGGGTCCACTTATTTCAACTACAAGGGCTTCTTCAGCATCATCCTCTTCGCCATGGTCGATGCTGACTACAAGTTCATGTACATCGATGCTTCAGGCAATGGGTCAGCTTCAGATGCCCAGGTATACAATGCCAGTGACCTCAAGGAGGGGCTGGAACGCAACCTCATCATGGGCTTCCCAGATCCAGACCCCCTGCCCAACGACACGCAAGATGTGCCCTACTTCATCGTGGGGGATGACGCCTTCTCCCTCAGAAACTACCTCATGAAGCCCTACACTTCCAGACTCCTCACCCGTGAAGAGAGGATCTTCAACTACAGGCTATCCAGGGCAAGGCGGGTGGTGGAGAATGCCTTTGGCATCCTGGCCAACAGGTTCCAGGTACTTCTCACCACCATGCAGCATCGCCCACAGACCGTGAGGAGGATCGTGGAAGCTTGCTGCATCCTGCACAATCTCATGCGCACCCGCTACCCAGTGTTGCAGAACAGGCTCCTGGACCTCCAACAAGGCAATGGGGACATGGAGCCTGGGGAATGGAGGCAAGGGCGAAACCTGATAGACACTGTGGATGTGCAAGGCCCCAACAGAGCTTCACGTGAAGGGAAGAAGCAGAACAAACTCCTGAAACACTGGTGCAACTCCCCAGCTGGAGCAGTGGAATGGGAAGACAGGCTGATAGATGATTAATGGATGCTTCCTTCAGCCTGTCTCATCACACTGATGAGATTGGCCGATGTATGTTGGGTGGGCCTACAATGAACAGGGCATTTAATAAAGAGTTGTGTTTATGTTGACATGTGTGGATGATTGATTACATTATTATTGATAATAAAGGGCCATAGGTGTGGCACCTGGGAGGGTGGACCATACAGTCCCACTATGCTTGCACTGGAGGTTTATCTATCCCACAGCTATTACCCATCCCACAGGTATCCCTGCCCATCCCACAAGCATGCAAAGGCTTAAACCATTTCTAAATGTTTCCACCAAGACTTTATTGACAAAAATAAATGAAGCAAGTGTGTGAAGCAAAGATAATCTTTATTAATAACAAGCTGTAAAAGAAAAATGACCCAAGTCAAGTGTCCAAAGCAAAAATAAAGGCAAAAGGTAGCCACCCAGTCTCTGGCACTCTTATTGGTCACTCTGAGGTGTGCCCAGTCTCAGGGGTGAAGGGTCCAGGTGCTGTGGAGGTGGCTGCTGCTGGAGTGCTGGTCTGAGGCACCACTGGGGAGCCTGGTCCTGAGAGGACAACAGGGGACGGTGTGTTGAGGAAGCTCTCAGACAGCTGGCTCAGCCCCGTGATGTTGAGAGCCCCTTCCTCCATGACATGGGGTGTCAGCCCCAATACCGATAAGAGATGTACTGAGGCCGGGCTTGGCTGTGGGGTGGAGAAAGGAGCAGTGTAGTGGGGCTGTCTGGTCTGCAGCTGGGTGAGGACTGGCATCGGTGGCATCGGTGGCGTGGGTGGCATCGGTGGCGTGGCTGGCATTGGTGGCATCAGTTGCACCGGTGGCATCCGATGTACCTGTGGCTGGACTGGGAAGGGCTGCCTGTGCTGCTGGACCTCCTGGTAGCCATATCCTTGGTAGGGGAGGGCCTGTGGAAAGCCTTGGAAGGGCAGTGACATCACCTGGGGTGGAGGAGCGGGCCTGGACTGGGTGGGAGCAGGTTCATCTTGGTCTGGAGGGTTGTGAAGAAGATCGTGATCCTGTCCTTCACCAACTGGTACTGGGGTTCCGACATGTTCATGAGGGTCTGGTTGACATAGGTGAGGAAGGGCTTGCAGTTGGAGGATGGGGCGTCGGTGTGTATCAGCTGAGAGAGGAGATCTACGCTGCTCCTGATGGTGTCTCTTATCTCCAGCAGGACAGTGTGGCTTTGCCCCTCTGGTCTGCCTCTCTGCCTTTCTGTGGAGGTGGAGCTGGGGGTGGATGCAGGTTGGGCTGTGGTGGAAGTGCCGTCTCCTTTCTCCCACTGCATCAGGGGGTCCTCCACGCACTCCACCAGGGGTAGTACAGCTGTCGGGGGGGTCTCCGTCATGGCACGCTCCATAGATACCTGCCTGGACACAGGAGCTGACTCTTTGCCAGAAGAGGACTGGCTCTCAGCAGGCTGCCTGAGATAGAGGGTTATGAGAGGGGCTGCTTCTCGGTGGCAGATCTCACCCTCCAAGAAGCTGCACTTGGCCATCACGTAGGTCTCCCAGTCCGTCAGCTTGACCGCGGCCTGGCCAGATTTCTTGAGGTGCAGCTTCCCATACGAGGTGTGCATGTGCTTCCACCAGCCGAGGAGCACCTCCGAAGTGTAGCCCAGGCTCTCCGCCTTCTCTCTCCAAGCAGCCTGCTTCCTCTTGGTGTCTCGATAGAGCCTGTGTCCCTTCCGCCAAAGATATTCATTCTCCCTCAGCCACTCCAGCACCTCCTCCTCATGTTCCTCTTCGATTGTGTATTGCCTCCTCTCCCATTCACGCGTCTGCCTCTTCCTCCCTTTGGCAGGGCCATATGGGCCCTCATCAGAAGGGCTTTGAGGTTGTAGGGGCTGCTCCTCCACACCACCACCAGCAGTAGCAGCAGCAACAGTAGCAGCAAAAGCAGGACCAGCAGGACCACCACCAGCAGCAGCAGCAGCACCAGCACCAGCAGCACCAGGAGCAGCAGTAGGACCAGCAGGACCAGGAGCAGTGCCAGCAGAGTAAGCACCAGCAGAAGCACCAGCACCAGCACCAGGAGCAGTGCCAGCAGAGTAAGCACAAGTAGAAGCACCAGCACCAGGAGCAGTGCCAGCAGAGTAAGCACCAGTAGAAGCACCAGCACCAGGAGCAGTGCCAGCAGAGTAAGCATCAGCAGAAGCACCACCACCAGAAGCAGCATCAGCAGAAGCACCACCTCCAGAAGCAGCATCAGCAGAAGCACCACCTCTAGAAGCAGCATCAGCAGAAGCCCCAGCACCAGAAGATCGAACCCGGACAGCAGAAACCCCAGCAGAAGCAGAGTCAGGGCCAGGGGGTGGGAGAGTGGCCCTGTCCCTCTTGCCAGGGCTGGCAGCAGATGGCAGAGGCTTCCGTTTCTTCCCCATGGTTGTTGGGTTGCTGGCTGGCTGGCCGGCTGGCTGGCCGGCTGGCTGGCAAGCTGTGTCTGGAAGCAGGTCTTTCCTCTGAATGGTGACCTGCTTGCGAGCTGCTTCACTTTATATCCGTGGGGCTGACGCAATGCATCCTCCCCGCATGCGCAGTGAACGCTAGGCATCCGCTAGGCATCCGCTAGGCTTCCGCTAGGCTTCCGCTCTGCATCTGCTGTATCCGCTTGGCATCCGCTCTGCATCAACTCTTTCCGTTCCGCGTCCACTTTGCTGTGCTCCCCCGGAAGCCTTGCAGATGTGCCATCCGCTCCCATCCGCTTCCATCCGCTAGGCTTCTGTGGAGCATCCGCTTTCCATCCGCCCTACGTCCTCCCCCCATCCATTCCTTTCCATTTTGTCCGCTCTGGTTATGCAAATTCGGGGCACTTTTGAGAACGGATAACAACGGATGGAACATTTTGCTCATCTGCTGTGTCCTTTTTACAAACGTTTTGCATCCGTCGGCCAGTGTGACAGGGCCTTTAGTCTTTAAAATCAAACATCAACAGTAAAGAAACAAACAGCCAAGAAATCACAAACTAGGACTTGATACAGCAGCCATGAAGGCCTTGGAAAAAATATTCAAATGCTCTAATTTGTTTATACCTATAAAGGTATGAATCCTGTAAGCTATTCCCTGTGACACTCCATGGAAGTCAAAGTTGGAATTTGAAGAAACTAGATAGGAAGCATTTTAGCACTTTTATACTTTGGTTTTGGAAGCAATATTGTGAGAATACTATGGATAGCCAAAAGAATAACTCAATAGATCATCAAACAAATCCACTCAGAGTTCTCAGTTGAGGCAAAAATGACCAGGCATAAATTATTCTACTTCAGACATATTATTTGAAGATCTTGCTCTCTGCAGAAGACACTAACATTGGGAAAGGTAAAAGGAAAGATGAGGAGGAGATGACCACCAACAAGGTAGATACATTTCACCATTCAATGACTTCTGACAAATGTCAGAAGTTGGCCAATTTCTATCCTATCCCAGTTCTTGGAGTCCCATTAATCCATTTTATTTATTTATTTTCTCTTCTCCAACTTCTTCAGAAAAAAAGGGAAGAATAGGAAGAAATGGAAGTTACCTAATGGTAGGATCATAGATCCCAGAGGATATGGGGCTTGTCTACACACCACATGCATACCAATAAGATTCTCACAACAGCCTCCATATCACATTTCCTATTATATTATTTGATGTGAAGACCAGGTGTAACATTGGAGTGAATCACTTTACACATACCCCTGATTGCCAAGGAAGAGTTTTTTCAACTTACCCATCTAGGCTATATTCCTAGAATTTCTTGGTAGTCTCCCATTTAAATATAAATTGGATCTAACCTTGCTATTTAGCGGGGACTCCAAGCTTTAAAAAATAATTACTGTAGCATAATCATACATTCTAAAGGTCAGTGGATTGTATCCATGAAATTATTGGGAATGTCATCTGCATCAAGAAAGAAGAGAAAGAGGGGGAGGGGAGGGGGAGAGGGAGAGAGAAGAAAAGCAAGAAAAGGGTTGAACCACAAAATGTTTGATTAATATTTGGTAACAAAATGTCTTCAAGAAAACCACCAAGATCAGATGGCACCAAGGACCCCAGAGTTTAACTGTGAACTACAAATATTCTCTCTTCTATTGGTACTTATATTTCCTCCATGTGGGCAGCATTATTTTCCCTATCAGTTTTGCACTATTTACTGTATCAATCAGTTGCTGCTTTAGAATCATTTTTAAATGGGTCTTATATTGCACAAAAAAATAATCAGATTTTGCTATGCAGTCACAGACTGCAAATGAAGACAATTCAATGAAATGGATTATCCCTCACACTGAAATAGTTTTCTTTCTGAGATATTTGTGGTCTAATGAGGAGAATTTAAAGATTGTAACATGCTAGGAAAATGATAGGTAACTGGGAGTCATTCAAAACTTCATTGCTATGAAGGCAATCATTTTACCAATATTTTGCAATCTTTCATGTGTAGATTTCCAAAGCGATGCTAGGAGAAAAAAATGCTTTCTGCATAAAAATCCCTCCACATTTTAGTTCCGAACTAACCTAATTTATTACTTTAGCCTTTCTTTTGGATTTCTTAGAAAAAGGTAATGCATAAATAAATAAATAAATAAATGTTATCAGTTTGTTATGAACATATTTCATTCAATGTAGTTAGCCACTTAAAATACCTCTTAAAAATGAATTTATAGCTCCCAGTAAAATAGGTTCCTCAAACCAACATTTTCCAATGTTTTATCCTCACTAAATCTTCTTAAAAAGCATTGGCCAGGTATCACTGATATGTAATTAGTTTATGCAATGAAAAAACAAACAAACATGGAGTTTAAATATATTATTGAAACCACCACCCAATATTATTTTGCTTCTTTTTAGATTCTGTCTTTCACTTTTGTCACCTGATTGGATGCTAACCATCTATACTCAATAAACAAAACAAAAATGCATATATAATGATGGTTCAAGGGCAACATGTATGTTTGACAATTGCAACACAGGACCATTTCCATATACACCATCTAATTTGCCAGAGATAAATTCTGTTTCCTTTTTTTTTTTAAAGAAGGGCATCCTGAAAAGAAAATTCAAGCCAAACAATGTGTATTCACTACATTTAACAACATGGAAATTTGTAGCCACCTCATTTTTTTTTCCCTTGGCAAAAGCACTGCAAACTCAGTCATATGTTTCATGCAATTCAGAATAGCTTAAACAACTCTCTAGATTCAGCTTCATTCACACAAACATCTTGTAAATAGTATTTAAACCAGAAAGACTGGAACTGGTCCAGTTTTCCAGTGAATTTAGTGGTTGAATGGGGATATAAGCTCAGACCATCCCCATTAAATCACCTAGCTCACTTGGCCATGCTAACTTGTAATGAACTGAAAAATATACAGGTAGTCCTCAACTGACAACAGTTTGCTTAGTGGCCATTCAAAGTTACAACGGCACTGAAAAAAGTGACTTATAACCATTTTTCAGACTTACGATCGATGCAGCATGCGTCATGTGATTGCCATTCAGATGCGTGGCCACTGACTTGCACTTATGACAGATACAGTGTCCCAGACCTCATGTGATCCTCTTTTGCGACCTTCTGACAAGCAAAGTCAATGGGGAAATCAGATTCACTTAACAACCGGGTTACAAATTTAACATTTGCAGTGTTTCGCTTGACAAATGTGGCAAGAATGGTCGTAATATGGGGCAAAACTCACTTAACAAATTTCTCACTTAGCAACATACATTTGGGGCTCAATTGGGGTCGTAAGTTGAGGACTACCTGTGTTGTGGTTCACTGGCAGCAGATGTGGATGGTCGAGGTCTCGGAGAGTGAGGACTCAGATGAAGGGCCTGGTATGATACAGGGATGGGACCAGGACTATCAGAAAGTGGGGTGCTGCCTTCGGAGATTGTGGAGGCTGGCGGAAGTGATGAAGAGGTTCCCAAGGAACCTGTGCCAAGTGTGTTTGTGCGCAGAGCTGCTTGAAGGGAAGAGAAGCTGTAGCAGCATGGGCGACTTGGGAGTAAGGCTGCAAGGTAATGGCCCCTCCCTTAAAAGATAAAATGAGAAATCAGAGTTCCTTGCAGGAAGCAAAGAAATTGTTGCACTCAAGCCTTGTAGACATTTGAATTATCTTGATTGGTGTTTAGAGACTTTTTGAATTTGAAATAGTTCTTGGGAACTTTATGTAGTGTTCTTGGCAGCCTTACACAACCTTAGCAAGGCTCATTCTTATCAGAGACAATTAGTTTGAAATAGCCTTTTAACCGTGAAGGAATTCATAAAGAATCATTAAAAGATTTTGTTGTTACCTCCTTTTGGTATTTGTTTTCTTGGAAACAAATCTAAAAGTTAGAACAATGTATATTAGAACAATGTATATTTAGCAAGACATGTGTCCCTTTAAATAAAACATCAATGGTTATTTACTTTAAACTAAAGTAATAGACTTTATATTCATTAAGATAAGGGAAATGCTTAGAATTCTACCTGTGACAGCAGTCTTGGAGCATTAAAATTATTTGCTATCAGGCTGTCATGCTGACATAGCAAATAATAAATACATAGACACAAAATAATAAGCTAGATCTAAAAACAAGAAAATAAAATGTTTCTATCCTCAAAAGAATTGAGCAAGAAAATATATGCCTGTTCCCTTCCATGAACAGATGAACACTGCGACCATATAACCTCTTGAGTTTTCACAGTTTCAACACAGATTATCACTATCATTATTAAAAAGTTATAATAAACTCCTTCAGCTGGCAGTGAATGAGAATGGAATAAAGAAAGGATTTCCTTTGTAGCAAAGCCCACAATACATTCATAATTCCATTTAATGCCTACGTAAATAAAATGGGCCCCAGTGCTAAGCCTATTTTGCACTCAGTCTTCTCTTTATATTCAGCAGAAAGTAGCTTCCATTTTGCTTGTTGCTTTTTTTGTTCAATGTGCAGACATAACAGTGCAGTTCAAATACAGTTTTAGATGTTTACATAAATTTGGAAAACTGACTCTCCCACTGACTGGCATAGAGTGTAATACTTCGCTGACCTTCAAAAACAAAACAAAATCTAAAAATGAACCTCCCCCCCCCCCCCCAACCACAAAAGAAAGGTCTAGAAGATTGGATATCACATGTTTGACAAGATAAGAAATTAACACTCCATGCAATTTAAGGACAGAAAGAAGCTGCTTAATGATTACATATTTAAATGTGTGAGTTAGAATTACTATGAATGCCATTTGCAAAGGTTATAAAGAAAGTAAATACTAGGTGCCTAAGAGTGATGTGCTCTGGTAGAAAACAACTATTTTATCAATTTATTTATCTCATTTATGCCTGCCACAAATTGTTCAGATACCCTTTTTTATAAAAAGTGCTAAAATAAAGATGTGGTCATAGCAAAAAGTTCTGGTCCAGATGTGATTTGAATTGATTAATTTTTCTTCTGCATACAGAGAAAATGTCTGTATAGAAAGGATCCTCTTATATATGAGCACAGGAAATTCTCTTTACCTTCTACAGTTGGGACCATCCGGACCAGTGACTCTGTCACTAAGTTAAGCAGTCACCCGAAATGAGAAATCACATGATCCAGACTGCTTTCCAGCTCATAATTGACAAGATTGATCAGTTGTATACCTTCAGCTTATCCTTGCCTCCAAACCGCTCCATTGGAATGTGCTCACAGTTGCTGGGTGCTGGGGTTATTAGCAAGAAGTGAGTTAACATTTATATTTACAGGAGAGGAAGGGATTAAAAGAGAGTAAACAGGCATACAGTGGAGAATACACAGTAAAAGCAATGTGCTGGCATTGGCAGCCACAAATACACTAGACCGCAAGTGTCAAACTCAATTGCATCGCATGACATCACATGTCATATTGCAATGTTGTGTTGCCTTTGTGGAGCCGGGGTGGCCATAGCCTGCGTGTGATGCATGGGCCACCAGTTTGACATTGTTTCTTTTATATATATTTTTTTCTTATATGTATCCATGTATTCATAACTATGTTTTTACTTATACCTCTTATCCTGTAAGCAATTGACAAATAAAATAATCAGTAATCAACCCCTGGACTAAACAAACAGCTTGGCATTCCTCATTGTGTGTCTGCTTACACTCTTTTAAACCCTTTCTCTCCAATCTCTCTGCTCCATGAGAGGGGAAGGGGAACAAATTAGTTTGCTGAACAAAGCAGTTGGAAATAAGAACTACTTGTATACACACCCAGTATCATGACAGTGCAGATCTTGGATGTTCAGAAATGTAACAGTAAGGGACCTTTTCATGCTAATTAGGGCAAGCATATCAGGAGCAGATCCAGGTGATACAATTCTACTGCTGCTTAATTATTTTGAATCATTTGATAACTCTATAATGGAGCTGTATAATTCCAAAAACTACAACTGGAGTAAGAATTTTTTTTTATTTCTTTCTCTCCTTCATACAGTTGGTTCTCAACTATGTGATACATATAGGATTTGGGGAATGCAGAAACAATTTAGGAGGCTGTCTTGAAGCAAATCTTATCACTTGTTATAGACATAAGCAAAATGACAAGACTTTTAAAATGAAAATAAAGTATCTATGTGTAATGTTGAACACAATATTAACAGGAAAACCTATTTTAGCCTTGATAGAAATGATTAAAATAGATACTAGAAAAGAAAAGCTCTTCTTTATTACCTGCAATTTCAATGGCACTGGCTCTTCACACTGCATGATCTAATGCCCACAACAGGGCAGTGGGGTGTAGATAAGGAATTAAGAATTTATTATGGGTCCGCTTCTGTGTGTCATTCTGCTTTCCCTAATAAACCACTAATTTCAAGTCACTTCTAGCTATCATTTTTCTGATATAGCACATGTTCCTCGACTTTTCTGTTTGTAATATATAGCTAACTGGGTGCTAGACTTTGCCCTAAGCTATTATACATTTTCTTAAATAAATCCTTTCTGTTATCATTATTAAAGCAGCTTTGATAATCATTGCCTAGGTGAGATTCCTCACTCTCTCAACCACAATGCTTTTATTTCCAACAATACTCTGGGCAGATGCTGTGATGTCTAAAAATATTTGTATGCATTTTAACAACTGGCCCCTTGAATGGTGCTTGCCAAATGACACTAGACCTAAACAAGTAAGTTTGCACGGATGTATTGAAAGACTGACACACACACAAATAAGCTTAGCTTTCAGCATTCTTCAGTGTCCCAATACACTCTTCCAAACCAGCTCCAACTGCTTTGACATTGCATTCTCTTCCAGACTGGGAATTCCAACTCAAAATATTAGTAAGGCAATAGGTTGGGAAAGATTGACCAAATTACCATAGGATTAAGCAGGTCCCAGAAACGGCAGATGACTTTATATGGTGTTTTTAAACAATTTGTGTGCTTAACCAGCGTGCAAGATGACAGACCTTGGAAGTCTGGGCATTAATATTGGAGATTTATAGTTAAATCTGTCACTGATGGGGAGCTTTTCCCAAGAATGACTTACCTGAAGGTTATTACCTGAAATAATACTTAATACTTAAGGTAATACTTCTGTACTTACCTGAAGTACAGAAAAACTTTATCATACATAATGGATAGTAGGGAAGGAGAAATGTTAATTTATGGTTTCTGACTTTTTCTCTTAGATTTGGAGGAAGGGATGTTAAGTATTTCTCAGTACTGATTGTTGTTATTTTTATCATTTACCATTAGGTTAAACTTTGTGGAAGCACAATATCATGTACAGATCCATGAGTCATTGTTTCATAAGGCATGTCTCTATCAAGCAATTTAGGAAACTGTACCTCTTGAATATCTGCCTGGACACATTTTTTCCTTGAACACAATTGACCTCAAAGATCAATATGAAATACAGCAATTCCCATGTATATGACCATGAGAGCATAAGAGTTTGAATGAAGACTTTACAGCTTTGGGCGGTATATCAAAATAAGTCTTCGCTATCTCTTTGAAGCATGTAGGAATTGGATTAATGTTATTTGTTTTACCTCAAACCTATTCTTTAAAAGAATAATAAAAGAATTTAAGTATCGTGTAGAAAACTGACCAATCTAACAAATCCCAATTTATTCTCTCAACTCTTCCACAGTATTTTTGGTGGAAGTGTGTACACTTTAATGATTGGGTAGTTGACAGTGGTGGGATTCAAATTTTTTTACTACCGGTTCTGTGGTTGTGGCTTGGTGGACATAGCTTGGTGGGTGTGGCAGGGGAAGGTTACTGCAAAATACCCATTCCCTCCCCACCCCACTAACCTGCTTTCCAGCTCTGTTCTCCTGTGCAGGCCAACAAAAGAAGACCCAGCCAATCAGTAGGAAAGGAATAAAGTAGGAAAGGAATTGGCGACACATACCTTTAGCATCTCCTGGAATTAATGGGGATGTTGAAGACTTTAAAGACAAGACAAGGATCCACTCACAATAAGGAGAATACATGATGCCCAATTATTGCTTTGCCTGTATGTATTCAGTATCTTAATCCGAGCTGTCAAACAATCCAGTGTTGAATGTCTATGGAGATTCTCAGTTATGCAGATCATGGTTGTCGCAAAGGTGCATTTTCAAGAGGCAACTGGACTTTCTTGGTTTTTTCTTTCTTGGACTTTTCAGTTCAGAACTGAAGAAGCTTCTTGGATGAGAAGCAAAATGTCTTCAAGGAAAGACAAAGTCCAGTTGCCTCTTGCATCTTTGGGACAATCCATTGTTGGAGAAGTATGTAAATTACACAAAGAACCTCAGAGACCAGTCCTTCAACATAAGAAAAATAAATTTATCCCCCAATTAATCAGTAGATTGAAGAAATGATATTACTTGTGAATTATGAATGAGTTGCTTACAGACCTAGATTATGGATGGAGAGTTATAATGAAATATGATTATACTTTATTCAAACTGCTATTTAAAACACACACAACAACCACCACAACCTCTGTTTCTCTCTATGTAAATATTTGCAGTATTTATAAATTTCAATGTTACACAAAGATCTACAAGTAGAATCCTGAAGGATTGTCCATTCAGGGATTTCTTTCCTACCTTTGCTATCTTTAAAATTCATGTAAGGAACTGACAAAAAAATGGCTAAAAGACACAAATATTTGCAGCATTGTAAGAGGGAGAAACCATTAACATTCATTGAAGCTAGGCTATCAACTCCATGTGCAGAATTTGCAAGTAATCATTCTCACAGTACCTTACTCTGCATGCATCTTAAAGATTTGAGTAGGTAATTACATTGTGGTTTTTAAAAATCTGATTGAGACAGAATGCATGCATCCTAAAGATCTGAGCAATTATATTTTTAAAACATAATTTAAGAGACAGAATTCTTAAGGCCTTGGTTTCTCCTTTCCTCCTCTTTTGTTTTATTTTGATAGCTTTTTTACTCATATGCTTCCCCCTAAGTTTCACCTATTGTATCTCAATGATGATAGCTGAGTATCCTTTTGTACTGGACCTTCCGTCTCCTTTATCTTCATTAACATAGATTATTTTTTAGTTTTTCTCATCACCAATGCTGGCTGTTGATTCATATTACACACTCGATTTAAATGTTGTGCTCCTGGTGAAATGTTTTAAATGATTAGATTTTAAGCAAAGAGAAGAATGTTGGGTCCAGGTATAAGTAGTCCTTGACTTACAATCACAACTGAGCCCAAATTTTCTGTTGCTGAGTTGTTAAAGAGAATTTTGCCCCATTTTGTGACTTTTCTTGCCACTGTTATTAAACAAATTAATGCAGTTGTTACATTAATAATACAGCTGTTAAATGAATCTGGCCTCCCCACTGATTGTCAGAAGTTTACAAAAAGTGACCTTGGGACACTGTAAACACCTTAAATAGGAGTGAGCTGCCAAAGGTTTGAATTTTGATCACATGGGCATGGGGGTGCTTCAATGATCGTAAAGTGTGAAAAACGGTCGTAAGTCACTTTTTTCAGTGCCGTTGAAACTTCAAATAGTCACCAAATGAACTGTTATAATTTGAGGACTATCTGTAGTGAGTTGGCAAGAAATATTTATCTTGTAGCAACAGTATTTGTGCAATTACCCTTTTCGCTAAACCCTAGTCTCAAATTCAGTTTGACTTCAAGCTCTCACTGCAAATAAATCTTGCATTTTTATCTGGTAATGTTCAGTTTATTTGAAAGGGCCATTTTCCCTGCCCTAAGATCAGGAGTGCTCTTTTAAAAAGCTCACTTCTGATTGACACAGGCTTTTGAGATACCCAGAATACTTCTTGTGTGATGCATGAATTTCTAACAGAAGCAAAAAAGAGGAAACATTTGTCCATCCAGAGTTTATAAAAATGCTGGGCAATATGCACATTAATAACAATAAATATGTCAAGCTTTTAGATAAGAAGTTAATTTCACTACTACAGGCACTATTAAGGATGCTATTATCCTGCCACTTGAGGTCATTTCTGCTTTTACAGCCCAGCACGCTTCAAAAGACAAAAGTGGACCAGAATGGAAGAAAGGATCAATCTTAGGGAACAATCACTTGCTCTCCACCAATTTAGTGAAATACTTATTTCTATCTTTATAGCCAAAAAGAGGTTCACACCGCAATTCACTTTTTACAACTCAGAAGAGCTCATAAAATACCCTAAGACAGTGATGGCGAACCTTTTTGTTGTGGGGTACCAAAAGCAGGCGCGTGCCAGCACCCACAATGCAATGCACCCCACCCCTCCTGTGCATGTGCATGCAACACCCTTACCCCATCCCCTTACCTGCACTGTACATGCACGCACCTCTCAGCTGATTTTCGGACCATTTGAGGCCATTTTTGTCCTCCTGGAGGCTCGACGGAAGCCTCTGCAGCCTCGGGAGGCTGAAAACGGGCCCGTTTCGGCACCTCCAGTATTTCCAGAAGGCCTGTTTTTTGGCCTCCTGAGGCTGCAGAGGTTTCCCTCGAGCCTCCAGGCAGGCGAAAATGGCCTCAAATGGGCCGAAAATCAGCTGGGAGGTGCATGCATGCGCAGTACAGGTATGTTTGGCTGGGGCTCACGTGCCTGCACAAATGGCTCTGAATGCCTCCTGTGGCATGCATGTCATAGATTCACCATCATGGCCCTAAGAGGATAGGAACCACAAGAGTGTCTCCAGTGGTAGAAACAAGGATTTTGTTATGCCTTCTTTTCTAAAGAGAATAAAAAGTTTCCAAAGAATAAACTAGATTTCCTCTCTGATTATTTTTTTTAAAATGTCTCTAAAGGCAAAACTGAGGGGCTGGTCCCAAATTCTGAACATTGCAATCCATTATTGTTCAATGGATTGCTGTGCAGACCACACACCATAAGTTGTTGAATTAATGAATTTTAATTTTTAACATGCCCTATTTTGTGGGAATTTGTGACTCTTCTGCTTAAGGCTGTCTCTTTTTCACCTTGGTAGAAAATTTATTTAATGTATGGCCTCTACAGAGGTCATGCAATCACTGATGTACAAATATATAGATATGTGGACAATACAATATAGGAGATAAATATTAATTTAAGACAAATTGCAATAAAATCATCCTCATATGGAATCATAGAACTGCAATGGTAGCAAATAAAGGGGGTGCACTTTGGATTTTTCTGCCAATATAACCAGGGATGGGATTCTACCAGTTAGCACCTATTCGCTAGAACCGGTTGTTAACATTCTAAGAAGTTCGGAGAACCGGTTGTTAGAAGAAATTACTGGTCTAATCCTGTAAGGAAGGCAGGAAGGAAACATTCTGGTGTTGCTTACAGAAACTGCCTCTCCGTTAACCCTGATTACATTCTTGGCAGGACTAGACTTCCTGTCTCTGGAACTTCTCTGGAGTTTTTTCCCCTCCTTTGCTGGTACTTTGCTTGCGTGGAGTGACCATTCAAAGCTACAATGGCATT
The DNA here is from genome assembly GCA_015471245.1 of Laticauda colubrina. Lineage (NCBI taxonomy): Eukaryota > Metazoa > Chordata > Lepidosauria > Squamata > Elapidae > Laticauda > Laticauda colubrina. Next base: position 19,194,928 of record BLBF01000016.1, read on the forward strand.
GAAAAAAGTGACTTATGACCATTTTTCACACTTACGACTATTGCAGCATCCCCACAGTCATGAAAGGCCAGAAGAGGAGATGATGCCTTGATGTGAGTGATATTGAGTTGGCCACGCCCAGCCAATAACATGACCACCAAGCCATGTCCACCAAGCCACGCCCACCAACTAAGCCATGCCCACAGAACCTGTTGTTAAAAAATTTGAATCCCACCCCTGCGTATAATCCAGAAATATAGAGTTTAACATTGTTGGAAAACCACAAGTAGGGTAGTTGTTCAGTTGTGCAATCCACCTGCAGTGCCCATGAGGAATAAGTTTAATGAGCAACTGGTTTGAAAAATACAACAAAATCAAGAAATATAAAAGGGCATATAGGTAGGAAGAGGGGAAAATTGAAAGAGAAAGCAATCCCACACAATTCAGGAGAAATATCCAGTGGCTGTAATGAGAGACAGGTGTTCCATTCATTCTGCCCTGCATTTTACATCACCTCTTCCAAATAAAATCTAGAGTACTGCACAGACCTCCTAATTACACAGCAGCTGTCCAAAGAAGGCCTTGGGTTTCAGAATATACAGGAAGATCACTGCAGAAAATTTGAAAGGAAGAAATCTTAACCTCTCATTTAACTTTTGTAAAAAGACAGTTCATTGTGTTTCTCTACTGTCCTCAAAGCAATTTTCATATTTTTACAAAAAAAAAAAATGTGAATGTCAGACAGATGTTTGTTTTGAGATACAACCCATACCTGATGACACTGTCTTTGCCAGCAAATCAAACAATTACCAAATGGTTAAACACATTTTTAATGGCTGGCTAATTGGACAATAAAGACACCAACCAGTTCTAACTGAATAATAAAGTAATGCATGAACGAACCTTACATTGGGGGCTTCATTTAGAAAAAATAGAAATTAGCACTTTTCTGTTCAGTATGTGGCTAATATATGACATGCTCAAAAGGACATTGTTAAACCAAATTTATATATCTGGGGTGGGGTGGTGGTGTTACAGATGGTATATTGAATAAATCACAACTGATTGGATTTGCACAACATGCTAAACCATAAACAGTAGTTTAAAAAGGACCACTACTGGGTACACACATCAACCTAAGCCAAAACTGAACAAAAATCCTATCGCATTATAGCTTCATGAGATATTTGAATCTTGCCAGCACTATCCAAAGTGCTAATTTTCCACTTCTTTAGATCTGGCAATCATTCTTAAAACTGATTTCATCATAGGGTTCTGTACACACACGCACACACACACACACACACACACAAAATCTGAATTTTTACAGAAGCTAAAATCCAAGATCTCAACAACAAATCTTTTAGATCCTAGATACTACATGTGCACCATTCATGAACATGTTTTTCAATTGGTTTGTCTTGTTTCACTCCTGCCAGTGTAGGACTGTGATTGTTAATTGATTCAAAAAAACAACAACTTTGAAACAGCTCAACTATTGAATCAGGAGGCAGAGCTTTTAAACAAAAACAGTAGCATTAATTAGATTTCTTCGGGAAAGCTAATAGAAGTCAAGAATTTGGAGGCAATACCATAAAAGAACATTTTCCTATCTTCCCTTCTTCCTTTCTCACAGAGAGGAAATAACACTTTCCTGAATTTGCTTGTGACAGATGTTTGCAATGAATAATGGGCTTTCCCTCAAAAATATTTTTCTACAGAAAATAGTAATTTAATTTAGTAAATTAATTGACCAATTAAAATGTATATAATTATCTAAATGTGTGTTGTTTAGCTTCCTTCGGGTATTATCCCACGTCATTGTAGTTCTGTTAAAGTTGTAGCAACGTTTCAGCAGAATCTCATCTGCCATCCTCAGGCTTCTGTATAGAGTTAGTTAGGAACTAACTAACTAACTAGAGTTAGTTAGGAACTAACTCTATACAGAAGGCTGAGGATGGCAGATGAGATTCTGCTGAAACGTTGCTACAACTTTAACAGAACTACAATGACGTGGGATAATACCCGAAGGAAGCTAAACAGCACACATGTAATTCCCCTCGAAAGCCTAAGAAAACAATTATCTAAATATTTCTATACCCAAATGACAACCCTCAAGCAGGAAAGCTATCAAGAATAATGGCAAGCACAATGGAGGCTCACTTTAAAAAAATGTTAAGTTTAGGCCTGTAATTTTTTTAACTGTAATCCACTTCAGGATTTCTTTTTAAGTGTAGCAATATAGAAATATTCTAAAATTCTTGTTATTTTATGGCGCAGCTCACTATCTTTATCAAGCTACTTGTCAAGTTGCTCATTGTAAAAAAGGAACATATCAATAGTCTCCAAATCAAGCTGGGATGATAAATATGATAGCTCTTCAAAAGAAAGATATCAAAAATGACATAACATTTAAAAGGGAATACAAATGATACAGACAGGCAGCCTCTCCCATCTTTTTGTGTTTTAGTGATCTGAGCTATACTGTACGCTGAACAAAATCCTGCAATGGGATTTTTCTGGGCTCCTTTCTTTACTTTTTTTTCTTAACTTGCTCTTTTGTTAATACAATATTTAACTTTTGATATTATTATGTATCACATTGGCTTTTTATTAAAACTTCTAAGACTAAGTGGTTCAGAAATTTGATAAGATAAAAATCAAAACAAACAGTACTAAAAATAAAAAGTCTTGCATCAGAAGAGAAACACACAAAAGCACGCCTTGCAAAAGAATGTATTGCAAAAATTATTGCAAAAATACATTACAAAAGAATAAAAAAACACTACAGCTTGAGAGTATGTATAAATATATTAATAAACATAGAGAGTTATACAGATGTATAACATCCAGAGGTTTTTGGTGCTCCATCACTGGAGGTTTTTAAGAAGAGATTGGACAGCCATTTGTCTGGAATGGTTTAAGCCTATTGCTTGAGCAGGGGTTTGACTAAAAGACCTTCAAGGCCCCTTTCAACTCTGTTATTCTGTTACTCTGTTAGCTTTTCTGCTACCATAGTTATTCTGCTATTCGGACCAGAGAAGGACAGTGTGGTTGAAATAATCTATTAGGAAGCACAGTGGTGCAGATATAACAAATGAAGATCAAATATGAATAAAGTTATCTTCAGTTGAAGAAACTGAACTGTATCTGAGATATTCTGAGACTTAGGAAGTTGCCTATCAGTAGAGTGAATACTTGCCTGTGACCACACATGAATGAAGACTTTGGGTATTTTTCCATATTCCTATCTTTCACTTATAACATCAGAGACATGACAGCTACATTTTTTTCCAGATTTTCTCAGCTACTCAATGAAGTAAAATCAAGACTGTCTCACTAGCTATCCAGAGAAGGTTCATTTCTCCTCTAAAATTTAGACCCTTTCCTTAACGCTATCCACCCATTTTTTTTAATTATCAGAAAACCTGACAAGCAACAGAGTTGATGAACTCATTTCTGGCTCTTATTCCCCTGTGTGTCTGTTTCAAATCAATGCAGCCACTCAAGTTACTTCCAAGGAAGATTAATATATTTTATATTATTTGGCTGCTTTTCACAATTTCAGAATAAGGGAGAAGTTATTATTTAAATGCAAGTACAACTAAGAGTAACTTAAAGGACAAAATTGGGATAGAAGAGGTAAAATCTTTTGCCATGGCATGGAAGTACAAATGGGGAAATGTTCTCTAGCTTAGCAAAAATATGGAACAGGTTAGGCTTTTCTTTCTTTTGTGTACTTTTTTGTGTGTACTGGCATGGCTAGTCTAATGAAGAGAAAGATCAGGGGAGATATGATAGCGGTCTTCCAATATTTGAAGGACTGCCATAGAGAGGAAGGGGTCAAGCTATTTTCCAAGGCACCTGAAGGCCAGATAAAGAATAATGGATGGAAACTGAACAAGGAGAGATTCAACCTAGAAATAGGGAGAAATTTTCTGACAGTGAAACAATCAATCAATGGAACAGAAGTTGCCTTCGGAAATTGTGGGAGCTTCATCACTCAAGACTTTCAAGAAGAGACTGGACTGCCATTTGTCAGAAATGGGGTAGGATCTCCTGCATGGCCAGGGCATTGGACTAGATGACCTACAAGGTCCCTTCCAACTCTGTTAATCTGTATCTACTTTTATACTTCCATTCTAGCCTATAGCCTTGGCAATTCTTGATGATCTTCTATCCAAGTTTAAGTAGTGCTGACCCTGTTTATTGTCTAGGCCCTCATAAGATCAGCCAGGTCTGAAGCTTTATAAAAGTAAACTACGAGACAACTCATGACTCCTTGGGTCATTCTTTCAGAGATATTTCCTGACCAGATCCTCAGTGCCTTCAACGGTGGCAGAGCTTCTAATGTATTTTAAAAGTTCTTAACAATTCAGAGAAGTTATATGCCTTGACTGCAGCCCCATCTTGAACACAGACAAATGTCAAGGGGTTGACCACAGGAAATGTTTTATGACATTTTGTATTATGTCACGAAATACTTTTTGATGCTTATGTCATGAAATATTTTGTAAAATGTGCCAGATTTCAATTCTGTGAGAGTTATAGTGCCAGATTTGGGACACAATGTGTACATTAGACCATTGAAGGTAACTTGTTCAAAAATTGTTGCCCTCAGGTTATGGAAAGGAGAATTTTAGCACTATGTTGATTACATACATTTATATAAAGCTGTCTAAAAATAGAAAAGCAAGAATAGAGTCCCAGACATTCAGATCTTAATGTTTTCCTTCATGCTATCAGAGGTTTCACTCTCAATACATGCAACTAAGGTCTACTAGTAGTATTTCCATATTAGAAAAGACATATCTGAGACTGAAATAGTATAATAGCCCTACAAAGCAACCCAACACGGTGATATTCAAGTTCCTGGTGAGAGGAAAAAGTTATGTGGTCCAGTGTTGTTATCTGAGTACAAGACAGAATTAAAATGTGAAAGGGAGAAAGTTTTATCTTAAGGAAATGAGAAGGTAATTATAAGCACTTGTTTCATTGTTGATATGTTATACAAACAATAGCAGAGAATATAGAGCAATGTTTCTCTACTTGGCGACTTTAAGATATATAGACTTCAACTTCCAGAATTCCTCAAATAATATATTGGCTAGAGCAGGGGTCCTCAAACTTGGCAACTTTAAGACTTGTGGATTTCAACTCCCAGAATTCCTCAGACAGCATAGCTGAAGCCCATAAGTCTTCAAGTTGCCAAGTTTGCAGACCTCTGGGCTGGAGGATTCTGGGAGTTGAAGTCTATGTATCTCAAAGTTGCCAAGGTTGAGAAATGCTAATATAGACACTGGATACAAGAAAAGATGCTTAACCTTCACATAAAAAAGGAATGAAAAAACAAAACCTGAGCCTGGTTTCCCACCATTTCAATCTTGTCCATTCTGCATGGACAGATACATTCAGTTAATGGGACATTGAATAATGCCAATTATTCAGGACTATCTGTCATGTCTGCCCTGGGCCCTTCCCTGGAGGAGGAAGTGTCAGGAGATTATAATGAGGCTCTGGAGGTGCCTGCTGTGACTCAGAGCATAGGGCAGGGAGTGGACGCTGAAGCAGAACCAGTTCCTGTGACATTTTTCAGGCTATGCAGCTACCATCTATTATTCATAGCTACTGAGCATCAATGATGCCAAGAGAAGGAACAGAAACATGAGCTGCAGGGGAGAGTCAGATTGCAGAGTCAGATTCCTTGGGAAAGCCAGCTTCCTTACGAGTCAGAATAATGACAAGGACCAGCTGGGTCATAGGACTTTATGGGTAGGAGCAGAGGCAGATATCTATTGGGAGCAATGTTCTTTCAGCTCATCCCACAACCTTATTTTGAAGCCTGAGATTATGGACTGTTTACCTGCATGGTTCAAGCTCCACCTGGATCACAAGCATTCCTGTCGCGTGGCCCTTTTTTCAATTAAGTACTTAATTGGTTTTGGAGTCTATGGATTGATTTGAATGGTTTAGTTCAGGGGTGTCAAACTGTTGGCCCGCGGGCCAAATGCATCACCTGCTGGCCACGCCCCCACCCAGTTCAGCAAAGGAGGGAAAGTCGCGATACAACTTCGTGACGATGCGAGTTTGACAGCCCTGGTCTAGTTGTAGCTTCTTGATAGGAATTGTTCAGTGGCTTTTATCAACTAGTTCAGTGGTGGCTAACATTTCTCAGCTCCCATGCTGATAATTGCGCTCACGCTCACTTATACACACTTGCATACCAACACCCAGAAGGCAATGAGTGCTGCCCCCCCACTAACTGTACATGCAATCCCCCTCACGCACTGCACATCTTTGCACATGCATGCACGATTCCCCCTCACGCACCATGCATCTTTCAAAATGCATGCATGTTTCCCTCACGGACCATCCATTGGCACATGCACGTGTGATTTCCCCCTCGTGTGCCATGCATCTTTGCACATGCGTGCATGATTCCCCCTCACATGCTGCACATCCCTGTGCCTGCGTGCGAGACTCCCACGCACCCTCCTTTGCCCCCTGCACATGTGCACCAGATACCTGGCTGTTGGACAGCGGGACATGCGCGCATGCACAGTGAGGCTCTTCCAGGTGACCTCTCGTGTACCGTGGGAAATGGCTCTCCATGCCACTTCCGGCATGTGTGGCATAGGTTTGCCAACACGGGACTAGTTGATTCACCTTGGCCCTCCCCCCATCCCTAACCTCTAATAGACAGAAAATATCTTCTAATGAAGGCCTTGTTACACTTGCTGACGGATGCAAAACATTTGTAAAAAGGATACAGCGGACGAGCAAAATGTTCCATCCATTGTTATTCGTTCTCAAAAGTGCCCCGAATTTGCGTAACCAGAGCGGACAACACAAAAAGGACGTAGGACGGATGGAAAGCGGATGCTCCACGGAAGCATAGCGGATGGAAGCGGATGGGAGCGGATGGCACATCCTCAAGGCTTGCGGGGGAGCACAGTAAAGCGGACGCAGAACGGAAAGAGCAGATGCAGAGTGGATGCCGAGTGGATGAAGCGGATGTAGAGCGGAAGCCTAGCGGAAGCCTAGCGGAGGCCTAGCGTTCAATGCACATGCGGGGAGGATGCATTGCGTCAGCCCCGCGGATATAAAGGGAAGCAGCTTGCAAACAGGTCACCATTCAGAGGAAAGACCTGCTTCCAGACACAGCTTGGCAGCCAGCCAGCCAGCCAGCCAGCCAGCCAGCAACCCAACAACCATGGGGAAGAAACGGAAGCCTCTGCCATCTGCTGCCAGCCCTGGCAAGAGGGACAAGGCCACCCTCCCACCCACTGGCCCTGACTCTGCTTCTGCTGGGGCTTCTGCTGCCCGGGCTTGCTCTTCTGGTGCTGGGGCTTCTGCTGATGCTGCTTCTGGAGGTGGTGCTTCTGCTGGTGCTTACCCTGCTGGCACTGTTCCTGGTGCTGGTGCTTCTGCTGGTGCTTACTCTGCTGGCACTGCTCCTGGTACTGCTGGTGCTCCTGGTCCTGCTGGTGCTCCTGGTCCTGCTGGACCTGCTGGTGCTCCTGGTGCTTACTCTGCTGCTGCTGATCCTGGTCCTGCTGGTCCTGCTTTTGCTGCTACTGTTGTTGCTGCTGCTGGTGGTGGTGGTGGTGTGGAGGAGCAGCCCCTACAACCTCGAAGCCCTTCTGATGAGGGCCCATACGGCCCTGCCAAAGGGAGGAAGAGGCAGACGTGTGAACGTGAGAGGAGGCAATACACAATCGAAGAGGAACATGAGGAGGAGGTGCTAGAGTGGCTGAGGGAGAATGAATATATTTGGCGGAAGGGACACAGGCTCTATAGGCACACCAAAAGGAAGCAGGCTGCTTGGAGAGAGAAGGCGGAGAGCCTGGGCTACACTTCGGAGGTGCTCCTCGGCTGGTGGAAGCACATGCACACCTGCTACAGGAAGCTGTACCTCAAGAAATCTGGCCAGGCCACGGTCAAGCTGACAGACCGGGAGACCTACGTGATGGCCAAGTGCAGTTTCTTGGAGGGTGAGATCCGCCACCGAGGAGCAGCCCCTCTCACAACCCTTTCTCTCAGGCAGCCTGCTGAGAGCCAGTCCTCTTCTGGCAAAGAGTCAGCTCCTGTGTCCAGGCAAGTATCTATGGAGCGTGGCACGACGGATACCCCCCCGACAGCTGTACTACCCCTGGCAGAGCACGTGGAGGACCACCTGATGCAATGGGAGAAAGGAGACGGCACTTCCACCACAGCCCAACTCGCATTCACCCCCAGCTCCACCTCCACAGAAACACAGAGAGGCAGACCAGAGGGGCAGAGCCACACTGTCCTGCTGGAGATAAGAGACACTATCAGGAGCAGTGGAGATCTCCTCTCTCAGCTGGTACACACTGACGCCCCATCCTCCAACCGCAAGCCCTTCCTCACCGACGTCAACCAGACCCTCATGACCATGTCAGAACCCCAGTACCAGGTGGTGAAGGACAGGATCACCGATCTTCTTCACAACCCTCCAAGATGAACCTGCTCCCACCCAGTCCAGGCCTGCTCCTCCACCCCAGGTGATGTCACTGCCCTTCCAAGGCTTTCCACAGGCCCTCCCCTACCAAGGATATGACTACCAGGAGGTCCAGCAGCACAGGCAGCCCTTCCCAGTCCAGGCACAGATACATTGGATGCCACCGGTGCAACTGATGCCACCGATGCCACCCACGCCACCGATGCCACCGATGCCAGTCCTCACCCAGCTGCAGACCAGACAGCCCCACTACACTGCTCCTTCCTCCACCCCACAGCCAAGCCCGGCCTCAGTACATCTGTCATCGGTATTGGGGCTGACACCCCATGTCATGGAGAAAGGGGCTCTCAATATCACGGGGCTGAGCCAGCTGTCTGAGAGCTTCCTCAACACACTGTCCCCTGTTGTCCTCTCGGGGCCAGGCACCCCAGTGGCACCTCAGACCTGCACTCCAGCAGCAGCCACCTCCACAGCACCTGGACCCTTCACCCCTGAGACTGGGCACGCCTCAGAGTGACCAAGAAGAGTACCAGAGACTGGGTGGCTACCTTTTGCCTTTATTTTTGCTTTGGACACTTGACTTGGGTCATTTTTCTTTTACAGCTTGTTATTAATAAAGATTATCTTTGCTTCACACACTTGCTTCATTTATTTTTGTCAATAAGGTCTTGGTGGAAACTTTTAGAAATGGTTTAAGCCTTTGCATGCTTGTGGGATGGGCAGGGATAGCTGTGGGATGGGTAATAGCTGAGGGATGGGCAGGGATACCTGTGGGATGGGCAGGGATACCTTTGGGATGGGTAATAGCTGTGGGATAGATAAACCTCCAGTGCAAGCATAGTGGGGCTGTATGGTCCACCCTCCCAGATGCCACACCTATGGCCCTTTATTATCAATAATAATGTAATCAATCATCCACACTTGTCAACATAAACACAACTCTTTATTAAATGTCCTGTTCATTGTAGGGCCACCCACCATACATGGCCCAATCTCATCAGTGTGATGAGACAGGCTGAAGGAAGCATCCATTAATCATCTATCATCCTGTCTTGCCACTCCACTGCTCCAGCTGGGGAGTTGCACCAGTGTCTCAGGAGGTTGCGCTACTTCTTCCTTTCATGTGAAGCTCTGTTGGGGCCTTGCACATCCACAGTGTCTATCAGGTTTCGCCCTTGCCTCCATTCACCAGGCTCCATGTCCCCATTGCCTTGTTGGAGGTCTACGAGCCTGTTCTGCAACACTGGGTAGCGGGTGCGCATGAGATTGTGCAGGATGCAGCAAGCTTCCACGATCCTCCTCACGGTCTGTGGGCGATGCTGCATGGTGGTGAGAAGTACCTGGAACCTGTTGGCCAGGATGCCAAAGGCATTCTCCACCACCCGCCTTGCCCTGGACAGCCTGTAGTTGAAGATCCTCTCTTCACAGGTAAGGTATTTGGAGGTGTAGGGCTTCATGAGGTAGTTTCTGAGGGAGAAGGCGTCATCCCCCACGATGAAGTAGGGCACATCTTGCGTGTCGTTGGGCAGGGGGTCTGGATCTGGGAAGCCCATGATGAGGTTGCGTTCCAGCCCCTCCTTGAGGTCACTGGCGTTGTATACCTGGGCACCTGAAGCTGACCCATTGCCTGAAGCATCGATGTACATGAACTTGTAGTCAGAATTGACCATGGCGAAGAGGATGATGCTGAAGAAGCCCTTGTAGTTGAAATAAGTGGACCCCCACTTGGCTGGAGCATTGCAGGCCACGTGCTTCCCATCTATGGTTCCAACGGTGTGGGGGAAGTTCCACTTCTGATACCACTGCTCTGCAACTTTCTTCCATCCTTCTTCAGTGTAGGGGCACTGGAGGAGCTCCTCCAGGTATTCTTCGATGATGGCCTGCACCACTTCTCTGACCACAATGCTGATGGTGTTGTTTGGCACCCTCCAGCCATACTGCATGCTCTTGTAGGTGGTTCCGGAGGCCAGGTGGCGCAGAGTCAGTGCCACCTTGAGCCCAGGGTCCAGACTGGGCCGGAAGTTGGTGTTTGCCTTGGTCAACCTGGGTCTCAGCTGCTCCACAACTTCGTCAAACATGGCTGGAGGCATCCTCATGAAGTTCTGGAATGTACGAGGGTCTTCGTTCCTCAGGTCCACTATCAGCTTCTTGTACAGTCCATACTCTGCTCTTCTCGCGATCCATCTTCGGACCCAGACACTTCTTGGCCACCTCCTTTTCTTCCCGAAGAACAGTTGAAAGAGCTTGTAGATGGCTTCGCACTGTTGCAGAACGATGATGGCTACCAAAAGGAGTGTGTTACGATCCATGGTGGAGATGACTGGATGCTGTGGAAGAGCAAGAGCCAGATGAAGGCTGCAGAGGTCTGCACCGCAGGGCTGCTGGACTGAAAGTGAGATCCAGGTGAGTTCCTCCCCCTTTTTATAGGCAATATAGGTTTTTCACTAGGTGTCCTTCTGCATCCTCTAGGCATCCTCTATACATCCTTAATATCCGAGATAGGTCCCATCTGTGAATGTTTTTTCTGTTTTAATGCTTTGTATGTGAGCTGCATCCACTTTCATCCTTTCTCCGTCCGTGCTACTAATGCTGCGCGTCCATTCCACGTCCGTTTTGCTTCCTCCCTGTGTCCATTTTCCGCTGGAGCGGATTTGAGTTGCACGGATGTGCAGCAGATACCTAGTGGATATAGCTGACGTGTAACGGATGACGACGGTTGTAGAACGGATGTTCCCCGTATGCGTTGCGGATGCAGAACGGACGCATTGGATACATTTTCCGCTCAAAAAGTTTTGAGCTGCTCAAAACTTTTTGAGCGGATGGAACCTCAGTCAACGGATGCTGGACGGATAGAGAGGATGAAAAACGGAGGCAGTGAGTACAGAACGGATGAATCGCGTTAACCAACGGATGGCAAGTGTTTCTCTCCGTTTTACATCCTCTTTCCATCCGTTGGTGCAGTATGACATGGGCTTTAGATAGTGTAGAAATGCATTTGTTTTTCCTAGAAGCCTTAAAGATTAAAAGTAAAAGCATTCAAATTACTTTGCAATTTGGTATTCCATTTATATTAGCTAAAATGACTTTGAGTTTTAATCTGTTTTATTGTTTCCTGAACCAGGATGAGTTCTCACTCTTTGATTTAGTACAAATTTAGGAATTTGAGACTGCATAGCAAATGTAGAGCTACCTTATATGGGCTAAATATATGCAGACATAAGTCGAGAAATACAGAGAACTCTAAATATTTCATGTCTCCAGTTGTTGTCCATGTTTAGATACAGATACGTAATTTTACAGATTTGGTGGTCTTACTCATGGCTCCGCAGGAGTTATACTTTCTCAAATATTCTAGTCATAAGTGAGGAGTTACTGTTTGTTATAGTAACAAATGATCTAGTAATGAAGATGCCTTTGTCTAATGCATCACCCATAAAATCTAGGAGAGCTGAACATTGAACATGTAAGCTCCTTTCCACAGAAATATTTAAAAAAAACATGAAAATAGCTAAACATAGGTTAGGTGGGGACGGAATATAATTCAAATATTATGTGTATTCATTTTAAAAGATCAAGAAATGTAGACATGTTGCCAAGTGGACATCCTCCTTCTTTACATGCATTGGATGACATGTATGTTAAAAAGAAGAGGGACATCAATCAGTTATGCTCTCATCATGACTTTTTCATCCCTCTCCATGGACATCCCTGTTTGATATATTACTACTTGTCTTTTTGGAAACAAGCTTCTACAAACCCCTGAATTTATTTTCTGATGTTGGATCAGGAAAACTTGGCCAGTGGCTGTAATGTGTTGGCTCTGTTTTCTATCCATTGTAAAACTAGCAGTGTATGACACATGGAGGAAAAATGCTTGGCTTATTCATACCAGAATATATAAATTTAAAGTGATGTAATAGCTCTTGTTGTACAAAAGGGCAAGAAGAACTGAACCTCTATAAATTGTTGTTTCCCAGGATTCAAAGCCTTGGGCCCATCCTTTGTTTGAAGTGCTAAATTCTGCTTTAAAAAAAACAATTACGATCTGGTGCATTTTGGAATAATGGCATGGTATTTTCTTAGAAGTCAGTACTGAACATTAATTTATGACTATTTTTCAAACTCCACTGAAGTAAGAATGTAATAGCTTTTGCTTGATTTACTTTCTATAACCTGCCACTCACAACCAGGGGGCGACAAGACGGCAGACAGCCAATATTCCAGTCACAAGGCTGAATTCCTTAGGACGGTGAAAAGGACTATTCAGGGAGAAGAGAATTTCCCCCTCCTTTTTATAATGAAAAAGCATCAATAAAACATCTGTTTAAAAAAACCACACAGGCAAAAGAAATCTGTCTTAATCAAAGAAGAGGGGAAAAAACCAGCGTAATGGTTTTCAGTGGAATGACATGGTATGCTAATCCAGTGTTTCTTAAAAGTGTAGTCCTGGGACCCTGGAAGTTCCCTTTCAGTGTTCCTCAAAATCAGATTTATTTACCACTTTATGAAGAAAAATTATACTATTAAAATCCCATCAAACTAATGAGAGAAACAGCAGCGAATATGGCAATTCTAATTTTTACTGTGGTAAATATCAATAATCCATACAAACAAAGCTCCTTAGGGGGCCCTTCATATCTTTTAATATGGTCCTCAATATAGTCCTCAACGTGACCAGAATTGAGCCCAAAATTTCTGTTGCCAGCCAAGATAGTTGTTAAGTGAGTTGTGCTCCATTTTGTGATCTTTCTTGCCACAACTCCTAAGCAAAACACTGCAGTTGTTAAGTTAACAACACGGTTGTTAAGCAAATCTGGCTTCCTCACTGACTTTGTTTGTCAAAAGATAGAAAAAGGCAAACACTTGACCCCAGGATACCTCAACTCTCATAAATATGAGTTGGTTGCCAAACATCTGAATTTTGATCACATGACCATGGGGAATTGATGGTCATGTGAAAAATGGTCATAAATTGCTTGTTATAAATTGCTTGTTATATAACATAAATTGCTTGTTATAAGCCGTTATAACTTCAAATGATCACTAAGCTGTTGTAAGTTGAGGACTACCTGCAGTGGGAAAGATTCCTTGGAGATTTAACAAACACTGTCATAAGAAACCAATTGCTCAAGCAGCTCTGCAATTTAAAATGCTAGCAAAAATAACACAGAGGTTTAGAGGTCTTCTTACAATGCTTAAATTACCTTCTCCCTTTGGGGTAGTCTTCTCTGTGGCTGCCCCCCAGCCCTGGAACAGCCCTTCCCCTAAGATCAGGAGGTCCCTATCTCCTTAGCCTTTTGGAAGGCTGCAAAGACCCGGCTCTTCACCTGGACTAGGATGAGAGTAAAAGCCAGTACATATAGAATTGATGCCATCTGGGGGGGATGCAAGGTTTTATTTTGCACAATGTGGGCCTGCTCTCTTACCTTTATGTTTTAATTGGCAGTTATTCTGAGCTACCCAGGATTGATTAATGGTCCTAGAGATCTCATAAAGATATAAATACATTTTATATTAAATGAATTAATTAAATGAACCTTTGCTAGACCAATACTTGAATACAGCTCGACTGTCTAGAATCTACATTGTATATTGGACATTAATACAATTGACCGTGTCCAGAAGTATTTCACAAGAAGAGTACTACACTCCGCTGTTTGCAACAGAATACCCTATTCCACCTGGTTTGAGATTATGAATTTGGACAACCTCGAATTATGCTGCCTACAGTTTGACTTAAGCATAGTTTATAAAATAATCTGCTTTAATGTACTTCCAATCAATGGCTTTTTCACCTTCAGCTGCAACAATACAAGAGAACACAATAGATATAAACTTTAATCTACACCACCCCAAACTTGATTGCAGAAAGTACAACTTCAGCAACAGAGTGCCTGGAACACACTACCAGACTTCCTTGTCACATCCCCAAACCCACACTCCTTTTCCCTCAAGCTAATCACTATTGACCTCACCCGCTTCCTAAGAGGTCTGTAAGGGGCGTACATAAGCACACAATTATGCCAACCATCCCTGACCTTTTGTCCCCAATTATTCATACCCATTTCCTATATTTATACTTATGTTTATTAGCTTGTAAGCTATTGACAAATAAATAATTTTTAAAAAGAATTAAATGAATGGTTGTAAGTCAAACACTAAATGTAGTCTGTTTCTTATATGGAAGACAAATTTTGCTTCCTGATATATAATAAGATTGATACTTTCAAGTTCCCTCAGTACACCTTGCTAATCCTTACAGAGAACATAATTTCTCTTTGTTATTAAAATGTATTTAAACTTGACCTACTTCATGAAGAGTGGGAAGAGCTTTCTACTTACTGCTCTCACCATTCTTCATGAAGCACTATTTTGTACAGGTTAAGGAGTACATTATAATCTGGTCCCCTATTGTATTTCTATAGCTTTTATGCACATGAGATCACAAATCAAATACATTTTTGTAACCTTACATTTCATGAAAACTGTGAAAATGAAGGAATCAGCTACAGATGAACTTTTTCTACTATTTTATACCTTTTCCAATTCTAATGCCTTTTATTATTTTTCTATTCCTAATGCCTTTTTCAGATGAATGATTATGAGTCAATTTCTTATCTCTCAAGTGACATATCATCCTTCTGATATGTTTCCAAGAATTTACTTTGTTTAGTCAAAATTAAGTTGTATGGAAATAAGAGAGAGAGAGAGAGAGAGAGAGAGAGAGAGAGAGAGAGAGAGAGAGAGAGAGAGAGAGAGAGAGAAAGAAAGAAAGAAAGAAAGAAAGAAAGAAAGAAAGAAAGAAAGAAAGAAAGAAAGAAAGAAAGAAAGAAAGAAAGAAAGAAAGAAAGAAAGAAAGAAAGAAAGATCTCCTAATAGTGCAAGTCATAAACTGTTTCTGTCCTGGATTTTTCTTTTTTTTTTATTTGCAACTTTAACCTCTGAATTGAACTGATTCTCTGGAGTGAATTAGAATTTCATGCTATGAAAATCTGCATACATTCAATTAATTATTTCTTCTGAATTCTGTGAAATATTTTAAAATATTGCAATTGTTTCTAGAAGTTGTTTAACTTAGGTGATGGAACTTTTCACCATATTTATCTAAAGGGTCTGATAGTATTAAATTCCTAAAATAAGATGACCCTGTGTATGTGTGCGTGTGCGTGTGTGTGTGTGTATTTAAGTGGGAGACAATGATCTAATAATCTTTAACCCAGAGCTACCTTGCAAGAGACACATTTTTAGCAGAGATCTTTAACTATTCTTATCTCTAACATAGGTGAAACTTCTCAACGATTGATGTCAAAGTTAATAGGGCTTTTTTTCCATTCCTCCAGAAATCCTTCAGTAGCAGAAATATTTCCATTGAATTTATGATGCTCAAAATAGAATGTGTATAACAAGACATATAAAGCTTAAAAGAAGGTCACACTTATTCAAGTGTTCCTTGCCTTTATTGATACTTGTGAGTACAAACAAATACATTTAAGGAATTTGACTATCAAAATGTCTAAACAAAGGTTACCTCTGCTTTTTTATGGGGTTAATAATAATATAATGGTTAAAACACATTGTACAGATCAAATTATTTTGACAGCACACCTTGCTGGAATAAAATTTTATTAATTAATAAACAATATGATTTTAACCCCTCAAATAAAATTTAAATTAATTTTTAAAGGGGTGTGGGCATGTGTATTTATGTATAATTGGATTTCAGCCCCTGAAAGCTAATGTTTCATTGAGTTATTTCAATTTTTTAAAAATGTGTTATATAAAGAGCAGACAAGTACTAATTTGCAATTTTTAAACAAATGTTTGCTCATTTTTATGGTTAATAAATTTAGCAGATGAATTCTTTGGAAACTATAAAATTGAGAGACTTATATATATGAGTTTCTTTTTTACTTTCATACATATAAATCTACTTAATTAAATTCCATAGATGCAGAACATTCTTTCACCAAAGTTCTCCTGGAATTAAAAAAAATGAAAAAGGAGTCTGGTACTATCTTCTGTAGCTAACAAATTTTATTGAAAGACATAAGCATTCATGAGCTTTTTAAATAAAATTAATAAATCCAGACTCTTCCTCATTTTTAGTACTGTAGTCTAATAATTGTTCTTCTCCAATGATGTCTCCAACGATTATGTTCAAAACATAATTTTTTAAAAAAATACAATGTTAGCAAAGTTATTTAGCCTATATTTAAAACTTAACAATGAACCTGTTGCTACCTACCTAGTTTTATTATGCTATTTAAAACTACCCTCTCTGTGTGTTTTTTGTTAATACTTGTGCTTCTATACTTTATGGTGAATTCCTTTCTCAGGCTCCTAAGTGTGATAAATCCTAAATCCTACATATATAGTAGAGATAAACTTTTCTGATTGGGACAATTCTTTAATTGTTTGTTGTAAGATATTTAATGATCATTTGCAACCTGCATTCAAAATATGCCATCAGCCCCCTTGTTACATACACCTTCTCTATGCTTGCACTATGTTCATTCTAACAACTTTTAAGCAAACAAAGTATTATCATAATTGGTGACAAATGAAATGTGCGATATGGTTGTTTTAAACAGCAATGATATACTTTGCCCCAAAGGCAGTACATAAATATTGCAATAAATAAATAAATTCTAAGAGCAATACAGACACATTAAAATGTTCACATCCTCAGCAGACTTGCAATCTAAGTAACATTACTTATGTAATAAAGATGAAAGGAAATTTGCTATACATCATAAATATTGGAAAGCTACAAACTGAAAGCACAAACTTGCATATACTTGTGTATACTTAAAGGTAAACAAGAAAATCTTAGGTACCCTCCATATATATTTATCTGCAAGCAGAGTTTCTAGCCACAAAACAGTTAATAAATCATGGGCTTAAACATGCCAAGAAACTAGTGTTTTAAAACAATGTAATTGCCAACAGTAATTTAATTCTTAAAACTCTTGAGCTCATTCTGAAAAAAAGTACTTTAAAAACTTGCAGGCTCTTAGGGAAGAATTCAAACTGTGAAAATTAAGCTTTGATTTACATCTTAGATTAATAATCTGAACAGAACTCTGGGCCAATTCTGCCTCTCTAGCAACACGGATGGTTTCACATCAGGGATGGGATTCTACCAGTTTGCACCTATTCGCTAGAACCGATTATTAACATTCTAAGCAGTTTGGAGAACCGGTTGCTAGAAGAAATTACTGGCCTAATCCTGTAAGGAAGGCAGGAAGGAAACATTCTGGTGTTGTTTACAGAAACTGCCTTTCCATTAACCCTTATTACATTCTTGGCAGGACTAGACTTCCTGTCTCAGGAACTTCTCTGGTTTTTTTCCCCTCCTTTGCTGGTACTTTGCTTGTGTGAATGACCATTCAAAGTTACAATGGCACTGAAAAAAAATGACTTATGACCATTTTTCACTCTTATGACTGTTGCAGCATCTCCACAGTCATGAGAGGCCAGGCAAGGAGATGCGTGCCTCGATGTGAGTGATATTGAGTTGGCCACGCCCAGCCAATAACATGACCACTAAGCCATGTCTACCCAGTCACATGACCACCAAGCCACGCCCACAGAATCGGTTGTTAAAAAATTTGAATCCCACCTCTGTTTCATATCCACAATGCATATTCCACACACATTATCAACGTGGGATCTCCATGAAGTATGATAGGGATTTCATTTCTATACAGAGGAGGGCATCAGGCTCTTGTTAATTTGGTTATTTCCAGTTTGCAACATGTCAAACTGAACTTCATTCAGATGGAATTTTATGCAGCCATATGGGGTGGACACAATATTTGTTTATGGCTAAATTATACCTCTAGAACCCTGCGTCCTAGTCTCAGAGGACTTGATGGAATCAAGTATGAACCAATTTTGAAGCCAATGTTCACAAGACTCCTTACTTCCAACATTTTTTTTTCCTGCTGGTTTTCTAACTGGGAGCAAAATAAATTCTGGA
Source organism: Laticauda colubrina (assembly GCA_015471245.1). NCBI lineage: Eukaryota > Metazoa > Chordata > Lepidosauria > Squamata > Elapidae > Laticauda > Laticauda colubrina. The sequence goes on from BLBF01000016.1 coordinate 19,213,371, forward strand.
GACAACTGCAATGCAATTAACAAGGCACTTTGGCTCCCCATTGCCATACATGCAATGAGATGGTTATATGTTAATGGATAGTTTTCAGTTTTGACTGATAGCCTTTTCATTATTTTCTATCACTCAAGGTCCCCTTAATTAAATGTTGCAATGGGACCTCTTGGTGGCACTCTGGAACAGCCTTCCATCTGAGATCTAAGGTATTCCTACACATAGGGAAACAGCACCTGCAGGCCAGACAAGGAATAATGGATGGAAAATGAACAAAGAGAGATTCAACCTGGAAATAAAGAGAAACTTTCTGACAGTGAGAACAATCAACCAATGGAACAGAAGTTGCCTCCAGAAGTTGTGGGAGCTTTAGCACTTGAGATCTTCAAGAAGAAATTGGACTGCCATTTGTCAAAAATGGTATAGGATCTCCTGCTTGGATGTGGGGATGTGTGACTAGATCAATGGTCGCCAAACCAGTGGGCCATGAAAAAATTTTGGTGGGCCGCAGAGAAATCTCACCCCCAAAACACCTTCCCAAAGCCATTAATCCAGGGTGCACAGAAACATGAGGCTGTGTCGCCCACATGGCCTGCAAGAACCCTCCCCACCCATTCACTCCATACCCAGCAAACTTGCCTACTGAATTGCTATTTTTCCTTTTTCTGACCATCATCTGTTCTGCTGTGCCGGGAGATTTAGATTAGCTAGGAAGCAGGAAATGGTTGGATTTCTTGCTTTCTAGCTAGTCTTTAGATTTTCAGCTCAGCACAGCCAAACCTCCCTTAGGACTGAAGGTTTGCTTGCAAGCAAATTCAGTGCAGACTCAGGGCAAGCAAATTTGAGAGACTGAGCTAGCCGATGGCAGATAGATAGTTCACTGAATGATTCTGTGAGGAAGTCAATCTGCCTGCTTTGCCTGATTTTGAGTAAAAGTTGCTCTTTTTATAAAAAAAATTCAATATTTACATGCATGGTGTGTTGTGAGGTAATTTTATGAGTTTGCTTGCAAGCAAATTTTATGTAACAGACTGAGCTAGCCAATGGCAGATAGATAGATTTCTGAATGAATCTGTGATTCTGTGAGCAACTCAATCTGCCTGCCTGCTTTGCCTTATTTTGGGTAAAAGTTGCTCTTTTTTATAAAAAATTCAATATTTATAAAAATATTTATAATATTTACATTCAAGCCATGCCCAGCCAGTCACATGACCACCAAGCCACACCTACAAATTAGGCCATACCCACAGAACCAGTTAGTGGTCCCTGGGATCTAAAATTATGAGTTTGGTGATCCCTGAGGTCCAAAAAGTTGGTGACCCCTGGACTAGATGACCTACAAGGTCCCTTCCAACTCTGATTATCTATTATCTGTTATTTTCTCATACATATTCCTGGAAGGCTGTGATCTGGTTCTTCCCCCAACAATGGGCTAGAATAGTGGTTGAATTATGATTGGTCTGGCATATGTGAGAAGAATACTTTTGTTTTTAACTATGTTTTTAATTATTATTGTGAGTTGCCCACAGTCGTTACATGATATATAGGCCAAGTCCTATATATAAACAAATCAGTAAAATAATGGGACTCAGGTAACTGACTATTGAAAGTTTCATTTAAGAAAAAGTAAAGAGAAATTTACAATTTGTCATTTATTTGCTTAGTTATTTGGCTTCTATGTTGCTCAAGTATCATTCATTTATTTGGTTTCTTACTATGGCTTCTGTGCCACTTCAATTCCCAAAGACCCTGAGTGACTTATATCCACCAATAACATAGAATTAAAACATAATGCTCTTCAAAATATATCACCAAGCATCTACTACATGTATCCCCCCCCCCCCCCAAACAAAGAGCAGGCCTGGTTTTTTTCTCTGTCTCCAATTTGGGTAGCACCAAGTATGTAGTAAATCTAACCTGCATTTTTATTCCTCTAAAAACTCTATTAAGCTACTATAGGACATTAAAATAGTGTCTGAATTTCAGAACCCTCAGGTTCTTCAGATCAATCACATAAAAAGACATTGGCAGATGCCATGAAATATGGTTGTACTAAACTATTATTTAAAAGTAAATAACAAATTATTACATAAATGCTTACAGTGAAACAGATGCAAACCAAAACTTACATTATCCGAGATATGAATATAAGAGTTTTTTAAATTGAGAACCTTCAATTACATTTTTATTTTGTTTAAAAAGACAAGAAAAGAAGTCTTCAGGCAAACTTCTATAGGAAGATAGCTCCCTAGCAGAAGATAATGGAGAAATTTCCTGGAATACTACCGTAGAACTGGAATAAATGATAAGCAGAGTTTCAGGATATAAACAGTATTAAAGACAGTATTAAATAGATTATCTCATATATTACAGACGAGGAGGATTCATTAATTTTTACTGCTTTCATGAAGAGAAAAGCTGGTGCTATATTAAAGGCATTCAAATATATAGATTTGACATTAGATGAATATTCACATTGCAATTTCTGCTTCTAAGGTGCCTACCTTAAAGTAGGATCTATGAAGGTTCTCAGTCATCCAGGTCATGGTTTTTTCAAAGGCAATTGGACTATCTTGAATTTCTTTGAAACCCTCCCTCAACAGAGGGGGAAGGGAACAATACTATTTATCTCCTGTTTACAATAAGCCCTTTCAGCACTCCCAAGACAATCCCACACCAATTAACTAACCCCCCAAGTAGTTTCAATGATCCTCAGAGTGTTAATGACTGGCTGACTGCCAAAGTATAAATACTTTCTATTTCCCACCCATTAGTTAGTATTGGATAAAAAAATGAACCGTCTTCAAGGAAAATCAAGAAGGTCTCATTGCCATTTTAAAGCAACTTTGAGACTAGTTTTTAACAACCCAAAATCAAAGTGAAATCATTATGAATTTTAAAGAAAAAAAAGCAACAGGAAACAGGGAAATTTTGAACAGAAAAGGGCATGGAACAGGGGTGTGGTCAAACATGGACCAGATTCTACCAAGGAATGCAGAGAAACCCCACCACTCCTATCCCCACCCTCACCAAATCCAATGCATCTGTATGGCATTGCCCACCCGTTGGGCATCACCTTGAAATGCTTGCACAGGTGGACCTCAATTTACACCCACAACTGAGCCCCAAATTTCCATTGCTAAGCAAGATAGCTGTTGAGTTGTGCTCTGTTTTATGACCTTTCTTGCCACCATTGTTAAGTGAATCACTGTGTTACTTAATTAGTAACACAGTTAAGTGAATCTGACTTCTCTGTTGACTTTGCTTATCAGAAGGTCAAAAAAATGAGATCACATGACCCCGGGATACCACAACTCTCATAAACACATGCCAGTTGCCAAGTGTCTGAATTTTGTTCATGTCACCATGGCAGTGTTGGGATTCAATTTTTTTTTACTACCGGTTCTGTGGGCGTGGCATGGCTTGGTGAGCATGGCAGGGGAAGGATACTGTAAAATCTCCATTCCTTCCCCACTCCTGGGGGACGGTTACTGCAAAATCCCATTCCCTCCCCACCCCACTGACCTGCTTTCCAGCTCTGTTCTCCCGTGCAAGGCAACAAAAGAAGACCCAGCCAATCAGCTGGGACTGAGGAGGCAGAGAATAGATGGGGGCAGGGCCAGTCAGAGGTAGTATTTTCCGGTTCTCCAAACTGCTCAAAATTTCTGCTACCGGTTCTCCAGAACTGGTCAGAACCAGCTGTATATCACCTCTGGACCATGGGGATGCTACAATGGTTGTAAATGCAAAAATGGTCATATCACCTTTTCCAGTGTAAATATGGTCCATTTTCAGTTATAAATATGAATGATAACTAAATGAATGGTTGTAAATTGAGGACTACCTGTACTTGCACCATTCTAAGGCCTTATGTCTCTAGAGATTTTCAGTCACCAAGATCATGGTTCTCCCAAAAATGCTTTTTCAAAAGGCAACTGGACTTTATTTTTCCTTGAAGATATTTTGCTTCTCGTCCAAGAAGCGTCTTCAGTTGAGACTGAATGCTGGGGAGCTGAAGAATTCTTCCTCCTCCTTTTTTGTACCATTACACAAAATGAATCATATTCTGCTGGCCCTATACTTCCCAGTGCATAATAGTCACAAACACAGAGAGATGTAACATGAGAGGAGATCAAAGCACACAGGCTTTGGTTAAACCAGGGGTCAGGAACCTGCTGCTCTAGAGCTGCATGTGGCTCTTTCATCCCTCTGCTGCTGCTCCCTGTTGCCAGTTGGCTTCCCAATTGATAGGGCTTTTGGTTGGGAGAGTTAAGAGGAAAAAGGACGCCGTGCTAGGAGGAGACTCTATGGTGGTGGTGAGGGGTCACCATAGATTCTGGTCGGCTTCAGAATTGAACGTGGGGCTTCCGGTTAGGACCTTTGTGGCTCTTTGAGTGTTTAAGTTTGCCAACTCCTGGGTTAGACCCTCCACATACACATTTCCACCCATAGAGAAACAACAGATTAACATCTGAAGAAGGAAACCCTATGCCCTTTTTCGGCTAAAAGAATGAGAAAGAATTCTAGTCATGGTCTGCATGCCTACCCAACCTTATTTGTATCTCAGTTTTGTTTATAAATTTTACTAGCCACCTTGAGTACCTGACAGAACAAAAAAATGAAGGATACATCAAATAGACCAGATAGATATATGCCATCTGAATTGGACAGTGGAAGGGAGAAACCTTACTCCTTTCTCAGCAATCCTCCCACATTTCATGTTTAAATGTTTAAGTTGTTTTAACTGATTTATTAATGTTTTTTGTTCCTTAAGACTTTGATCTCCTCCAGAGTTGCGCATGTGGGATAGGCAGCTTTAAAAATCAAATAAATAAACAATGATTGCTGCTGGTTCCATTCTGATCCCTGATGCCCAGCAAAGGTTGAGCAAGACTCTGAATAATAGCATTCCATCATGCATTTAGTCCAAGCCACAGTGGTATTCAGCAGGTTCTGACCAGTTCTAGAGAACCGATAGTGGAAATTTTGAGTAGTTCAGAGAACTGGCAAATCCCACCTCTGACTGGCCCTCCCTCATCTATTGTCTGACTCCTGAATCCCAGCTGATCATCTGGGTCTTCTTTTGTTGCCCTGCACAGGAGAATGGAGCTAGAAAGCAGGTTAATGGAGTGGGGAAGGAATGGGGATTTTGCAGTATCCTTTCCCTGCCATGCCCACCATGCCATGCCCACCATGCCATGCCCACTAAACCATGCCCATAGAACTGGTCGTAAAAATTTTTGAATCCCACCACTGGTCCAAGCTGAATGTGAATGCTGTCTATTTGATGGAAACAAGATTGTACATTATTTTATTTAATTATTTTATTTAAGATATGAAGAACAAAACAGAAATCAGCAAAATGCACAGAAATTCAGGAATGTGGATGTGGATATGGATGGCAAAAGGAAACAAGTGGATTTTAGAATGAAAGAACGAACGAACAAATGAAGTAACTAACTAACATAATTTTATTACAGTTGTAGACCAGAGACCAGAACCCACCAGAACCATGAGACCAGAGAACATGGCAACTTTTAAGACTTGTGACCTTCAATTCCCAGAACTCTCAGAGTCGAAGTCCACAAGTCTTAAAGTTGCCAACTTTGGGGATCCCTAACTAAGGGGACACGGTGGCTTACATAGTAAGACACTGGGCCTGTGCACCACTGAGATCAACAGCTCAGTAGCTCGGCTCCTGTGAGCAAGTAAAACCATGGAGAGACAAGAATATCTACTGGCATTCAGGCATCCTGCAGGTAAGGATAACACTGCCCAAAAAAAATTCCTTTCATAGAGGCAGGCAGCTGCCTCAGTGATCCCTGGCTAACACTTGCCCTTTGCTAAAGAAATAAACATGGTCTAACTATACTAAAATAACAATCCATAAACTGTGTGGTTCGTTAGAACAAATTAATCTATAATTCTCACTTGAGACATGCACACCTAAACTAAATTATCCTCCCTCCCTCCCTCCCTTTGGACTCATTACAAGAGGGCAAAGTCCTTATTCCAAGGAAAGTTGAAAGGAAAGGTCAACCAAGGGAATCAGAAAGGTGAATGGACTCAGCAATAGATGCACTGTTGCAAATCATGAAGGCTCAAGCTGAGGATAAAACATGGTCACTAGGTGTTGATACCAGCCTCCTGGAATATAATCAATTAAATGGCAAAAATGATAAGTCTTTTGAGTATTGTCTCAGCAGCAGTACCTAATGGTAGACTATAAAGCAATTTCACCTCATAGTAATCGTTCCCAAATTTTACAGAGAAGATAAAAAGTTGCAACACAAACTTAATTTCCCCATCATCATGCTTTCCATATTAAACCATGCAGAAAAAGGCAGAAGACTGAAAACTGGAAAAGAGCACAACAATTCTGTGTACTGAAAGACTGAGTGGAGAAAAACAACTTTCCAGGTGTTGAAACCATGGTAAATACAGGATGTAGGCCTTGAATAAGGGAATCTGCATGCATGTGTTTAATATAAATACACACATGCATTCAAACAGTTTACTCTTCACACTGCAGTAGGTTGTGTGTGTCAGTCATTACTTCTGGGTGAAATAACTGACGAAGGGGTCAGTCCACCTGAAAATTGCTCTCTAAAGACTAACTGAAACAGATGGGCATTGATGGTGTTTTCAAGGAAATTAATCAGCTTGGACTAGCAGCAATGCCAGAAGCTCCATAGGTCCAATCTAGCCTAATGAATTCCGAGCTCTCTGTCTTAATAGCTCCTGACAAGACTAATTTACTCATGTAAGTGATTAGAGAGGGAATTATCTCTTTAATTGTTGCTTAACACTCCTCCAGGTATCACACCGAAAAGGGGAGGAAGACAGTTACACTCAATCGAGGTAAAAAGGACAGGAGATTTATGAGAGACAGAACAGAGAATGGGAAGGAAGAAAATAGATTTATTAATGTACCTGAGTTATAGGAGTTAAATTAAAAAAAAAGCTAGCATAGCTGGGTTGATCATGAGGCAAGAAAATTCAAAGTGTGTCAATGCCTCTATTAAATATGCAAAGGTTTGCAAATGTTGAAAGCTCAATAAAGCCAAATAAAACCAATGCAGTTTGGAATCATTAAAACAAAACTTCTCATGCCACTATACTGATTTTTTGCACCATTTTTACTTTGAAAAATAACTATTTGTACCAAGAAGTATGATATTTTCGCACATCTTTTTATAACGAACACATGGTTGGGAGCAAATACAACAAATTGAGGATAAATAGGTTGGCAGGTAGATAGAAAGAAGGAAGGAAGGAAGGAAGGAAGGAAGGAAGGAAGGAAGGAAGGAAGG
>BLBF01000016.1:19230485-19252550 GCA_015471245.1 Laticauda colubrina
CTTCCTTCCTTCCTTCCTTCCTTCCTTCCTTCCTTCCTTCCTTCCTTCCTTCCTTCCTTCCTTCCTGATCTTGTAAGCAAGCACTTATGTTTATGCAATGTTTATGTTTCTCCCTTCTGATGTAGCAGAAATATCCACTGAGTGAAGACTTCGAAGTCCTCAATAAATTTTTCTAATGTTTATACCCACTAGAAATATATCAAGAGTTCCACAGATATAGAAGGAATATTTCTCCCAGATTTTATTGAAATATACAGAAGTTGAAAACAAAGCAGTCTACTAACCAACAGCCAACTATCCACAAACATTATTTGATAAGAAATGAAGTACATTAATAGTTGGAACTGCCTTGGGAATTAGAAGGAATGGAAAATAGAAAATAACTCCTTCTGCATGGAAGTTTCATTTTATTGGTCACAAAAATATCTTCTTTTAAACTTAAATCTCTGAAGTTCCACTGAATATCAGTACAATCTTTTAAACACCTCTTTTCCCATTTTTCCTGGTTGTAAAATAACTATAGAAAATTTATTTGAAAATGGTATGTAAACAAACAGTGATGCAACAGAGCCTCAAAAAAATGAAAGTTCCTCACTCAAGAAATCTCACAGAAACTCCAAAGAACCCCCATGGTATATATGCTTAGGGGAAGGGAGTTTGTAACAAAAGATTCTTTCAGATTTTTAAAATAGTGGTATTTTGAGAATAAAACTGCACATTTCATCCTTGAATGCACTTTTAAGAACAAATCATCTTCATTCCTGCATCCAGCTCTCAGCACTCAGATTTCTAAAGTGGCTCCATTTCCTAAAAAGCGCTTGGCTGCTTATGACAAATTGATCTATTCTGGTATTGGTCACCAATAGCTGAGATATCAATTATTGATGTGTTGTAAACTAGAAAAGTGTGGCCAAACACAAATGATTATTATAGCTTTACTGTAGTGTGGTATTCATCGAATAGAACTATTAAGGGTCTATAGCCTTTAAGATGGCAACCTGACATGTTTGCTTGTTGATAAAACATAGCAAAAACAGTAGAATTTATTTTCCAAGTAAAAATCTGGCTACATAGCAAATTTAATTCAAAGGAAGAGGAGAAGGAAGAGGAAGAGGAGGAGGAGGAGGAGAGAAAGAACTTTAGTGCTATTACTATTCCTAAAAAATTACAGTCAACACAACTTATCTTGGATGAAGTGTTCCAGTCACCAACAAATGTCCTTTTTTTAAATTTAGAAACTTGTACCATTTTCAGTCAGAGGGAGAAAAATTAAAATGCCTTTGTTAAGTCAATTGGAGCTACACAAAATTGTTTCAAGATTTGTGTAAATAATAATAGGAGAAACCAAGGGATGAGGCAGGAAAAATACAAATGATGGATTTCAGACTTTTATATGTGTAAGATACACCATCATATGGAATGTAATTAAAATTGGGATTTGTCAGGTGTAGGATAATGTTTGATTGCAGTAAGAGTAAAAGCTGCCAGGATATCTGTGAATTCTCCAGTATGGAAATATGAGTTTCTACTTCTAAAAAAATCACAACTGCTTCCATTTTTATCTGAAATACTGAGCAGCTGAGTGAGTTAATATGAACTGAATTATGCAGTTGCTTGAATAAGACACTAGAGGGAAACAATACAATATTATTCAGTGGAACCAGAGCTCCAGGTAATTTTAGAAGAGCATTTATTTAGGAAGACTTGCATTTGAGCTTCACTTCCTTCTTGTATCCTCATCACTTCATCTATGTTTTGTACAACTCTTTCCAGAAAATCTCCTCACAACTGGAGTTCCAAGCATACCTATGAAAATTGTCACAAAGGCTCAAATATGGCACCACTAATGGTGCAATTGTGTAATTTTTGGATTTAATTGTGATCTTGATTCACTCAAGTGACTTGCACAACTAATGCAACATTGGTAACTATCAAATAAGACAATTTCTAAAACCAGAACTATTAAGGTATTTCTCATGATTGTCAAATTATAATACCAATTATCACAGTTGGGTAAAACAAAACAAGACACCAAATGCATTATTAAAACTGTGTTTAGAATTGGAAAAGAAATAGCTAGTCTTGCCAAAATTATTTTAGCCTCTGTCTCGCTCCTTCCTGATAGACACAGATAGACACTTTTTTTAAGTGTAAAAATATTTCTGCACGTTATCACTTAAAAATGGTTAATTTAAATTTTATAACAAGTGGACCAATTAAGGATGAGGATTCAGGAATTAAACTGTAAAAAGCACAGCCACTGTGCCTTAGCCTGTTACATTATGTTGGCATTTAAGGCCATGATATTTATAAGGCTTACTTTTCTCAATAAGCATGGTAGATGATGATATGAATTTGTGAACTTATTATCAGTATGAATACTATATGAACTTGTGAACTTATTATGTGAACTTATTATTGTGAAATTATTGTGAATATATATGACCATATGAACTTGTGGTTCAACTCATTGATATAAAAATACTGATTCTGAGATTCAGCCAATGTCCACTGTTTTCATTCTGTATGCCATTTTCACGAGTACTTTATAGTAAAGATACCTGAGACTCAAGTAAATCCAGTTCCATGTGGAATAATGTCTGTTTTGACCCTGGTTTTTCTCCAGTGAGAGGTGAAGTGAGTCAATTTTCCAAACTATATGAATATAGAACTTTGAATATTTTTTGCCTGAAATGGGAATGTTTGCTAGTATGTGCTACAGGAGAAGAATGCTTGACCTGAACCTCTTCCAGATAAATGATCAGTGGCTTCAAGAATATTGATGCTGAATGATTGACTGATTAATTGGAAAGCAAGCCATGAAGATGATCACTATAAATATCTCTCTACTCAAATATTTGATCAAGCTAAATTGAAACCACTGGAGAAAAAGTAACAAAACATTCCAAGCATCTTCTCATGGCTGCTTTGAGTGATACCAGTTATTTTTACAAAAGTTCAAATTCATCACACAAACTTGGTTCCCGCCCCCCTCAAGTTCAAAAACAAACAATATTAAAATGCAGATTAAAGTCAGGGAAAGTTATTACACTACGGGGGATTATTTATAAGCTAAAGTACAGAACATTTCTGTGACATGTTCAGTTTTAAAATCTTAGCTTAAAGCATCTGCCAATTATAATTACTGGTTGCCTGGTCATCTTAGCTGCCTGCTGGGCACTGAAATTCTGTACTCCCTCAACCTTCAAAAACCAGAAAAATTTGAATAACAATATTTTTTTTTTACTTTGAACAACAAGGATGTGGTGGGCAGCCAGTTTTAAATCAAATCCTGGTTCTTTACAAGAAAGTTGGTGAATAAATTTAACATTTGTGTTCGAATAATAATAATCTGCATAAATTGCAAAAATTACAACATGTGCAACTCATTGGCAATTACCAAAACAAAGTGGCTAGGCTTCGAGGACACTGGTATCCCATCCTGTAAAGTATAAAAAAAAGTGTGAAAAGGATAAGGTAGCTATAGCTGACTTGAACACAGCAGATGTTCTGCTACCAAAATGTGAATCCACAAAATTTGCTTTATGAAGTCCTGGAAAGCTGCTGGTAATAAAAAAAGTAGTGTGGAGCTCCATGCCCCAATCAAACTCAGCTACTTTCCTATCTAAGCCATGTTTCGTTCTTTATCCTCTTCGGCTGATAATTCAAGCACCTTGAATTAAAAGTTTGAACACCTTTTAAAGAAGTTTGTAAAATCTTTTTTAAAACTACCCAACTGAGGTGTTAAGGCTTGAAAGAGACAGACACCTGGGAGTTGACTAGTAGAAAATGTTAACACCACCATGTGAAAGTCTTGCCAGGTTGCTTTTAGGCAGCTGCTGCTGATCTTTTCAACACATTGTTACTAACTTTAATTAATTGTTTTCTCTCCCTGCTCAGCAAATGAGTACATCAGAGGGATCAACACAAGAATAAGAAGGAGAAAAATCCTTTTTTTTTGGCTGCCAAAATGGCATGAATTTTTAAGCATCCCAGTTGAAGAAAGACACTTTATAGCTGAGATAGGGGTGCTATATATTACAGGGCATATATTAAAACCTACTGGGCTGGTAACATGAAATATGTTTAAAGAACATGGTAAAAAAACTTAACATCTTACTTATATTGAGCTTATATGAGGCATTAAAAGAAAAATTTGACAAGAGTTTACATTTTTCAACTTGTGTTTTCTTCCTACTGACTGCATAGACACTTACTTCCATGTTTATGGTTAATGTCAACAATTCAGAAGGATGTTTGTTGCTTTCAGTCCTGAGAGAGCTAACCTGGTACAGCCCTTTCAAGATCATCTCAGGTTGGCCAGTGATGTCACTTCCAAAACTGAGAGACTGAGAGTCATGGCATAAACCAAGGGTGTCAAACTCACATTGTCACAGCAACATCATGTGACATGTCGGGACTTTTTCCCCTTCACTAAGCCATGTGTGGGCATGGCCAGTACGTGATGCATCTGGCCCATGGGCCGGAAGACTGATATCCCTGGCATAAACAATAGCTGCTATTGTACCAGTATTCTACTGGGCCACTATTCTCCTTATCAATTATATTTTCATTGAACAGAGAATCTAACCAAGTTCAAATTCTCAGTATAAGCTAAAATAATATTATTATATTTGGGATATGTTGGGCCCACAGTTTTAAACCAAATACACATTTAGGGTGCCGAATTAGAAGAAGATAAGCATGGCTTTAAAACTGGAGGAAGAAACAATAATAATCTGAAATATGTTGATGACACTCCTCTGAAAACATAAATGATCTGGAATCTGAAGCTATGAAAGTCAAAGAGTACATGAAAAAAATGGGACTAAGATTAAATATAAGACTGAGCTAATGACATGGGTACAGCAACCAGCCTTATAATGGATAATGCTATTCTCAAAAAGGTAGATACTAGGTTCTGTTTTATAGGATGAACCATCAACAGTAAGCAGGCAAGAAAGAGGCCAGGAGCACGAGCAAGACTAGGAGCACGAGCAGGTGTGTGTGTATATGTATATGTGTGTGTGTATGTATATGTATATAAAAATGGCTAGAATGATGAAGAATCAAATACAGATATGTATAACACGTTAATAGAAGATATTTACAATGTAAACACTGCTATTGTAATGTTATAAAGTGCAGAAATTTGTTTTTAAATGTTAAAACATTGAATAAATAAATTTATATAAAATAAGTTTCTCTCTGCTTCACCTTAAAGATTCATAAATTTCTTCCCCATTCCCAAGGCAGCATTTTTTTTTTCCACAAGAGATAACACCTTGAATTACACCCAGAGACCATTGATAGCTTACAGAACAGATGTTGTAATCGACAAAGTGAGAAGCACCAATAACTATTTTGGAGCCCCTTTTTAAAGGGGATAAAGCAAGATCCTTGCATTTAAAAAAAATCTTGCAAAACAGATCATATCATAAAACATTTTATTGTATAATAAAAAAGAAACATTTTCTAAGATATGGTAGACATTAATCTTTCCATAGATTATGGTAATTGTATGAAAAGACACCCAGCTTCAATGTTAATCACTGCTAGAGTGTATTGATAAACAAAGGCACTCAAAATTTAGTCACGTTTCCAAGCTGGACCACTGCACTTTCACACTTAATCATAAGATTTTTTCAACTTTTCCAAATTACCCTTATGAAGAAAATAATTGTACCTTTTGTCTATTCTTCCACCCAATGTTTCTACACATATTTCTAGTGTTTAGAGTAAGTACCATATGTGATCTCCACTCTGTCAACAGCTTATGACCATGTCAACAGCTTTAAGACACTTATAGAAATGCTGCATAATAGCTGTGATGAAATACATTTTCTTAGATAAGACCAGAAGGTGCAATAGGTTTTCTTTTCTGTGGCTTGAATATTTACAACTTTCTGCCAAAGGTTTCATGATTTTAAATTAGATTTATTTGCGTTGTACTTTACATTTTATTTTTTATATTTATATTTTAGTCACCTCTTTGTTTAATTGTAATTTGTTATATGTATTAAAATTATTAACCACTTTTGATGACAATGTATGAAGCTACAATATGATCATCCTCACAAAACAACCCTTCATCTAAACATCTATCCTGCCCTGTCCTTCTTTCTTTCATCAACAATGTATTTTAGTGAAAAGTTATGTTGAATCTTGAAAGTCTTAAAAATTATGGCATTTTTTTTCCTTAATTCAATGCTCTCCTGTCCCTTAGGAACTTAAATCCCCAGAAAACCTTTCACAAATCTGAGTAAAAGAAATGAGCTTACTTTAATTTTAAGCCACATTAAAATATTATCTGTAGAAGTGAACCAAAGTTTACTAAAATCTATGACTTAATAATCTCTTGGTTTTCAAATACACTTATAGATCAACATGGTTACCTCTGAAAATTAATTAATGATCTAAGTCCATCAAACATTGGGCAGCACAAAAAAAAAGTTAAAAAGAAACAAAGAATATAAATTGGTCAAAATTCAACGAACTCTTATGCAAAAACACAAATTACTCAAGTTTCTGACTTCCTGCTTTAAAAACACATTTAAAATTGAGATAAAATATTGGAGCTAAAGTGAGAATTATTTTAAAAATAAAACATGCAATGACACAGTAGTGTCAAACTCCTGATATTAGCTATAGCCCATCACGAATCCAGCAAAGGATTTGTAAAATTTCTGATGGGTACAAAGAAGCTTTGGGTTTCATTTTTTAAAAGTCACAAATCCTTTGTGAATGAGTTGATTTGAGCCAAATTCATACAGTGTGTTTCTCACATATCATCTGTAGTAATTATTGAACTTCCTGCACTTGGAAAATTACTTACTCTAACAGCTGCTTTGCCATTTTCTCTTACACAATCGCATCACATTTTTTGTTCCTTAAGTGGATTGTGTGAATTCACCTCTTCTTGTAAGGAAAAGGTTGGAGCATAAAGAGAAGGAGCTGACACAGTATAAATTATTATAAACATTTATTTGGGCAAAAGGCAGACTTAACCAGAGATCATTCTCTAGGGTCCCATCAGCACTCAGTTAAGGAAGAGAGGAAAGATAGAATAATATTTTAGCTTTGAACCCCAAACTATTTGTACTTACCCAAACACATAGACTGCAAGAACAAAAGAGCAAGGAAAATACTCTTGGCCAAATAAGGAGACTTCATGTTTCCTGAAAGAGAACAGAAATCTTTATCATTTCAGCTCTACTGTAAGTAATAGGCCTGCCTTCTTAAGGGGCACTCATGCCATCAAATGAAATAAGATCACACCCCCAAATATATAATAGCCCCAAAACATATCTAAGTGCAAAAATAAAACAAAGCCTTGAATTGAAGAAAACAGTATGTTATTATTTTTTAAGGGGATGACATAAGTAGAAAAAAAAATTGTTTGCCCTATTGCCTGACTTATAAAATAATAAGTGTATGTACATGATCTCAACTTTGCAACACTAGAATATTGTGTTTTGTTTTGATATATAATATTGTTGGCTTATTTGCCTCTTGTTGTACACCAGACACATGGCATGTATTACTCTTCCTTTTCTCCCCTACTTGTGACTTACACACCCATACCACATTCTTTATGGACTATTGCTAAAGAAATTTTTACCCAAGTTTTGATTGGATGATTTACACATTGCTCTGCCAACTGGTCCTAACCCTGCCCGGTCATTGTTACAAGAAACCAGTAAAATGTGAGATAAACTAATTGTTTGTTGAAAAATATAATAATTCCAGAATTTCATAATGAGTTAGGGACAGCAACAAAACAGGCAAGGCATAGAATGAGCACCACTCCCAGCAAATATTAAGATATCTGAACTAATGCAGTTGTGAATAATGAGTACTATAATAAAAATTGCAGTTGTGAAGCTGTGCTTTTTGTATGTACTTAGTGATCAAAGATTGGTAGCAGAAATTCCACCATATGAATCTTACTGGATAGCCCAAAGCCCGGAGTATATGGCTTATGTTGACTGTGCATCCTAACAAGGACTTACTCATCTGTTCTGTTTTTGACAGAGCTATCTCCCCTCAAATTGGAGAACATCGTGTTCTTCTGCCCTAGATGCTAAGTAAAATTATACTGAGGTGCTTCATTAGATCCAATCAGTATTGCAATATAAACAGGTTTGCCATTTTTTCATCTATCTCCAGTCATGCAAAAATTTGTGCTTGGCAAGCTCTAAATGTATATAACCTTTCAAAGCAGAATTAGGACAGACTGCATGGTGACTTCGTCTTTGTAGAGGAGAACCACATTCATGGTGGCAAAAGCATTGCATGAAGTAAGATGGACCTCGCAAAAGTTTATGTCTGACTGATTCCATGATTTAGGAAGGATCACTGGCCTGATCACCAGCTGCCCTCAAGTCACTGATCCTGAATGACTCAGGGACATAGATGCACTTAGCAGACCAAGTTCATGCAACAACAGAAGCTATTTTCCACAGTATCCCACCATCTGTTCATAATATTGTCTCTTTTCTATAAAATATAACTATGATTCACATGCTACTATGTTACCTTAAAACTAGATTATTGAAATGTTCTCTATGATGCATTCCCTAAAAACGAAATGGAACATCCAATTTAAGCAAAAATGATGCTATGTCTCATTAATATATTGTTTAGCACTTGTTTCCTACTATATTGTACTAGCTGTGAATCACTGACAAAACAGTTTATTTTTAATACACCTGTTTTTGCCTTATCTTCCATGCTGTATCAGGTTCCCTGTGGCCAATCAAGGATGCTGCCTCATCATAATCATTTGTCCCATGAGGTTCTTGAGCAAAATGTATAGGCTAAGATTATTTTCAGCATATACAGAATATTATTTCTGTGGATTCTTGATACTCATGGAGGTTCAGGGTCAAAAAGCTTTGAAAGTACCAGAGGCATTCTTTTAGTGGACTGATTCTCAGAAGTTTAAGGTACGATGGAAGAGTTTTAATTGTACTGAAGAAATTTAATTTCCAAATCAACATTTTTTATCATGCTAATTTGGTTATCAATTTTTTTTATTTTGTTTTAGATGTTTCTTGAATATTACTATATGGCTGCATTTCTGGTAGGATGAATTAGGATTCTAAATAAAAGAGACATAGATTTTCAAATTCAAGATATCACAGGAATGTCAAAGTATAAAGAAGGGACAATAGCACTTTAAAGGGAATTAAGATTGCCTTAAGGAAAATATTCTCTTTTTTCAGTGGAGCTTCTACCAAAAAAGAGGGGGAAAAATCCCAATGGACTATTTCTAGTAGAAGATACTTTATTCTAACGTGTTCTTACACCCTGAGCACAGCTGTGATATGCTAAGAACTATATTAACATGCAAGCCAACACAAGCATTTTACTATGCCTCCAGGAAAATTGCAGACATGGATTATTTGAGCATACATTTATAGAAACTGGAGGAGGGAAGGGAGAATAGAATGAAATATAGCTTCAGAGTAATTTCACTCGTGTCCATGTTGCTTCCTTAGAACCAGCTGAATTAAGAGCAAGAAAACTTGAGGTCTCATCCTTACCTTCAGCACAAAAGCCAACAAAACTATTATATTCTATTGTGGCTGACACCCATTGTTTCTTCCTATGATCACTTGACCGTACTTCATGCTGTCAATTGAGAGGAAAGTTACAGTACTATACTGGACAGGTACTGTAGCTATTTGAGATCATGTACCAATAACATTACCAATTACTACAAGCAACATGAAGATTATCCTTGCACTGTGTGATCTACTGCCAGTGAAAATTTTATGTTCACCAAACACACTGCAAATGTAAGGTTCCATCAACCATATGAAACTCTGAATGGTGAAAAAGCAGAGACATCATAACTTATTTATTCAAAATCCCAAAATGCTGTATACTATGCTTTTTGCCTATTCTTCCAATCTTAGAGTCTATCTACACTGAGTTTTACAAGAACAAAAGACTGAAAAAAAATATCTCACTAGAATTTGGCATGGCATGTATGTAGTCCAGGAAATAACCAGGGAGCATTCAATGAATGAAAAGAGTTTCAACCGAAAGTTAGGTTAAAGACAACCATAGATAAGATCAATCTTATGTCTAATAACCATAGACAGGATCAATCAGTTCAGAGGAATTTATTTACTGGCAAAATATTCATTCCCATTACAAAAATGCCTGCACCCAAAAGCTAGACTTTTGCACAGTACTTCAGATGAGCTGCACATGCCAAACAATGAAAATATCCTTAAAATCACAGAGCTTATGGCTGAGTTTGATGTATTCTAGAAGCATCACCAACCAAGTTATTTATTTTGGAAAACAAGTCAGAATGAGATCATACAGTTACTGGCAACAAAAGTCAAAGAGAAGATTTCTGCATTTCTGAACTCAACAAGACATTACGCTGTTATTCAGGACCATATCTATCGCAAGCCAAATGGAAAAAAATGACTTTAATGGTTCATTTTCCAACAGCAAATGAAGTGGAAATATCAGAGCAATGGAGATCTCCAGAGAGTATTCTCTCAAATGCCTTTATACTGACAATATTCCAGAAGATGAATGTGCTTTTTAAAATGCTAGAAGATAAAGAAATTACAACAAATAATACAAGTGTCGACACTACTACACTGTCCACCTGAAAGAAAAGGAGAGATAAGTGCAAACACAAATCTGAGAATTAGGTCTTCATACATACGTACATACATACATACATTTCTTATTCTCTTAATACATACATACATTTCTTATTCCCTTAACTTGGTGGAGGCAGGCTGCTGAGCTTTTAAAATGTAATTCAATGTGTCCATCTGCATTGATGCATTAATAGAAAACATTGAAGCAACTTCTGAGGCATGATGGGAAAATCGAGTGGGCACAATTAAGCTACCAAGCACCAATTCAGAAGCCAGATGATGCCCAATTGCCATGTTAGATAATGCTTTCACTGTTGAT
Organism: Laticauda colubrina; assembly: GCA_015471245.1. Classification (NCBI taxonomy): domain Eukaryota; kingdom Metazoa; phylum Chordata; class Lepidosauria; order Squamata; family Elapidae; genus Laticauda; species Laticauda colubrina. The sequence continues at coordinate 19,241,439 of BLBF01000016.1, forward strand.
GGAGGAGAAAAAATGACCAGAAATATTTAACTTCACATTTCTAAATAGTTTAGCTCAAGAACACACAGGTTATACAGCTCAAAACAGCAGCTTGGGTGCTGAATAATATTTTAAAATTCTTCCTTCAACCTGAGGAAGATCTTCACCAACAATGCAGGGCACTGGGTTCAGTTTTGACATGATAAATGCATGACAGTGAGTCAGATAATAAACTGAAAGATATAATTCAGTCAGATCAACTCCAAAGACTATTCTATATAGAAGTAGGATGAACACCTTCTTTTGAACTGTGTTTGTTGCTCTGTGAGTTCCTTTAGCATTCCTGTAATAACTGCCAGTGGAGAAGACAGCCACTCCAAATTGAAATTAATAAAAACAAGTAAATACAAAAAATCTAGTTAGCCTTCCTGCCATTTCAGTGGCCTATGTACCTTCAAATCTTTACAAAAAGAAGACACAGAAAGGACCTACCTGGACTATTCACACACATTAAAATGCTAGTCTTTACTGTGCAGGGAGGAAAAATGACATTTGCTGTTTATTTAAAATAAAGCAGTGAAAATAAAATGTTGTGTACAATAAGATCTTTCTTTTCAGCTGCCCTTGCAAAGCTAGTACATGACAGCTTGGGCTATGACTACTTTTAGGATTTCAGCTGGGACGCGATAATTGAGCATACATCAATTTCCTTTTAAAAAGGTTGTCAGCCTCTTTAATTATGAACATTTACCTACTTATCTAAGAAGTCCTGTGCTACAATGTTGCAGACTTCAGTCCATCATACTATTTTTATTTTCATTCTACCTCTGGATTCCTACTTTTCAATGCTCTAAAATTCTACTTTCACGCTTCTTTTTAATATTTTAGTTTCCTAGGTCTATGGAAAAGATTTTGATGCTGGGGGGAAAAAATGGAAGAAAAGAGAAGAAGGTGGACAGACACAGTTATAGGGGTGATGAATAAATTGTTACACCTAAAAGACCAGAACAGTTCATCAAGGGAGGGAAATGTACTAACAACTGACACTGACTTGATAAACATGGTCAAAATGTAAAAGAAAATTCAGAAGCCCAAGCAACTGTAGTTTAAAATAGAACGATGCAGGGAGGGCAGAGCCTCAAGAACCCATTTAATCAATTTATCTCCTTGTTACTTCTGAGAATACTCATTCTGCCTAAACACTTGTGTATGCTTGGGGGGTTTTGTTGTTGTTTTAATCCTTTTTAAAAATGCCAACCCAGCAGCGCATTTTTCTAACATTCTAAATACTAGCAAGACAAGCGTCTCTTCGACGTAACAGGAGCTTCTTAAAGGACAGGTCAGCTCACTAAAGAGTTGACTAGGCAAGTTGAGCAAAAGCATATATTTTTTTGTATAAGAACATTTTTAAAATACTGTTTAAAAAAACACAAATGTGCGGACTCATTCAAAAAGACTGTTGACTTTATCTTTGAAACAACAATATCTGAGACACACAAACCTGAAGCCAGGGTTACCAACTGCAAGGAAATACTCTGTTATCATGGTTGTGTTTGTAGGGAGTAGGGGTTACTTCTCAACTGAATATTAAAACACCAGCAGGATCAGATATAATAGAGATCTGTTTACTAGGGTGTTCAATTACATCTGTCTGAAGCACTTACTGTATTCTCTTTCTACGTTCAACAGTCTGCTACCAACTGCCCATGTCTCCATCACATATAATAAATACCTTGTCTTAAAATTATAGATGCCTTGTTATATAGAATGATTTTGCTTTTACATAGATTGGGTTTAGTAGTAACTGGCAATTTAATAACCAACTGATTATATTCTTAATTTGTTTGGCTGAACTGTACCAAGTTCTAAAATATTGACAAACAATAGCCAAGGAGTGGCTGATTAAATTTGGAGGAGGGGAGCTGGAGAAATGCCTAAATAATAATACAATTGATCACTATTACATTAGATTTAATTAGACTTACTAAAAGTCTTATTGCACTATTAATAACTAATGCAGCTTTAAGATATTGGAGATTGAAATTATGAATGAGATGAACAAGAAGAAAATTTGTAAATAGGTACATGTTGGAGAACTTTAAAACATGAAACAGAATATTCAAAGAACTCACCAGTGCTGCCTTTTTTTAAATAGTATCACAGTGTTGATTAAAATATTAAGCAATTTTTAGTTGTGTTGTTGGAATTGTGTATCTTTTGATAACTATAGAGCCTGTTGCTCAGTTATTTTTCAGCACTCTTAAAACTGGATAATAAGAAATTTCAATAAGAAATAGAAAAATAAGGTTTGGGGTAAATACTTTCATTTCGGCATGAATGATGCTCAAATCGTAATTCTTAAAAATAACAGATAAATATATAGGATAAGCAGAAGCAAAATTGATATTGACAAATGTGTTTTTCTTCCTCGCAGTAGGTGGTTTATTTTAATTTAATGAGTTTTGTATTTTCTGAGCTTTCAGATTCCATGATGAAGAGCTGCCTGCACTGGAATTACAAAGTACTTTGGAATATTGTAATTTTATGGCTCATTTTGTAAAGACTGTTGAAAATGAGATTTGTTCCATGAAGAATCTCCCCATCCTACCCCCACTGCTCAGGGTGATTAAAAATTGTTCATAAATAGGGTTTATTGGCATTTTATTTGGAGAATAAACATGATATTAAAGCATATGGCTATTGTGGGATGGTAATAATAGGACAGACAGGGAACAGTCAATCAAAATCTTTAAAGTTGTTTTCAGAGTAAAACCAGAGCAAGAAAAATGATAAGGTGTCTGGAGACTAAAATATATGATGAATGATTGGGATAACCAGGTATGTCTAGATGCTTGCTGCTGGTGTTCATATACAATCCAGGACTCAGACAAAAAGAAAGACTGGGGTGACATGATAGCAGTTTCCAATACCTGGGGGGCTGCCACAAGGAAGAGAGGGTCAACCTATTCTCCAAAGCACCTGAAGGCAGGACAAAAAGCAATAGATGGAAACTAATTAAGGAAAGAAACAATCTAGAACTAAGAAGAAATTTCCTTTCAGTTAGAACAATCAATCAGTGGAACAAATTGCCTCCAGAAGTTGCAGAAGCTCTGTCACTGGAGATTTTAAAGAAGAAATGGGGCAGCCACTTGTCTAAAATGATATAGGATCTCTTGTTTGAGCAAGAAACTAGAAGACCTCCAAAGTCCCTTCCAACTCTGTTATTCTATGTTATACTTGGGAAGGCAACAAAAGCCATTATTATTACATCTTTTTACATGCAGGAGATCCTTACAACTGATATCCAACATCAGAGCTGGAAGCATGGATAGATCCTTCCAGTTGAAGTAATTAATAGTAGGAGAACAGAAGGAATAAACAAAATGTACAATACTCTCAGTTTCAGGCTACCTCATCTATTCAGTTAAATGGACTTAATGGCTCAGATGGTATTTCTTTTGTCACATGTACACACTCCCATATAGATAGTTCTTAGATCAATGCATGAAATATATGTTGTGCAAATAATCAAGTTTGGAGATTCAATCAAAGTTAATTCAGTGAAACTTTGTACTAAATTGAAAGGTTAATGCCTCCAAATCACTTTATTTAATTCTGGACATTTCAACCCTGAGGTTTTTTTTTTCTTGAATCTTCTCTCAAAACATTATATTTATCACTTTTGATTACCCTGAAGTTCATCATAAATTTAAAAGAGTCTCTTGATAGTTAGATGGACAGCATATAAATTTAACAAATGTTTTTTAAAATAAATAAATATTTTTCACAAGTAGATTTGGGAGATACTTGGTAACAATTCCCCCATGTGCATATGGTCATTCAGGCACTGCAGGAAGCTCCATCAGCAAATGTACGTCTCACTGGGAACTCAGTTTTCAATTTGAAATTTTGGAGAGATCAACTCGAAGCCAGAAGCTTCTTGTTTGATTCCAAATACAGGAAGAAATAGTATTTAGTCATTTCTCAGGCTCTCAAAGAAATGTGCAAGCAAGTTAAGGAATCAAGGATTGTATATGAACACCACTAGCACGCAATGCAAATATAAGAGATTGGAAGAATATTAACTTTTAAGTACAATTGTGGAAATCTTCCAAAAGAGATCCTTCTAATGGCATGGCAGTACTTACAAAGCACCTGTTTCCGATTTGTTAAAGTCAAAATATCATTTTTTCAGGCTTCTAAGGTTGCTATGAGAGTTGCTACTGACAGTTTCCAAACTCATGAGTCTATTCACCATTTTGCTTCTGATATAAACATTTACTTCCTCACACAAAGTTTCAGCAATTATTACTATCTCTAAAGATAACTGCAATATTGTACACCATGGTAGTATTTTTAGCTTGGAGATCAGCCGAACACTTCCTAAATACTAGTGCCAAATTATTTGAGTGCTAAAGGTAACAAGAGAGGCTGGATTATGAGGCCAAGATAAGTTAATTGTACATATTTGCAATGCATTGATAAAATCAGGCTGCACTTTACCTTCTAATGACTTTTGTATATCAGAGGCACAAAATAAGTAGATTCTTGCAGTTTATTTCTTATACATTATCACTATGAAGTCAGAGTTAAAAACCTGTGAATCCTTTCCTCAGGAGAGTTCATCATTACATTTTAATTGAGACCATGAAGCCACTCCGGTCAAACAAGCTTATAATTATGGCAGTGTTGTACTGGATTTAATATGTGTATGATTAAAATGTTCTTCATGAATTCAAAGTCAAGAAAGTTATTAACAAACAGAAACAACTTAAGAATGATTTCGACATAGACAGGCATAAAAATTGAATGAACAAATAAAACAGGTAGTAAAAATTGCATTACAAAAGTACTGAGAGCAGCCAAACATTTACTGATTAAATTCTATTTTCCCACTAATACCTATAAAGAAATCACACTAATTAAAATTTACTAATTTCACTGACATTCTACTTTTTTTGCTTTCCCAGTATCACTTGATTGTAGAAACTCACACTCGAGTTGACACATTAAGACATTAGAAAAAGAACAATGGTGATCTTCTGGTAGAACAAATACACTTCCCAATATATTTGCTAATATTACATTTAAAAGTGATTACTCTTTAAACAGAGCCTAAAAATATTTTTAAAAGAATGATAATGTTACTATTGACTTTTTATGCATGACATAATATTCCTTCTACCATCTAAACTATTTTCAATCACACAGATCTTTGTATAATTTTGGAATTAAAGAATAAAAGGAGGAGCCGTGGTGGTACAGTGGTTAGAATGCAGTATTGTAGGGTAAACTCTGCCCACTGTCAGGAGTTCAATCCTGACCAGCTGAAGGTTGACTCAGCCTTCCAACTTTCTGAGATTGGTAAAATGAAGATCCAGATTGTTGGGGCAATATGCTGACATTGTAAGCCATTCAGAGAGTGCTGCAAAGACTATGGAGCAGTAAATAAGTCTAAAGCCCATGTCACACTGAACCAACGGATGCAAAGAGGATGTAAAATGGACAAAAAAGCTTGCCATCCGTTGGAAAACGTGATGTACTCACTGCCTCCGTTTTGCTTCCTCTCTATCCGTCCAGCATCCGTTTATTGATGTTTCATTCGCTCCAAAAGTTTTGGGTAGCCCAAAAATGTATCCAGTGGAAAATGTATCCAGTTCGTCCGTTCTGCATCCGCTACGCATCCGCTAGGCATCCGTTACGCATCCGTTACGCATCCGCTATATCCACTAGGCATCTGCTGCGTATCCGCGCAACTCGCATCCGCTCGGACGCAGGGAGGAAACAGAACGGACACGGAACGGATGCAGAACGGATGCAGAACGGATGCAGCATGGAAACAAAGTGTTTAAAACAGAAAAAACGTTCACAGAGGGCGCCTATCTCGGATATTAAGGATGTCTAGAGGATGCCTAGAGGATGCAAAGGGACACCTAGGGGAAAACCTATACTGCCTATAAAAAGGGGGAGCAACACGCCTGCATCTCACTTTCAGAACAACAGCCCAGCGGTGCAGAACTCTGCAGCCTTCATCTGGCTCTTCCTCTTCCACAGCATCCAGTCATGTCCACCGTGGATTGTAACAAAGTCCTTTCGGCAGCCACCATCGTTCTGCAACAGTGCAAAGCCATCTGCAGGCTCTGTGAACTCTACTACGGGAAGAAAAGGAGGTGGCCAAGAAGCGTCTGGGTCCGAAGATGGTTCACCAGAAGAGCAGAGGACGGACTGTACAGCAAGCTGATGGTGGAGCTCAGGAACGAAGACACTCGGGCGTTCCAGAACTTCATGAGGATGCCTCCAGCCATGTTTGACAAAGTTGTGCAGCGGCTGACACCCAGGTTGACCAAGCAGAGCACCAGCTTCCGCCCCAGCCTGGAACTTGGGCTCAAGGTGGCACTCACTCTGCGCCACCTGGCCTCAGGGACCACCTACAGGAGCATGCAGTATGGCTGGAGGGTGCCATCCAACACCATTAGCATTGTGGTCAGAGAAGTGGTGCAGGCCATCATTGAAGAATACAAGGAGGAGCTGCTCCAGTGCCCCTTCACTGAAGAAGGATGGAAGAAAGTTGCAGAGCAGTGGTATCAGAAGTGGAACTTCCCACACACCGTTGGAGCCATCGATGGCAAGCACGTGGCCTGCAAAGCTCCAGCCAAGTCGGGGTCCACTTATTTCAACTCCAAGGGCTTCTTCAGCATCATCCTCTTCGCCATGGTCGATGCTGACTACAAGTTCATGTACATCAATGCTTCAGGCAACGGCTCATCTTCAGATGCCCAGGTATACAATGCCAGTCACCTCAAGGAGGAGCTGGAACGCAAACTCATCATGGGTTTTCCAGATCCAGACCCCCCGCCCAATGACACACAAGATGTGCCCTACTTCATCGTGGGGGATGACGCCTTCTCCCTCACAACCTACCTCATGAAGCCCTACACCTCCAAATACCTCACCCGTGAAGAGAGGATCTTCAACTACAGGCTGTCCAGGGCAAGGCGGGTGGTGGAGAACGCCTTTGGCATCTTGGCCAACAGGTTCCAGGTACTTCTCACCACCATGCAGCATTGCCCAGAGACCGTGAGGAGGATCATGGAAGCTTGCTGCATCCTGCACAATCTCATGTGTACCCACTACCCAGTCTTGCAGAACAGGCTTGTGGACCTCCAACAAGGCAATGGGGACATGGAGCCTGGGGAATGGAGGCAAGGGCAAAACCTGATCGACACTGAGGATGTGCAAGGCCCCAACAGAGCCTCAAATGAAGCGAAGAAGCAGCGCAACCTCCTGAGACACTGGTGCAACTCCCCAGCTGGAGCAGTGGAGTGGCAAGACAGGATGGTAGATGCTTAATGGATACTTCCTTCAGTCTGTCTCATCACATGGATGAGATTGGGCCATGTATGTTTGGTTGGCCGACAATGAACAGGGCATTTAATAAAGAGTTGTGTTTATATTGACATGTGTGGATAATTATTACATTATTATTGATAATAAAGGGCCATAGGTGTGGCACCTGTGAGGGTGGACCATACAGTCCCACTATGCTTGCACTGGAGGTTTATCTATCCCACTGCTATCCTAACCCATCCCATAGCTATTACCCATCCCACAAGCATGCAAAGGCTTAAACCATTTCTAAAAGTTTCCACCAAGACTTTATTAAAAAAAAAGAAATGAAGCAAGTGTGTGAATCATAAATAGACTTTATTAACAAGAAGCTATAAAACAAAAATGAGTCTCTGGCACTCCTCTTGGTCACTCCGTCTCAGGTGTGAAGGGTCCAGGTGCTGTGGAGGTGGCTGGTGCTGGAGTGCTTGTCATCAGCTCCTCCAGAAGCAGAAGCAGAAGAAGCCCCAGCCCCAGAAGAGCGAGCCCGTGCTACAGAAGCCCCAGCAGAACCAGAGTGAAGGCCAGGGGCCGGGATGGTAGCCCTGTCCCTCTTGCAAGGGCTGGCAGCAGATGGCTGAGGCTTTCTGTTCTTCCCCATGGTTGTGGGGTTGCTGGCTCGCAGGGAGGCTGGCAGGAACCAAGGCTGGCAGGAAGGCTTGCAGGGAGGCAGGCACCAAGGCTGGCAGGAAGGCTGGCAGGAAGGCTGGCAGGAAGGCTGGCACCAAGGCTAGCAGGAAGGCTGGCAGAGAGGCAGGCACCAAGGCTGGCAGGAAGGCTAGCAGGAAGGAAGGCACCAAGGCTGGCAGGCAGACATGAACCAAGGCTGGCAGGAAGGCAGGCAGCAAGGCTGGCAGGCAGACTGGCTGGCAGTAAGGCTTGCAGGCAGGCTGGCACCAAGGCTGGCACCAAGGCTGGCACCAAGGCTGGCAGGCAGACATGCAGGCAGGGCAGGCAAGGTAGCCAATCCGTCTGGCAGCAGGTCTTTCCTCTGAATGGTGACCTGCTTCCGAGCTGCTTCCGTTATATCCGCGGGGCTGACGCAATGCATCTTCCCTGCATGCGCAATTAACGCCAGGCATCCATTAGGCATCCGCTGTGCATCCGCTGTGCATCCACTTCATCCGTTCTGCGTCCGCTGTACATCCGCTGTATCCGTTCCGCGTCCACTTTGCTGAGGCCCCCCGGAAGCCTAGCGGACGTGCCATCCGCTCCCATCCGTTTCCATCTGCTGGGCTTCCGTTCCGCATCCGCTTTGCATCCGCCCTGCATCCTCCCCGCGTCCATGTTATCCGCTCCGGTTATGCAAATTTTAGCCCCTTTTGAGAGCGGATAACAACGGAAGGAACATTTTGCTCGTCCGTTGTGTCCTTTTTGCATCCGTTGGGCAGTGTGACATGGGCTTAAGTGCTGGTGCTATTGCTAAAACTGTCTGTTTAAAAAGATTTGGATATGCAATAACTCATGTTGGTTTGTTTGAGCTATAAAAACATTTGACATTTCCTGAACATTACAGAGTACTTGACTCTGCTCACAAAATAGTTGAGATCTCAATTCTTACACAGCATTTCATAGATGATGCTAACATATAACTGGTGTTCTGGATAGAAATATTGAATATGAATGCAATGTTTTCACTTTTCCTGAAGATTATATGTTAATGGATATAGCTGTAATACCATATATTTATTTAGGCATATTATTCAAATTTTAAAATACCTCTTAATAATTATACATTAACAAATCTTTTAATAATGACCAAATATACATCTTGATGAATTCACCCCAGTCATCATACATGCCCCAAACAAATGAGACACATAGAGTATGCAGGAGATTCCAAATAGCATACAAAAATTAAGATATGGAACCACAACAAGCAATTGTATTAATAGCAGCAGAGCACACCTTGCCTCCTGTTCCAATTGCTGATTGAAACACCCATGTCTTCAGATCTAACAAGGTCAGGATCATCTAAACATCCAGTGAGAAACTGTCCCACAGTGCAAGTGTTGTCGCTGTGGAGGCACAACACCAGAAAAGGGACACAGAATATGCCCTCTCTGCTACATTTGGTGAGTTGTGAGAAAGAGACTCCCACAAATTTTAGCTGGGGGAAGCAAAAGAGCTAAGAATTAGGACATAGTAAAACAAGTGTTTATATGGATATTGGAAAGGGGCTTTGGAAATACAATATTTTCTGCTGGTGGACAGTTCTCAAGCCAAAATGAAGACTCAAGAAGAGACTTTACTATTAAGGGGATTGTGTAACAATGTGGGAAATGCCTAATTCAGAGAAAGAAATTATCCCTTAAAATAATCAGTGGAATTCAAACATTACCTTTCCTAATGATCCATTCAACCCGATTAAGGAATAGCTGGAGAACAGAAGTGGCCTGAGCCTATGCCTCAAAAGAACAACAAAAAGATCCAACTGGATGAACACATCAATGCAGAGCTCTGGACCTGAGATTACACAACCACAATCCTTTTCACTTTTCTATAAGCTTCAGGAATTTCCCCTTTTTTATCCTAGAAGTCTTCTTGTGAAAATTCGACATAATTTCAAATGTTTGGATTCCACATTAAATTCCATAACTGCAATGTCTCCTCTGCTTACTTTTAATTTTGAAAGTAGAGTCATGGGATTTGGGCAGCATATAAATTTAATAAACTATGATTGGTTGCACAGTCAGCCAGATAATCATATTTTCATTACCCCTTATAGATAAAGTATCATTCCTGACACCTTGCTAAATTCCAAATATGGATATCTATTCAAAGAAAACAACATATGCACCTTTGACAAATAACAATCATTCTAAATTAATATGGCAACCCTACGAATTTCTGTCTAAAATCTGGCAAGAGTAGATCAGAGCCAAATCAAATAAGACTGAATTCCAGTTCAAAAATGCATTTCCCAGAGTAAGTCAACTATAACTCAACTTTATTGAAAACCCCCCATGACCCATTATATACAAAACCAAATTTTATGTTGTATTAATCCCATTTTATATCAAAAGAAGCTAGTTTACTGTTTAAAACAACATGAACTTGATTTTTAAAAACAAATCATTATTTGGTTATTGTCATCTATCAACTTTGAGATAAAGTATTAGTTTAAGAATAACTGCTCTGAGGCTGTATTACCAATAACTTCAATAATTCATCTTTTCAGAGACAGCAATGGAATTGGATAGGAGTTGAGTAAGTTGAATAAATTGCCAAGAAGCATTTAACAAAAATCAAATTCAATTTTAAGTTGTGCAGAAGTTTTAAAAAGTGCTTCAGCAAAATTAAACTGGATTGAGATTATATTAAACCCCCTCCCCCAAAAGAGCTGATGTAAAATCATATTAAAGACGCTTTCCTTTCAAGAAAATTGCCTGCAAGATGTTAACAGTAATAATTTCAGCACTTCAAGGAAGGAAGCTCCTAGTCATTCCACTTGAACATCAAGACTACCCGATTTTACTAATTGTTAAAAAACTTGCAATCCAGTCATAATTTTAAGTCCCAGAAAGATAAGCAAACAACTTTTAATTAGCTTGTTTATCAAGTTAATCAAATTTACATGGCTGCCTGTCTCACAAAACCTTTACTATTACACTTAATAATATTTATTACTTTAGCATATTACAACGTATTAGAACTGGGCCCTTGGTTTTTTACACAATTGGGAGGGAGATCGATCTGCAGAAAGAAAGAAAGAAAGAAAGAAAGAAAGAAAGAAAGAAAGAAAGA
>BLBF01000016.1:19256619-19305014 GCA_015471245.1 Laticauda colubrina
ATTATTATTATTATTATTATTATTATTATTATTATTATTATTATTATATTTTTATGTCACCCATCTCCCCTACAAGGTGACTCTGGACATAAACTTCATCATCATTATCATCATCATCATCATCATCACAACAACACTGATTGTTCCATTATTGCTGGAATCTAAAAGATCTTTTACATTTTACATTTTACAATATCCCAATAAATTATGGTAATCTTAAACAGATAATTAAGCTTTGATCATTTAGTTTCCTTGGAGGTTGTATGACTGAACTGGCCTCCACTGTTGCTCGTATGTCATCTTGTAATTCTTAGCGTGATGAGTGAATGCAATGTGGTTCTTTCTACAAATCATTTTAAAATTCTGGCTTAGCAAAATATTTGAAACAGCCAAATATTATTTCATTATGCACAGCTGATGCTAATGAAAAATGCATTGCAGCATAATCTTTTATGTCATCCCAATGTAAGTTGAATTTAACAGGACTTACTTTCATAGTACATTATACTATTCACTTAATTAGGCAATACAAGCTGACTAAGTATGTTGTCAAAATTTGCACATTTAGAGGAAAATTATTAATTAATTTTAGGTAAATAACAAGGAGAGAATGTGTATCTCTTTATAAGGGGCAACTTGCTTAATTGGATTGGAGAATGTTACAGTGTGGTGCAAACATGAAAACTCAAGTCAACTAGTTCTTAAACTAACCCACAAGGAATTGATTAATCGCTTGAAATTGCCCTGAGGCTGTTTCATGTTAAAATTCTCTATTAATCATATTATCAAAACAAAGCATTTGGTATGCTTCACTCCCCAAACACAGGATATTTTAATAGAACCAGAGAGTTTCACTCTTCCATTTTGGAGATTCAAAATGATTCTAGTTTTTTAATTCATTTTAGAAATTCAGATATAGTAATATACATCATAACAGATGAGCATGCTGAATCTGACTAGGATTCGTGATCTAGTATTGCTTTTCCATAGCATCCAATCAGATGCCTATGAGAGGACCACAAACAGAGTTTAAGATCTCTGGCCCATTCCTAGTATTCTAAACAACTACTGTGCAAATATGATTCTTCTGACCCTGGAGCAGTGGTGGGATTCAAAAAATGTTACCACCAGTTCTGTGGGCATGGCTTGCTGGGTGTGGCAAGGAAAGGATACTGTAAAATATCCATTCCCTCCCCACCCCACTCACCTGCTTTCCAGCTCCGTTCTCCTGTCAGGGCAACCAAAGAAGGCTCAGCTGATTCGTTGGGACTCAGGAGGCAGAGACTAGATGGGGGCGGGGCCAGGAAGAGATGGGAGTTGGCGGTTCTCCAAACTATTCAAAATTTCCGCTACTGGTTCTCCAGAACCTGCTGAATACCACCTCTGCCCTGGAGTTCACATATTGCCATGTTATATGACAGAATTAGTAAAGTGTATGAAGGGAAGAGACTTACTAATACTCGCTTTGAGTTGACCTAGATCAAATTGGGGTGAAGGACTTACAATATTATCCACCTTCCCTCTCTGTTAGAACCATCATTCTTATGGCACCTCTAATGCTCCTACTAAAGATTCTACAGACATCAGGATGGGTCATTATTGAGGGGAAATGTCATTTAATTGGGTGTCTTAATTGCATGGATTTCTTCTGCAACTCTCTTCCAAGGGAATCAACACATAGTGTAGAAATGCTATACACATTACTGTTGTGCATTTCCACATTATTTATTTATATTGTAAAACTAATTTTTCATTTCAATCAGAATAATCCCTAGCAGGGAACAGCACATAATAAATCACAATAAGAAGCTCATGCTAGCAGTGGTCTGCAGAAGCTAATATAGGTGCAGATTTTCTATGAGAAAAATGATGTACAAAGTTTGCCCTGATGAGACCATGATTCAACCTAAAAGTAAATGCAGCATTTTGGTCAAAATATAATGAAAGCAAATAGGACATTTTAGATTTTTTTTCTAGTGAAGAAAACAAAAGGCAGAACAAAACAAATAATAAAACCTTTTCACAATATTTAGATATTTTAGTTTAAAGCAATAGCACTCAGACTTACATACCTCCCTTTACAGCACTCTTGGCAGTTTACAATGTGAGCTTATTTCCCCCAAACAATTCTGATCTCAGAAGGATGGACGGATGAGTCAACTTTGACCCCTATCAGGATTGAACTCCAGGCCATGGGCAGAGTTTGCCTGCAGTACTGCATTCTAACCACTGTGCCACCAGGGCTCCCTTATGTGTGGTTTAGTGAAAATAGGAAACTATACAGATTGGTTGATTATGCACCATCAAGTATTTCTGACTCCTAAAAACATAGATTTTTTTTCCCCATAAAACTACGGACATTTTAGAAACTATCCTCATTCCTATTTATCTATCAGTTAAACTTTACTTATGAAAAAAGTTATTTCCATGTATCATTAAGATATTTAAGATCATCCACCAAAAATAATAAGAGACAGGAAAATAGGCAAAATCGTGTAAAGTCAATTGTATAATGTATTCCATTTATAAAGTAAATTGATTCCCCTTTAATCTGCAGTGAAGTCTTGTCGTTTTCATTTGTTAGGGATATTTGATGAGTGCCAGAAGGTGGGCCTTCTATGCCATGGTGTGCGCACGCACACACACACACACACACACACATTCAAACACACGCAAACACACACAAAGTCAGATTAAGCTCCATCCTGTTAAATGTTCCAGTCTAGAAGTCCCTCAAGATCTGGTTATGGAAAAGGAGAACTGGAAACATCCTTACATTGCTCCAATATTGTAGTCTCTCTCTCTGTGCCTTGTGGTTTGTGTCTTTTTAATTTTTAATAATATTTCAATTTAAATCATTATTTTAAAGTATTTTATGATTTTTCATATATTATCACATTTATATAGGCTTTTTTAAAGATATCTGTTATTTTATCCGAATGCACCCAGAGTCATTTCCTGTGAGATTGGTGTCCCTACAAATTTGATCAATGAATCAATCAGCCCACAGCAAGAGATTCTCTCCCAGAGACATAAAATCACTCTCACATGCACATACCTGTATACGCCACTACTTATCTGCCTCCCTCCTTTCAGCAAAAATGTCAAACAAGCATAACAAATCACAGAATAGAGATAGCTGTCCTGAAAACAGAAGACAATAACACAAGGGAATAAAACAGAATGGAGATGTAGCTTGAAGAAGTAACTACAGTGAATTGAAAATGAAGTGCAACAGGGAATTGACCCAATGTCAGTTGATTGCTCAAACTTTAATATTCTATCAAAAGGGAGAAAAACTCTTTTTATGGATTATGAAAAAAGTAAAAGACCACTAAACAGCCAGCTTCTCCCAAACACAGCCTTCCCACAGCACTGTCTTATGTCTAAAGATATTTACCCATGTAGTAGGGCTGTATTACTATCATCCTTCTCATCTTTCCTTTTACCTTCTATTATTGGTATCTTACGATTATATTACTATGTTGCTTGTATGTACACAGAAAGGTTATGCACTGGAGACAAATTCCTTGTGTGTCCAATCATACTTGACCAATAAATAATATTCTGTTCTGTTCTGTTCTGTTCTGTTCTGTTCTGTTCTGTTCTAGTCTAGTCTAGTCTAGTCTAGTCTAGTCTAGTCTAGTCTAGTCTAGTCTACCCTACCCTACCCTACCCTACCCTACCCTACCCTACCCTACCCACCCTACTTTATTCTGGTCTATATTGCTCTCAGCTATGCTTCTTCAACAGTCATATCAGTGATCATTTTCAACTCCTACCCATTTGTTTCTTTCAACTGATCTTCTTTTCTCAACAAATGCAAGTCAACTTTTTCCCCAGATCCCAATTCACCAATCACATTTGAATCGGGAAAGCAACTTATCTTCCTATCAGGTAAATGCAGTAATATCTAGCTCTATTAGCAATTACAATGCTGTATATATTTATGTGGAAGGCCAAAAACTTTATGGGATCTTCTTCATCAACATCATTCTCTCTATGTATGTGGGATGTCAGACACACAGCACTTCAAGAAATTGTATTATTTACATGCCAGCTATAAGAGTGGGAATCTAAAGGAAAACAGACCAAGAAGCAAGGAAACCTTTTTTGATTCCATATGATATCTCTAAACAAAATGCATGCAAAACAGTTCTAGCATTTGTTTCCAGTCAGCAATTCAGCGAAATTACATGAAGTAGAAATTATAATGCAAACCTATATTCCCAGTACACGCAACCATTTTTTTTTGATGAGGGTTGCATTTCTGTAGGTATAATGTACTGGAGGCATCATGGCAATAGTTGCTGGGCTTAAGAAAGAAGGTGGTACCATTCTTTATCTTTATGTCAGCACTTTTTACTTTTTTCCTTTATTTTTTCCCTCTCTTTGTGCTGAAAACTGCTCGAGAAGAGGCAGGTTGCTTTTGCTGGGAAACAATATGAAATTAGGGGCAATATATAGTCCCAAGGTCATTTGTCTCAATTGCTAGTTTTCGATAGTTAGATAGATAGATAGATAGATAGATAGATAGATAGATAGATAGATAGATAGAGATAGAGATAGAGATATATAGATATAGACATAGACATAGACATAGACATAGACATAGACATAGACATAGACATAGATATAGATATAGATATATACGTATATATATATATACATATACATACACATTTACATATATACATATACCTCTATTGAGTTCCATCGGCTTATTTCAAAGTCTATGAAAATGTAGTCTCAGGCTTATTGTTGAATAGATATGCATAAGGCTGCAGCTTCTCCCTCTTACCCAGTTATACATTTGTTCATCTAGCCCAGGGGTGTCAAACTGGATTTCTTCAAGGGCCAATCAGCATTGTAGTTGTCCTCCGTGGGCCAGTGGGGGGGGGGGTAATGGGATGGACAGAAGACTGCACATGGCCCATGTGCTTTGTTTTGGCTGGCAGGGTGGTGCAGGAGGCCATCAAGGTTGAAAATGGGGTGGGGGGCATATGCGGCTGCCCTGCACTCTATTTTCACTAGCAGAGGCACTGCAGGCTGGTCCTTTGCTATTTGACACCCCTGATCTAGCCAAACAGTAAATGTGTGGGATATTTTTTATCCCCATCGTCTGTCTGTCTATCCATCCATCATCTATCCATCTATCTTATCTATCTTATCTATCATCTATCTATCTATATCTATCTATTTATCTATCTATCATCTATATATCTATCATCTATATAATCTATCTACCTGTCTATCATCTATCTATCCATCTCTCTACCTACCTACCTACCTATCATCTATCTAATCTATATTGTTCATGTCCGTATATAAATGTACAATTTTATGTACTTACCTATCATCTATCTAATCTATCTATATTGTGCATGTCCATATATAAATATACAATTTAGTAAATCAATCCCTAGTTTTTGAGGTAAATAAAAATGAAAATTGAGAATTAGATAGGATGAACATTAAAGACTCAACTAAAATGTAACACTTTTTTAAAAAATTCTGCAACATACCAGATGGGGGAAAGCCATTCCAGGGCAATTTGAATTTTTACAACAACAAAAAAGAAACATTCATTTCCTTTTCCATATGTTCTAAAGGCCAGGTAGTTATTAGTAGCTTCTTCTAAAAAAAAAAAAACAACCCACACCTTTTGTATATAAAATATATGATCAAGAATGATGGGATGGGTTTGGGTCTTCAGTGCTCCAAAACATCAAAAGGAATCTTAAAGGATTCTTCGTCAAACTCTACTTCTCTTTTTTAGCTCTACTCCATCCAGCATTCCAAACAACAACAACCACCTTCATGCCCTTGGGAAGAATTCTTTTATCATCATCCATAAAATACAGCATAACTTTTAGAAAGCATAATGAGATAGCATTCTTCTACTTTAGGCAATCCAAACACTTTAATCTGACTCAGCAAATCAGTTCCTATCATCTTAATATGCAAACAACTTTCCAAAGGTTAATTCATTTCCACCTTTGCTCTCACATTCACTTCTAATTCTGAAATCACCAGTTTGCCTGCCTATGGTGGTATCTTTTTAGCGGTGCAAAATAAGGTTACTGTTACTCACACATGAGCCAAAGGAGATTTAACTGAACATTTAGTCCTCCAGGAGATGAATTCATAGTTCATATGCTAGCAATCCAAGTATTCCTTTTATTTAGCAAAACTGTTACCATTTTCAAATGGGAGGATGAAAAGATCTGGAAGTTATTGTATAAGTAAGCATGCTCAGGAAGCAACATTTTCTTAACAAGCGGTGCCATTTCTTTGGTCCCAGTTTGCTTCAAAGGGCCAAATGCAAGCTGATAAGTAGTTCACATTTGAACGGTATATTTCATTTCCCCGAAGCCAACTTGCAAGAAGGTAATTCTAGAAGCAGCAGAGGGCATCAACCAGTCAAACCATGGCTTCCTATACAGTCCATTCCTGAAATTATTATAATTGCCCACCAAGCACAATTGCATGCTGTCAAAAATGCTGGTCTTATCCCAATCTTTTTCATACAAAATTGAAATATATATTCCTCTTCATGCAAAATGATGCCATTGCAATCTCTATTTGATTTCTTATACACAAAAGAACAACAGCTGACCAGAGCATCAATTGACAAAGCTGCAAAGGTCAAATTTGCATTTTATTTGCCACATCTGGCAGAAATCAGGCTTTAAAGTATTTTTTCTCTTCTCCTAACATAGGGGTTCCCAAACTTGGCAACTTTAAGACTTGTGGACTTCAACTCCCAGAATTTCTCATCCAGAGGAATTGTGGGAGTTAAAGTCCACAAGTCTTAAAGTTGCCAAGTTTGGAGACCTCTGTACACTATAACAACTAATTGAGGAAGTACAAGTTACAGTACTTTCATTTTTTTTTACCATTTTTACCATTGTTCCATACTTCATAAACACTTGATATTATTGCAAAGAGGGACTGTCTTATGTTGCTATGTGAAAGGCTGTATCTTTAACACTCTTTGCTACCCATCTTGGAAAAGATGCTAGACTTAGAAGCTGCTACAGTAAACTCATTACAAATGAAATTTAAAAGCAATATATCATCTGTTATTGGATATTCTCAGTTTTTGGGGAAGGAGTACATGATTTAAGCAGTATTTTAAAACATACAAAAGCTCCAGACAGCAAGGTAATTGGAGATCTGGATGCGTGCTTATGTAAAGCTTTTCACAACCAGTAATATAATATTTTTAATAATTAAGACTAGCCTTAATGTAAGTACTGAGCCTCTCTTATCACCCTTTCTCCCTCAAAAAAATAAAAATAAGATAAATGATGTCTCTGGGAAAATGATAGTGCCATTTATTACAGGAGTCTCTTAATTTTATTTTCATTCCCCTTGTTCTTTTCTTAACATCCACCAAATTTATTTTTGTTTTGCCCTTTTCTCATCAGCATTATCATGAGATTAATGAATTACTGATCAATTGTAGAAGGATTTTGATATTATAAGTCAGATATGTGGCAGCACTATCAGTTCCGATGAACGTGGTTAATGCTTGGATCATTACTTAATTCCATATACCAGTATCACGAGCAAATCCCAATTATATAGGCTAAACCAGGAATTGATTTTTTTTTAAAAAAAAGGAAGAAGGCTTGTCAAACCACCTCTATATTCTTGCCAATAAAATTACTAAGGTGCATGTTTAGAGTGTTGAGACTTTGCATTGGAGAAAGTATTCTCAGATCCCTCAGAATACCATTGATAGCCAAGAAAACAAATAATTAGATCATTTGCACACATTAATAATATCTCATCTCTTGAGAAATCTATAGTGCTGGGAAGGGTAGAATGAAAGAGAAAAATATGACCAGCAACAAGGTGGATGAATTCAAATAAACCAGAAAGAGAATTAATTTGACAGTAGATAATGCTGGAGATGGTATATCTATGTAGTCATTAAGAGCTGAGAGCAACTTGATGTCATATTTAATCAAGAACAATAAACATCTGTGCTGTAATTAAGAGTATCTCAACTTGAAAGAGATTTATTTAAAAATATTTATTTAAAAATAAATATATAAATATATATATATTTAAAAATGAGGGCCGGATAAATAAATCTTTGATTTGCAAAAAGCGTTACTTCTTACATTTGTATCCTGCATTTTTCCAGTAGCAAAAGTATAAATAGTTCCCACAACATTTTATCCTCACAACAATATTATGAAGCAGGTCACCCTTGGGAGCTATCTCTGCATTCAATAAAATATAATCTGTGGCTCAGCGTATAACATAAATGCAAGCAGCATGGCCATTTTGTGATTCAGTATGTTGTGTGAATCCTGGCAGTTAGGTTAATTCAGTGAACTATGGTACAGATTGATCTCAATTTGAGTCCAAGACAGGCCAATCAGTGGTATCATGATCCATCAAAATATTCCAGATGGAGAAGCAAAAGAAGGTAAACAGTTCCGTGATGATTTGCAACATCTTGTCAACCCAACACACACACACACACACACCTTATGCTAATTATAGGAAACTGGGATGCCAATGCTACAAATAAAATATCATCTACAATAAAGAGAAAATCAATAAAGTTCTGCCAAGTAAATTCAATGTTTACAACAACTATTTATATCTTGTAAGTTAAGAAGTGGCTAAGTTCATCGGCAATTGGGCATCCCCAAACAGAAAACACCAAATTCAAACTGATTAAATGTATTTGCATGCAAAGATGGGAAAGTTCTGATTAAATTATAAGAACAAATGAAATAACCAAGCCAATAAGATACGGCTTCTAGCTGTCTGATATGTTTAAAAGCTTAAAAAAAAAAAAATAGGAAGAGCAGAAGGCAGCAATGAAAAATTTACCAAGATCAAGAAGCGATAAGAAGTTATAGCTAAAAAAGCAATGGAAAGAGACTGAAGATAACATAAAATGGAAAGGACAAGAGAGTTATTTAATAAAGTTGCAAAAATCAGGGGATTTATTCAAAAGTGGGTATCATAAAAGTCAAAGAACAGAACGATCTACAGGAGAAGGAAGATGGAAAGCACAAATATATAGATCACAAAACCTTACACGTTTGGTCAGTGAACAAACTCCAGACATTTTTAAAAATGAACATTAATAAGACCTAATGTTCACAACAATACTGCAGGAGTTGATGAGCCTATTAAACTATTTAAAATTTTGCAAAATATGACAGTTCATGTGCTGCTCTCTCTCTCTCTCTCTCTCTCTCACACACACACACACACACATGCACACTAATGGTGGCCAAAGGATTGGAAAACATCAAGTTATATCTAGCAACCAAAATGGAACTACTGAAGATTGTCCAAATTATGAAAACATGCTAAATTTGAAAGTTTGGATTTCAACAATACATAGAAGGAAAATGACCAGACATCCAAGTTAGATTCAGAAGATGCACCAGAGAGCAAATGGAAAAGGCAAGGGGATTTCAAAAGAGACCTGTATTAATTTTATGAATATTTTGATTGAATATTGATACCAGCAAATTATGTTTAGTCCTTAAAAACATGGGTGCTAAGGGTCACTTCACCTGCCTATTGAAGGATATCTATGATGATTCAGAACAGTACAGACAATTATAGAACAACTAACTGATTTGCAAAAGGGAATGTTCTGAATTTGTAAACTGTCACCTTATTTATGAAACTTAACACAGAGTATAAACTTGGAAATGGTATTACAATGCAGAGACATAACACTAATGATAAACATACATATTCTCAAAACAGTGGTTTTCCAAACTATAACATATGACAATGAAAGCTGAATCATCAATCAGAAAGCAGAATGGAGTAAAAACTTACACCTCTGAATTGTGGTGCTTTCAATCACTGAAAATAACTTAAAGTACAAGAGGAAAACAATTATATTCTGGGTGAAGGAAAACCAGACTGGCCACTAGAAGCCATAATAAAGAAGTTTAAATATTTCTGACACATAACAGTTGGAGAAAGTTTTCTTTAAAAATCAAAGACAAATAAAGAATAAGCTAGTAGAGGACAAAGTGGTTGATACTTCCCTGATGACAGGAAGTCAAAAAAGCAGCAAAAGATCCAATTGATATCCATTAAAATATGGAGAATTATACATGATTGAAAGACCCCTTCATGTAAAGCTACCATTCCTAGCTGCAAAAACTCATGGTAACATGGAATTAAAGTTTTTCTGCATCTCTCTGTTGCCATCCAATGGTTATCTTGATTTTTGCAGCCAGGTACTTATTTCAAATAATGAAACAATCAATGACAGCCAACTACTCTCCCAAAGTCACCCATGGGACTTAATAGCTAACTGGAAATTTAAACCTGGTTTTCTAGAGCCCTAGTGTAACACGTAAGATATTACTCCCATGATGAGTTTAGGTTTATAAATGTGGCTAGTGTTTAAGGAAAGCCTTTGTCTGTGATTTTCCTCTAATACATTTTCTGAGGCCATCATCACAAGTCAAAATGACACTCTTCCCAAAGAGAAACTGGGCTATAACTCACTGGTACAAAGAAATGAAGTGTGCTTGTTCTCTGTTGCTTTTGGCCTCAACCTGCTTTTCCATCCCATGACAAGGAGTGGCTTAATCAATCTGTCACCCAGCCCTATCAATATTTATTGGACTTATTTAGTCTTTCAGAAACAGGGATCTCTATGCATCTCAATGCTAAGAACACAGGACAATTCTGAATGATGGGCTGTAGCAACCATGGATGGGGAATAGCAACTAAGGTAGCTGTGAACTTCATAACCTGGGGAAAAAGCAGACATCTCCCTTCAGCATGAAAAAAGCAGGAAGAGTGAGAAATGTCAGTTCTCAGGGATCTTCACCCAGCCTGAGAAAAAAAACACACCTGAATCAAGTAGCATTATTGTTCAGGATTTGGTCCAGTGAAAACAGCCGTAAGGCTCAAAGGGGTGTGGCAAGTCAAAGAAACCTTAGCACCTTCATTATGGCTTTGGAATATGACTCTAGAAGGTGGCATGAAAGCCACCATTCCCCCTGGACTTCAGATCCATCAAGACCTGTTGTGGTGCTTCCTATTTCAAGACCTCTCTCCCATAAATAACTTTTCCTGGAGGTGTAATATCAAATAGATTCACGTAAGAGCCTCGTGGTCCCAAAGATACAATGATGTCTCCTGGGAATAAAAATAAAATCTACAAGCAAGGGACCTGGGCAGTTAGGAAGGCAGCGCCAGTGAAAGGGCAAAGTCACCTGGCCAGAATGCCAATTAGTTTTAGTTGTGATAAACTAATTTAGACAGAAATTATGCTCCCAGCTGCCACCACCAGTTTAACGAGTGCCACTAAGTAAAATTAGAAGGGTATTATAATCTTTCCACTACTGAAGGTCTATCCAAAGCACAGAGTTTCACTTGTTTTGAAGAGGATCCTCTTAACCAGATCACATTGTTAAGGGCATTGAAGCTTCAGCATTCAGAGGGGTTCTTCTAACCGTCTTTAATAGCTCAGGAACTCTTTTGCATCAGATCATCTTATCTGCCAATCTTCAACTTCTTTGCTAAACAACTGGACCAGCTGTTTGGATGCTACATTTCATGCTTTTAGTCTGCAGCCCCTGGGTCTTTTACAGCTGCATCACTTCCTAATATGAACTGTTGTCTTGGTGGGGAAAAAGGTACATTTTATTCAGGAAATGTTTAAAATCCAGCCCGAGTGAAAGGGGGAGAACAGGATTTGCCAACCCTGTGCATTTCTTAAACATTTCCAATGTAATTAATTTAACTGCATCCAAATTCCAACTTTTGCAGTTCTCTTCCTTGCCTCCGAACAGCTTAAGTCAAAGAACTGAAAGAAAAGAAACTAACCCCAAGCATGTTCAATCCAAGCTTAAATTCCAGTAACACCCTTACCGCAAAGAAGAGAAGCCTGAATTAAATTTATTCCCTAGGCACAGAGGAAGAAGAAACAAAAACATTTTTTTTTTAAAGTTCATTTTTTCTTTTCTTTTGCTGGGCAAATCCTTTATTGTTGTTGTGCTTGGCGCCGCGCACCTCCTCCCTCCTCAATTTTACGCCGCCAGGCGCAGCCTTTATAAAACATTGAATCTGCGTTTGGTATTCGTGATTTAATGTAACCCGACGGCTTTGGTTCGTTATTTGGGTTTTCGGGTTTGAGTTCGCTTATGCTGCCCGGGAGCAATTCATCAGCATTACCAGCAATAATCTTGAAATCTCCGTGTTTACTTGGAAACAAGTCCCTTGGGGAACTCAGCTTTACTCCCTCGTGGGTTTAGGACTGCGCACGAGGAAGGATAACGGGAAGGTACCTTTTCTTTGGAAAGGTAGTAAAATCCGCCCACTTGTGCAGACTTACTCGCAAGGAGTAAACCTGACTTGCGCGTCTACCCCACCGAGCCCTTTCCGACATATCTCCAGGAGGGCGGATTGGGTTAGCTCACCAGGTCTATAGTCCGAAGAAGCCCGCTTCAAATGGCAACTTCAACCATGACTGTAGTTATTCGTCGCTGGGGGTCCGTTATTAACCGCCACCCCCCACCCCCCTCATGCCGCTGAGGTCTATTGCCGAGGAACGAACGCCCCAAAGCAGCACCAGGTTTAAACCTTGAGCTGGACGCGTCCCGAAAGACGCCCACTAACCAGGGGGTCTCCAACCTTGGCCGTTTTGAGCCTGGGGGGACTTTAACTCCCAGGCTGAAAGCGGCCAAGGTTGGAGACCCCTGAAGTAAACTCTTCCCGCGAAGTGCGAGCGAAGAGAAGCGAGA
The DNA here is from genome assembly GCA_015471245.1 of Laticauda colubrina. Classification (NCBI taxonomy): domain Eukaryota; kingdom Metazoa; phylum Chordata; class Lepidosauria; order Squamata; family Elapidae; genus Laticauda; species Laticauda colubrina. The sequence goes on from BLBF01000016.1 coordinate 19,269,381, forward strand.
GGAAAGAGCCGGGAGGCGCCCGCGGCACTTCGCCTTACCTGACGGGCCAACGGGGCTGCGCGCTTCCCGAGTCTGGCGGCCGGTCGAGAGTGAAGGGGACTCGCGAATCCTCGCCGGAGAAGAGGTCGAGGGAGCGGAGCCAAAGAAGGTGCCGGCAAAGCGCCTTCGCCGACCCCGCGTCACCTGCCACGGCTGGCCCCGCCGTCCGTTCTCCAGCTGCCTTCGCCTGAGGAGCCTGCCGCAGAGCGCCGCCCCCCTGCCCTGCCCTGCCCTCCTCCCTCTCGCTCCCCTCCTCCTCCTTCCCCTCGCCGCCGCCGCCGCCGCCGCCGCCGCCGCCGCCGCCACCACCTCGCCCGCGTCCTGCCCCCCACTCGGGCGCCAAGAGGAGCGGACCAACTTTGGGCGCGCAGGAAGGAGGCGAGAGGGCGAGGCGGCGGCGGCGGCTCGACGGAAGGCGCGCTCGGCTCTCCCCACTCCTGAGGGAAGCAGCCAGGCGGTCACAGCCCGGGTGGAAACCGGCCGCGCGGCTTCTGAGGCGGCTCTCGGGGGCCGCACGCGGGAGGCGGCGGCGGCGGCGGCGGCGACCGCCTCATTGCTCAGGAAGGTGAAGGAATGAACGTTTCAGCGCGATGTTTGACTGACGCTGCTCGGGCGACTCCAGCCACCCCCTTAAAAAGAAGGAGCGGCGAAGACGCCAAGCGCGGCCGCGCGCTCCTCGGGGGGGGGAGGGGTTGGGGGGGAGGGGGAGGGGGTGGGCGCGACACAAACGGGCTCGGAACGGAGCCCGCCCGTCAGCCCCGGAATGGGTTGCCGGCCCCGGAGGAGGAAGAAAATGGGAAGGCTCCGCCGTGGGGACTCTTCGGGGCGAAGGGGCTGTTCTTCCCCCCTCACAGCCACCCACCCCAAAAGCCTTAAGCCGCCCCTTTCCTTTTAAGGGTTTTGGAAACTGAGAGTGTGTGTGTGTGGGGGGGGGGGGTCCGATACGCATCACTCCGAAGGAATTCAAGCAGACGTCCCCTCGGAGAAAAGCCAGGGCTGCCGAATCGGCTAAAAACTAATAGCGGGGCAATAGCAGCTCTGTGGAGCAGGGGTTTCCAACCTTGGCAACTTTAATCCTGGTGGACTTCAACTCCCAGAGCTGGCTGGGGAATTCTGGGAGTTGAAGTCCACCAGTTGCCAAGGTTGGGGACCCCTGCTGTAGCGGGTCTCTTCTATTGCCGTCCTCTCCCCTTTGAGGTAGAATTGCCCCGCTCGGGTACCTTTCCCCTCCACCGTGCAGAAACCAGCCAGGTGAAGCTCTCTGGCCGGGGAGAGCTGACCCAGGACTGTCGATGTGTGTCTGCATGGGTGTGCATGTGCAGGAGAAAGATTGGTGGAAGGAAAAAACAACACCAACCAGAGGTCCGTATTCAGCTGTGTATTTTCGTTCTGTACCTCCAGTAGGTTTCTGTTCTCGTTTGTAAAGCATAAAATATGAAATCCGTAAATGGCAATGGCGTTAAAACTTCCGTTACAACTGCCAGAAGTGGTATTCAGCAGGTTCTGACCAGTTATGGAGAACCGGTGGCGGAAATTTTGAGTCGTTCAAAAAACCAGCAAATCCCACCTCTGACTGGTCCCGCCTCCATCTATTCTCTGCCTCCCGAGTCCCAGCTGATTGGCTGGGTCTTCTTTTGTTGCCCTGCTCAGGAGAGCGGAGCTGGAAAGCAGGTTAGTGGGGTGGGGAAGGAACGGGGATTTTGCAGTATCCTTCCCCTGCCACACCCGCCAAGCCACATCCATTAAGCCACACCATGCCGCACCTGCCATACCACACCTACCAAGCCACGCCCACAGAACCGGGAGTAAAAAAATTTGAATCCCACCACTGACAACAACTATTACTTTGTGCCTTAGGAGAGGAGCAGGCGAGTTGCTTAAAAATGAGCAACAGGATCCATAGAATTTCTGGCTGGCACCTGGTTCATTTGAGCTTGTACAACCTCTGGAGAATCCAACATTAAACTGTGTGGACTTCAGTTCCCAGAATTCCCCAGCCAGCAGGCTTAAACATTGACAAAGTTGATAAAGGACTGCTCTTAAAATGTAAGGATCACAATTTAACAGATTATAGATAATCAGAGTTGGAAGGGACCTTGTAGGGCATCTAATCCAACTCCTACCCAAGCAGGAGACCCTACACCATTTCTGACAGATGGGACTCCAATCTCTTCTTGAAAGTCTCAAGTGATGAAGCTCCTACAACTTCTGTTCCACTGGTTGATTGTTCTCACTGTCAGAAAATTTCTTCTTATTTTTAGGTTAAAGCTTTTCTTGTTCATTTTCCATCCATTATTCCTTGCATGGCTTTCGGGTACTTTAGAAAATAGCTTGACCCCTTCCTCTCTGTGGCAGCCCCTCAAATATTGGAAGGCTGCTATCATGTCTCCCCTGGTCCTTCTCTTCACTAGACTAGCCAAGCCCAGTTCCTGTAACCGTTCTTCATATGTTTTAGTCTCCAGCCCCCTCATCATCCTGGTTGCTCTTCTCTGCGCTTTTTCAACATTTTTTTTTTTATACTGTGGTGACCAAAACTGGATGCAATTAATTGTTCAGTCAACACAGCTCTTGGTTGGAGAACCTGCTGTTTGCTATAACTGGTCTTGTAAGATCCTGATTTTTGCAACTTCAGAGTTATGTGAGGAAAACAGAGTTCCTGATGGGCGGAGCTGGCATCATGGCAGTACAGCATGTGATCTTTAAGCTCTAAGATTGCTGCTGATATCTCCGGTGCAGTGACTGAGGAGGGCACCTCCTGCTGATCCCAGGGACATTGCAAAGTCCCTGGTAGATCCAGGAAAAGTCCTTTTTTTCCTGTGGCAGAGAGGCAGCCATTGAAGCTGCTGAAGCTGGGACAGCTCCGGAACGGAAGAAAGCTGGAAAGAAAGTGTGCCAGTTTGGTGAGATGAATTTCTACCTATTTTTTTCTGGAGAGAACACCCTAAAAGACTAAAAATTAAATTTAAAAGTGAAGATAAAATGCTCAAGCGGCAAGATTAAGCACAAATTAAACCTAAAGGGTTTTTTTTTCCTTTTTATTGGAACTTTGGGTTTTTGTAAAAACTTTTCAATTTTTAAACTGGACTGATCTTTCCTTTTTAATTCTTATTTTTTCCTTTCAAAATAACTCTTTGGAAAAAAAATTTTTTTCCCTCTTGTTTTTTTCTCTTTAATAATTTTAGATTCTTTATATTTTATTGCTGGTTCTAATACTAGAGGGAAAGGAAAGGGAAAATAAGTAGTGCTGCCACTTGGAGGCTTGGATACATTGTTTTCCTTTCTTGTTGATACATGTGGTGTTACATTCAAGGACTCTGTGCTTTTCATTGAAAAGATAGTGGGAAGAGCATGTGGATTGTTTATGCAGGTGCTCTTCTGTGGAACTACTGATAACTGGAGTCTGAATCTGAAATTGAAGAAAGAAGATTGAAGTGACCTTGAAAAGAGAACTGGAAATTTTGTCTTTTGATTGAGTAAAGAGCCTTGAACATATAGTGGCAGTGCTTTGCTTACCGACAGAATTGTATTTTCTCTTTCCTCTTTTTTTTTTTCTACTCCCCCCCACCCCCAGTTTGATTTTTATATTTGGACTTGAGTCCTTTGATGCAGGACTAAGACTACTTTTTTCCCCTCCCTCCTCCTTTTGTTCTACCTTTTTAGCAAGGGGAATATACAATTCTTTTCGTATGTAATTTAATTTCTGTCTTTTTAATTTTTTTCCTATTTTTTTTTTCATCCTTTTTCCATTTTTTTTTTCTTTTTCCCCTTTTTTTCTACATAATTGGAACCAATTGGATTAAGGTATTCAAGTGCCTGAAGATTTTTTTTTCCCTTCCCTTTTTTATTTTTATTTTTTGCTTGCTTGCTTGCTTGCTTGCTTGCTTGCTTGCTTGCTTGCTTGCTTGCTTGCTTGCTTGCTTTATTTATTTATTTATTTATTTATTTATTTATTTATTTATTTATTTATTTATTTATCTTTCTTTTTCTTCTCAATTTTCATATTAAGTATTCTAAGATGAGCAGAAAGATACCAGCCTCAGCTTCTTCAATCCCGACTTCTTCCTCCTCACTATCTGGAGGACAATGATCAATACAGGTGATGTTACAACAAGAGAAGGAGAAAGAAGTGACAATGCTGATGATTATGCAAGGAATTCAAAAGATACAAGTAAAAACAAATAATATCGAAAAGAGAACGGGGAACATTGAGCAAAGAACTGAAAAGACAGATGAGAAAATTGAAAATATTCAACGATGACGCAATAGGAGGACAGAATCAAGAAAATTGAAGAACAAGATGTACAAAGAGATAAGAAGATTGGAGATATGGATACCTGACTGAGTGAAGTGGAAAGAGACAAGGGCAGATCTCTGCAATCATTGGGGTGGGAAATTGATAGATCAGAATTCTATCTTAGATTTCAAAATATAGAAGAAGAAAAGGGTGAAAACCTTGTTGACAGAAATCCTGGCAGAAGCATTAGAGGTAACCAAAGAGAAGATGATGGATGGAATGGATGAGGTTTTTCATGTCTATACAAGATATGCGATGAGAAATAAATTGCCAAGAGACGTTCATGTCAGATTTATTAAGAAAATAAATAACAATACTGCAGGCCTCAAGAGAAAAAACACTAAAGTATAAAGATAAAAAAATAGTGGTACTGAAACAGGTACCAAGAAGAGTGAGAGAGATAAGAAGAGAATATTTATTCTTGACCAAAGAGTTACTTAAGAGAGGAATAAATTACAGATGGCTGATACCAGAAGGTCTCATGTTTACCAGGCAGGAACAAAGACACAGAATTGATACACTTGAAAAAGCTGAGTTATTCTATCTGGAATGTTTTAGAGGAAGGGAGGAAGATACAAGAAGAGTCGTTAATTGAATTTCAAGAGGAATGTATAGCAGTAATTGAAAAAGAAGGTGGTGGTGTATGTAGGTGGTATATCCAGAGAGCAACGAGAACCAAGATGTACTAGAGCAACAAATCCTTCTGATAAAGCCTAAAATGGATGAGAGAAAACTGATTACAATTAATATAAATGGACTTAATTCAGCTATTAAAAGAAGAAAAATATTTCATAAATTAGAGAAATTAAAATTTGATATAATCTGCCTACAAGAAGTACATATTAAAAAACAACATGATTATATATTAAAACAACAAAAATTAGGGAAATTATTGACATCGTTGACACAGTATAAAAAGAGAGTAGTGGTGTTATACATTACAGATACAATCCCTGCAGAGCAAATATATACAGATGATGAGAGAAGGATTTTGATGGTGGAGATAATGGACAATAATCTAAAGATATTTTTGATAGCAATTTATGCTTCAAATGATAATCAAGAAGATTTTTTCAAGAAATTACATACGAAAATAATTGAGCTGGACTATGCTAATATCTGCCTGATGAGAAATTTTAATGTAATAATATATGACAAATTGGACTATAAAACACACAAAAAAAGCAAAGAAAGCTAGAAAGACATTGCCAAAATCCTTCTTTTGAATGGTAGGTGAGATAAACTTAAACGATGCATGGAGAGAGAGAAATGCGGAAAATAAACAATGTATCTTATATTCAAATAGACATGCATGATGATCTAGAATAGATCTGGACATATGGATGTCAACAGAATTGTTTTCTAACATACAAGACATTGAAATAGAAGCAAGTACCTGGGCAGATCACAATCCAACAACACTTGTATGGAAAGGACAAAAAAGGAGATCTAGATGGACTTTAAATAATATGATATTAAAGGAAAAAGACTTTAAACAGAGAGAGAATTGACTTTTTTCTTTAAAGAAAACACAAAAGAGGATACATCATTACAGAACTTCTGGGATACAATGAAGGCTTCTACAAGAGGCTTGATAATAGACTATACAAGGAAAAGAAATATAAAACAGAAAAAAACCTTTAAAATATTGGAAGATGACTGCAAGAAGTTGGAAAAAGAACTACAGAAATTTCCCTTCAATAAAATCCTGAGGTGTCTCCACACCTTTGGATGCTGTCAAAGATAAAATACTATTTTGACACTTGTATAACTGAGGACAATATAAGCAGGCCTCGTTTGTGGGCTTGAAAAGACAAAGGAGTAGGGGGAAAAACTTATGAAGGTGCATGTAGGTGCCATACCAAGAGTCAAGGTGGGGGGGGGGGGGAGGCCATTGTCATGCCAAATAGTGTTGTCATGATGTCATAGTGGCCTGATCCTTATAGGTTGTTTGCCTGGTTTTCTCCTCTGTTTTACTGATGTCCTCAGCCACCATGGAAAACACAGTCACTTAGCAGGAATAGGGGACTTTCATTTCAGGACTCTTACCTATTTTCCTTATGTTCCTCCTCTCAATTCATATTGGCAAGGAATTAGAGAAGCATGGAAAGACAGAAATTATTCCACTGGCAGGGCAATGTATCTACCTTAGTTTTATGGAAAAGTAAAGCTAGCTAATGATTACCAGCAGTGGTTGAATTAAAAAAAAACACTACTGGTTCTGTGGGCGAGGCTTTGTAGGCATGGCAGGGGAAGGATACTGCAAAAATCCCCATTCCCACCCCACCCCACTAACCTGCTTTCCAGCTCCATTTTCCTGTGCAGGGCAACAAACGAAGACCAGTCGATCAGAGATGGCATTTGCTGGTTCTCCAAAGTACTCAAAATTTCCACTACTGGTTCTCCAGAACTGGTCAGAACCTGCTGAATACCACCTCTGATTATCACCCTTCTCTGTCCAAGCAGAGAAGGAAAGTGATTGAAATCAACAAATGAAGCAGAAAGTGGCAAATATAGGCATCCAATGAGATGGTAGAGATCTGCTCTTCTCCTTACACCTTGTCTGAAACCCAAGATATCAAAAACAAGTGAGGAGGAGATGAGTTTGAAAGAAACTCAGAAAATCAAGAGCTGATGGAGGAAGATAAATGTTAGGAATGATTGCTGTGAGTTTTTGAAATTGTTAGCAAACTCTGTTTACTGAACTCTGTTTCTGATACTTGACTTCGTTTTTGGATTATCCCTGGACTGATACTGACTGCTTTAACCGTGTATGATTTGGACTGTTTGTTGGACTTTGTTTACCCATTTACTGGAAGTAAAACCCACATTTTACTATTCAATGTATCTGTATGCTGGTCGTGTGTTATTCAACATCGCTCTCACTATGTTTCCCTGAGTGCACTCATTCTCCTAATGGGGAATACCTCAACAATAAATCTTCTTCCGAGCGTATTCCTGCAGATGAAGGGTCTGTTTATAGGGAAGGGAAATGATGGGAAAGAAACAACTTCAGTGGAAGCTGGCTAAGCAGGGCTGTCCACAAAATTGGCTTAGGATGGTTGTGGCCATATTAAGGTGAGCTTTGAAAATGGTCCGCTACTCACTTGACCAAGAGAACCCCACAAAACCATGCAAGTCCAGGGGTTCCAACCTTTGGATCCATTTCAAGAACACAGGTGAGACTGCCCGAGCTATCAAGGGGATGCAAATTTGGAAGGCTACCAAATATTTAAAGGACATGATTCTGAAGAAGCAGCATGTTCCATTCTGGCATCACAATGGGGGTGTTGACAGATGTGCACAGGCCAAGCAGTAGGGTTGGACCCAGGACAGTTGGCCAAAAAAGAATGCTGAGTTCCTCCGGCACAGGCTCAAAAACGCAGAGAGCAATGCTGAGCTAAAGGGTCTGGATGTTGATTCATTGGTAATTGAGCACATCCAGGTTCACAAAGCCCACAAAGTCACACTTGCTGAGCTCATGGGTACATCAATCCATATATGAGTTGTCTCTGCCACATTGAAATGATCCTAACAGAAAAGGAGCAGATTGTCCCTAAACCAGAAGAAGTTGTTGCTCAAGAAAAGAAGATATCCCAAAAGAAATTGAAGAAGCAGAAACTAATGGCTCAGGAATAAACATTGATAAAACTTACAAATAAAACTTCAGTTTGATTTAAAAATAAAAATGTTGAGATGGTGGCTGGTCCACTCTCCAAATTCAATGGATGGATGATGATTTAGTAGAAGTTTTGGAATCTTCAAATGGACTATAATAGTTCAACTATAATTTGCTACCATATCTCTCTTTCTCTCACACACTCACACAAATGCACAGACACACAGATACACACACTTCTTGATACACACACTTCTTGATACACACACTTCTTGTCCATTTCTTGAAATTGCTACATCTGATAAAGGGTTATTTTGGATACTTGATGCTACCTAAAAATCGAGGAAAATGCTGTTCTTTCCTTCAGTATCCACCAAGGCTTCATGTTTGATCTTTCAGAAATAGTTAAATCCTATTCACTAGAGAGATCCAACAAAGCTTGGTTACATCTTTAGTGAATTTAAGTTTAAGTCACTCTCTGGGCTGACAGAAAAAACCATCATCAGCTACCACAAGTCTCCAAGCCACCATTCCTAGGCCATACAAAGATATTACAAACAGGGACATGATGAAATCTCAAGGGAGACAGCATTTTCAAAGATGTAATGAAGAGGTAGGTAGAGTTTTCCCTTGACTAATGTCATTTAACTCTACCAAAAAGAACAATCAAGAAGGTAAATTTCTCTGAGGTGACCAAATTTACATGCCAAAACTCAACCTTTTCACAGACATTTCCAGGAAGTTAATGGTCCAATGTTGATGAGAGATGAGAGCTACTATTGCTCTGTTCATGCACACAATGAATTCATATCTCCAGTAGCTTAACAAATGACACATATAATCAGCCTTGGCATAACAAATGACAAATACATAATTCTATTAATACAATTTCAAATCAATCCTTTTACAGTGCCTTAACTGTTTCACTCTGTTTCTCCTCCTTTTCCATAGCTTCTTTTTTTATTTTCATTTCTGGGTTTACTTCTGCCCTAGGGAAGAGAAATGGGAAAAGGAAGAAATGACATTTTCCTGGGCTTCTTCTCAAGCTGTCTTCACTGCCTTCTGGTTTTGTTCTCCAAAAATGCAGCTCTTTCCACCATCCAGTTTACTCAGCTGATCTTTTTTTTTCGATCTTGCTTGCTCCTACTGGATCTCCAACCATGGATTCCTCCTCCTTGAAACAACCAATTTCCTCAGTACCCACCATACCAAAGAATGCCCATCAATCTCTTCTTCAGTTACTTAATGTCTCTTTTACATATTTACAGCTATGCAGCCAGGAGAGGGTATAATTAAACACAGCTATCTCAGTAACAACATAACATTGTATGGAACAGTTCCTCAAATATTGGAACATAGCAGTGTTCCAATAACTCAGGGGCTGCCCCAAAGAAGAGGGAGTCAAGCTATTCTCCAAAGCACCTGAGGGCAGGACAAGAAGCAATGGGTGGAAACTAATCAAGGAGAGAAGCAACTTAGAACTAAGGAGACATTTCCTGACAGTAAGAATAATCAAACAATGGAACAACTTGTGGTCAAAAATTGTGGGTACTCCAGCATTGGAAGCTTTTAAGAAGAGATTGGACAGCCACTTATCTGGAATGGTATAGGGCAGGGGTGTCAAACTCAATTTCATTGAGGGCCTCATCAGGGTTGTGTTTGACCTCACAGGACCAGGAGGGCATGGCCATGGTGGGCGTGGCCAGCTTGATGTCAGTCACTCCTGTCAGGGGCACCTGTGGTGGCCAAGTGCTAAGGCAGGACTTCCCTGAGACCCTCCATCCCTCTCATTATAATCTTCCTTCCTTTCCTCCTTCTCTTCCTTTTGCTTCCCTCTTCATTTTTTTCTTCTTCCTTCCCCTCTTTCCTTATTTTTCTTTCCATGATCTCTTCCCATCCTTCCTTCCCTTTCTTTTTCTTTTTCTTTGTCTTTCCTCTTTCCTTTTCTCCTTTCTGTCCCTTCTTGGATGTTCAAATGCATCCAAACTTCATTTGGGGAGCCCGCACACAATCACCCCAGGGCCCATTTTTGGTGGAGATGGCTCCTGCAGCCCTCCGCCAGTGGTCCTTTGTTGCCAGTCGGTCCTTTGCTGTTTCCAGGGCAGCCCCGTGGGCCATATCTAACCATCCCCATGGGCCACAGGCCTTGAGTTTGATACCCCTGGTAGTACAGGGTCTCCTGCTTGAGAGGACCTTGAATTAGAAGACCTCCAAGATACAGCATTGTTATTCTGCCTTTTCTGTTATGACACCAGAATCTGATTTTGACCTACAGAGAAAACCAACCAACCAACCAATAACCTTGAGGTCACTGTGGTACTCAAATCCATTAGGCTACCAACCCTATAAGTTTCTGAATCCAGTTCAAAGTCCTGGTTTTACCCAATAAACCCTACATGCTTTGACTCTGGTTTATTTTAAGGTCTGTCTCCTTCAAGCCTGCATGAATATGCGAGCAAAGAGTCCTTAGGGTGTCCTCCCTATAAAATTCAGAGGATTATAGATCCCAAGGCTATTTTTTTCCCTGCAAAATGATTCTTGCAGCTTGAGGACAATTTTCTCTGAATTGGTATTTGGTATTTGATTTTTGGTACTGTTTGTGAGATTTTTATGATCAGCCACCTGTTTTTGTTTATCTTATTTTATTTTCAGTTTGCTAAGGTCTGGTTGCTCGTTTGCTTGCTTGATCATTTAGGATTCTTTTTAATCTTATTATCGCACACTGTCTGGAGCCTTAGGTGCTGGGCAGCATATAAAGGCATAGATGATGTCTGCAGGAATGCATGCATGCATGTAAAGAAATAAGCAAATAATCTGTTTCATCCAACACTTGTTGCAATTTTCAAGCCACCACTCTGTCATTATGAATCAAACTGGGTCAGGTCTTTTGCATCTTATGAAAACTCAGCATGGTATGAAGCATGCTGTTACTCCTCTTTTAAGTAAAATTTTTTCACACTCCCAACTACAAGTAGTAGCTCAGAATAGTGTTGAATTCAACTGTTATAAACTGGAAATAGGCTGGAAATTAGGCTGCCTCAAGTTATCATCTTTCCCTATAGAGGAAATTCTTCAGTCCTTTAATTATTTTAGTCCTCTGTACACTTCCTCTTCCTCTTCTAAAACATTTGAAAAAGCTCATCAAGGTACACCATAAAGTTCCTTTTATGTTGCAAGGAGATGGGCAGCTTCCTTTTTACTTCCTTTCCTCCCATACATAGAATTTGGTTTCTTTCCTCCACAGTTACAAGCTGAATCAACCATTCATCAAGTTATCTCTCACCCAAGGCCAGGAATTCTTTTTGAGTCAATTTTACAGACGATGATTTTTCAAGAGGCAACTGAGTTTTTTTATTTATAAATGAGAGGATTGAAATTTCTTGCAGTCATTTGGTCATTAGGAATATACAGTAAATAAATCCAAGAAATGTAAATGCTGGGTATATAAAATCTCTCCACTTTCCACCATTCAGTCAGAACTGAAGAAGTTTCTTGGATGAGAAATGAAACATCCTCAAGGAAAAACAAAGAAAGTCCAGTTGCCTCTTGAAAAAGCATCTTTGGGAAAATCATGACCTAGAATGACTGAGAATGTCCATGGCAGGGGTCCCCAAACTTGGTAGCTTTAAGACTGGTGGACTTCAACTCCCAGCTTTGCTGGCTGAGGAATTCTGGGAGTTGAAGTCCACAAGTCAACAAAGTCGCCAAGTTTGGAGACCTCTGACTTATGGTGATGAAGTTGTCTTCCTCAAATGGCTCTCTCTAGTCATGTTGGGAGTGAAGAGAGGGAGCATGTTCAAGAGCTTTGAAAGAGCTTCAACTGGTAGAAATATTGATGGAACTCTTTTGCATTTCCCTGACTCTGTTCCTCAACAGTTCTGGCAGTTCAATTCTTCACCAATGCTTCCTCAAAGCAGAGATCCTCACTGTACTGAGATGAAGCTCCACATGGAAGTATAATTGGTTATTACATGTCTTCTAGATGCTTATTCTGGAAGTTCCAGATCTAATCTACATCAACTGAAATCCTATCAACTACAGTTCTTTTGGACAAAAACATCTGCAGGGGTTCAAAACATCAAGATGGCGGTTAGGACAATGCAACCAAAGTTCCACCTTTTTTCCCCCCCCTAGATCATGTATGTGACACACATAAAAATAAGTGGGACTTCAATCACATCTTGATTTTTTTTCACCTCTCTGCCCTTCCATCCCCACACCCACCCCTGCTATCCAGTATGAATGAATCATGGCTTAATTTTTCAAGATTATTTATGAAATTCACATTGATACTGTGAAAAAAAAGACATACAAACATAATCTTAAAATGTTCCTAAGAGACGTGGTGGTGAGTGGTTAGAATGGAGTCTTGCAGGCTAATTCTACTGTCTGCCAGCAGTTCGATTCTGACTGGTTCAAGGTTGACTCAGCCTTCCATTCTTCTGAAATTTGTAAATGAGATTGTTGGGGGCAATAGGCTGACCCTGTAAACCACTTAGAGGTGGCTGTAAAGCATTATGAAGCAGTATACAAGTCTAGGTGCTACTGCTATTACTATTGCTGATGGTTATCTTTGTTTAATAATTATAACTACATCATAAACATTCTACAGAAGAGTTCCAGTTACATGCAGTCTATTTTTTTATATATTTAAAGCAAGGCTTAAGGACCCTTTCTTTGAAACACACACATTCTAAAGCTTTTATTTTGATTTTTTGTTTTAAAAAGTTTGTCAAAACATATGGAAGACCCATCTCATATTTCCCTGGTATTTTCCCTTTAGGTTGTGTCTGTCTCCATAAAATTAGCATATTTGTTTATAAACTGGGTTCCTCTCTTGTGGAACCTGGCATCCAAAACACTCTTTTAAAACTAATCAGGGTTGTTCATTCTTTGGCTGATTGTTCCATCCATAAAGAGCTTTAGAAAAGAAGCACATCTTATTTTGGCAGCAGCATCAGCTGCTGTGGAAAACAATGGCCTGTTGGAACAAAATTACCCCTACAGTAGTAATGTACCAATTGTGCTGGGACATAAAGTTCCCTTTGGTTTTTATAGCATGGTCCTTTTATAGAACCAATGATATTAAAGACAAATGAAAATATTGGCAAAACAACATAGGAAACGTGAATCATACATGAATGGGGAGTTTGCAGCTGACCCATTACATTTGCAGTAAGGGAGGAAGAGGTAAGTTCAGTCTCCATCTTCCTTGTTCCCATTCTCACACCTAATCCGTGGCTTCCACAGACAGTGATTTTCTCCTCTCCTGCTACCTGTTTGTTTTGAAAAGTCTTGCTTATTGCTAGCTGTTAAGAATTTGGCACCTGGCTTCCAGTAAGGAATGCAACTATTAAATGCAGTCTGCACCTGTTTTGCTCCATGAAAGCCACACAATAAAAGTTATTTTCTGTAAGGGGCATTAAATGATCTCTTCAGTAGGTTTAGAGGCCCACGTTTTTGTTTTCCTTGCTTAATGGACAATTGTACCTTACAACCAAAGAAGAGCATTCTTAAAAACAGAAGTTTATTGAACGTAACAGAATAACAAAGTCAGAACAGATTTTTGGAGGTCTTCTAGTCCAACTTCTTCCCTACATCTTTCCAGATCACTAGGTGTCCAATCTCTTCTTAAAGGCCTCCAGTGATGGGACACCTATAACTTCTGAAGGCAAGCTGTTCCACTGGTTTACTGTTCTCACTATTAGGAAAATGCCTTTAGCTCTAGGTTGCTTCTCTCCTTGATTAGTTTCCACCCACTGTTTCTTTTCTTGCCTTCTGGTGCTTTGGAAAATAGGTTGACCCCCTTATTCTTCGTGGCAGCCTCTCCAATATTGAAATACTACTATCATGTCACCCCTAGTCCTTTTTTTCACTAGACTAGACATACTTAATTTCTGCAACAATTCTTCATTTATTTTAGCCTCCAAGCCCCAATCATCTCTGTTGCTCTTCTCTGAACTTTTTCTAGTGTCTTAATTTCAACAGGCCTTATAGAATGTACTAATATTTCACAAGATCTTGATTCTGTCCATCTGTTAATGCAACCTAGGATTGCATTGGATTTTGTTGTTTCACCTGGCTGATGTATTTGAATCCAAACATGATGGGAGTCCCAAGGTAAGGAGGATTATGTCCTCATGATCAGCTGAATCCACCCATTTTTCATAACCAGAACACCCAAGTCTTGTTCATATCCTCAGGTCCTTTGAAAAATACACCGAGATGGGCTAATCCTATTGGGTTTGAGATACTCAAAAGCAATAACCCACCTGTTCCTTCACATGAAATAATTTGGGGAGAGTACAGGATCCAGGGTCTAAGTGAGATGGTTCTGCTTAGCATACATAATTCATAGGAGAGGAAATACTTCCTTGTTTCAACTGGGCAATCAGAAGAAGGTGATTTTCAAAAAGAGGGTGTTTTTGCCATTGTCAATCAGGCAGCTTTTATGAGCCCCCACTCATCCTTTCATATGATGTTATCCAAGAAAAAGCCACTATCCTCAGTAAACTTTTTTTTCTAAGCAATTAAATGCAGATGCTGGAAAATAGCAGGTTCTACCCTATTGAGTGCATTATAGCCCTGGAATTTCTGGAGGGACAGATGGTGGTAACAATATTGTGGTTGCCATATTTGCATTCATATGAAATATAGAATCAGTTTTCAATGCAGAGCCAGTTTGATATAATACTTAAGACATCAGGCTAGAAATTGGAAGACCTTGGGACATCTTAGACACAAAGCCAGTGGATGATCTTGAGCCAATCTCTCTCTTTCAGTCCTAGAAAGGAGGTAATGGCAAACCCCTTCTGAAAAACCTTGCCAAGAAAACTGCAGGGCTAGTCTGGGTAGGTGCCAAGAGTCAAAACTGACTTGAATGAACTTTCTTTCTTTCTTTCTTTCTTTCTTTCTTTCTTTCTTTCTTTCTTTCTTTCTTTCTTTCTTTTCTTTCTTTCTTTCTTTTCTTTTAAACCACTTGCATTCATATGGTGAGTTAAATTCTGAGTCCATCAGTGTGTCTATGTGTGTGCATTTGACATTTCTGCAACCGGATCCTGTACAAAAATATTTTAATGTTATCTATCTATCTATCTATCTATCTATCTATCTATCTATCTATCTATCTATCATCTATCATATCTCCATCCATCCACCCATTCACCTATCCTTCCTTCCAGGAGGTCAAAGCAATACATATAGTTTTCCTTCTAACGTTTCTCCAGAATGACACCTCTGAAGAGCAGGTTGGGCTGATAGATTTGCCAAAGACATCCAGTGAGCTTTCATGGCTGAGTATGGACTTAAACAGAAGTATCCCAAATTATAAGCATCATCTTAACCACGATATTATGCTGGCTTTCACTAATGTCAGGCGAGAAATGTGCAAACTCCACTACAGTTACCTTCTCTAAGACACTGGAAAAACATTGAATCTAAATGGAGAATTCTGGGATTCAGAGACTTATGGGCCCTTTGAAAAGGAGTGTTTAAATAAAAGAAGTCCACCTACTGCTATTTGTAAACATATATACCAGCCCCCTTGGGGTGAGGACAATGAATGAAAGAAGATGCCTAAGATGCCATGTGACTTTGCATAGATCCCAAATCTTAGCATCACCTTTGATGGCCACTGAATGGATACAGATGGTGGCATTTCCAAGTGAATCAAAAGCTTCTCCCTTTAATGACACAAGTTGACTGTATCATAGTCCTTCTCCCTGCTCCCAATCTTATTCCTAGAACAAGTGTGCCAGAATCTCCAGTGTGAGAGCACATTTCCTGCAATTTAGAAAAACAGTGAGAATATCGACTCCTAATTATTCCTTGCAGCTTAATTTAAACCATCACTTCCATTTTATGAAAATATAGGTATTGCTTTTGGTTATTTGTAAGAATAGCCAGCCCTTGACTAGATTAGCCTAAGCCAAAACACATACATTGGTGAACTGTGGAATTAAAAAAGCATGAGATGATCAGGGAAGAAATTAATGCATGGAGAGACATGGAATGCTACAAGCCTTAATTGACAAGATCAAGGAAAGAGCTCTCTGCAAGATCTTTACATAGTCATTATGTGACCAAGATGCATATGATTCCAGCTACAACAGAGGTCTCCAAACTTGGAGATTTTAAGACTTGTGGACTTCAACTCCCAGAATTCCAGGATCCCCAAGTTTGGGGATCCCTGAACTACAATATCAATAACTTGATGCCTGTTATTAATCTGGCAATCTGTCCATTAAGCTCCAGACTGAGATCCCTGGCTTCCCTTTTCCTATTCAAATCCCACTCCATTAATACTGATTAAATGAATGCTAAGATGCACCATCACGTGCCAGACAGTTTAAAGATTCTCCATGCCCAAGGAGTATCTTCACAAGAGCAGTTTGCCTTCTGCTGGCTGCTGCAGAACAGCTGGTAAAGGCTGTGACATCTCACACACACCATCAGGATTAAGAAGGGGAGCAAAATCCATCTTCCTTTCCAGGCTCTCAGCAAAGGAAGAATCTCATCAATGGATTCCATTAATGCTTCTGGGGAGAGCCCATTTATCTCTCCCATGATAAAGTTGCCAGTTATTTTCACACATTTATATTTAAAAGAGGCACTGCTGGCTGACAGATCCTTAATTCCCTCCTATCAACATTGAGTGAATTTCAATATTTATGCAATGAAAGACTAACATGCCCAGCCTAATGGATGTATAATGAGAATAGGAAGTGGCCAAATTCCCTGGTGTGATACTAGCAATGTACCTCTATTTTAATCCAGGGTAACCTCCTGTTTAAGCAATATGGCCTTTCACATAGCTCTGCTCATTTCTCCATGTATGGTGTAAATTGTGTCCAAATATCTCTTGCAGTGTTTATGAGGATATATGATTGTTAGTCTGCAACAAAACAGAGATGGGCAGGAGCCATTGTGTAGAAGCAAAGATTTGGCTTGCATTCACAAATGTCCAGACACAACCATTGTTATTGCAATCTATAGAGTATCAGAAATGCAGATTTCAAATATTATGCCTCATAACTATAAATGTTTCCATAGATGCCCCATAACTATGCTTGGAAATAGTAGAGGGATTCAAAATTGTTTACTACCAGTTCTGTGGGTGTGGCTTGGTGGGCTTGGCAGGGGAAGGATACTGTAAAATCCCGATTCCCTTCCCACCCCATTAACCTGCTTTCCAGCTCCGTTCTCCTGTGCAGGGCAACAAAAGAAGACCCAGCCAATCAGCTGGGACTCGGGAGGCAGAGAATAGATGGGGTTGGTGGGGCTAGTCAGAGGTGGGATTTGCTGGTTCTCTGAACTACTCAACATTTCCGCTACCGGGTCTCCAGAACTGGTCAGAACCAGCTGAATATCACCCCTGATTGGAAACAGTAGCACTGGGAACAAGAAAGGGGAATATTTGTAGCTCAGCATTGAAATGAGGGATCCTTGGTGCCCTCTGAGCTTGGTGGGTTTTCTTGCAGGTGTTCCATTGCCCAAACATCAACAGGACTAGCAGTGTTTCTGGGAAATGAAACATCTGCAAGAAAACCCACCAAGCCTCAGAAAGCACTCCTTGCCAAGGGTGACATTTCCTGGCTTTCTTATGACATCCATTTGGAAGGGTACACTTTATACTTTTGTGATACTCTTCTAAGGAGGATATGTCAAGGTAATAAGCACAACCTTCACTTTAACATTATTGTGATGATTTCAAATTCCAGTTTGAGCTAAATAGAAATGGCAGCACCTCTAGGTTTAAGTGACAGATTTTGCCATAAAGACCATAAATAAAGGGAGGCAGAAATTCTTTCTGCCACTTGTAGATAGAGAGGCTTAATGGATCATGCAAACTTTGTCAGAGAAAGAAAAGATTGGTTCAAGATCACCAAAACGTCTGTGTGACATATTTTACTGTGTTAAACAAAGCTTACCTTGTTTAAGTGAACATCATGATTTAGTCAGCACTGGGGCCAGAGATGATTATTTAACCCTATAATTTAGCCTCAGATTTGGCATTAAAGCAGCTTTCCATAGTCAGTTTGATAATGTTAGTCCTGGATACTTGCCATGACTAACTTGATGTCTTCCGTATAGCTTTAAGCAACCTGATAAAATGCACTCACCAGCCCAACATCAGAAAGGCAATAAGGAAAAGGCTAATTTAAATGAAAGTAGTAGAACAAAGGCTGCTTGAATAAGAAGAAATAAAAGCTATTGTTGTCCTTCATCCTACAGATAGTCACCTGAATTTTTTTTATCAGTATGACACTTTAAAAAGCCTCCAGTAAATAAAGCCAACAAAGCAAAATAGAATGAATCAATCTTTTTATGAGGTATGATTAATCAGTTATTTGTAGTAATCCATCTACCTCAACCAAATATCTATGACTGCTAGCAGAATCCATTGATCTGAAGTCTCTGCATAATAACTTACTTATCAGAAATATCACTGTTGGAGAGTCTTTCTATCATCTGTCTGTCTATATCTATCTATGTATCCATCCATCCATCCACTCATCCATCCATCCATCCTGCAGATTGCAATTCTGTGAAGTTTACAACAATTCAAATAAAGTTAGAAACCAATAATAACAAAACATTGTAAGATATAAAAACTTAGGGCCTATTCGGAGATCTTATCAGATGATAGGATCAAGACTGGGCCTAGTGATTAAGGCAACAAGCTAGAAACCAGTAGACTATGAGCTCTAGTTCCATCTTAGGCAGGAAAGCTGCCTGGGTGACTTTGGGCCAGGCCTAACTCTCTTCACAGGCCAACTCACTTCACAGGGTTGTTGTGTTGTGGGGAAAATAGGAAGAAGAATATGCATGTTTTCAGCTTTGGGTTATTTAATGGTAAGGGTTCCCCTTGTCCAGTTGTGACCAACTATAAGGGACAGTGCTTATCTTTGTTTCTTAGCCAAGGAAACTAGCATTGTCCAAAGATATTTCTGTGATCATGTGGTCAGCATACCAAGGCACACAGAACACTGTTATCTTCCCACTGAAGTGGTACTTACATATCCACTCACACTTGCATGCTTTCAATCTTCTAGGTGGGTGGGAGCTATATAAAAACGTCACCTTGATTAATATTGTAATAATCCAGTTCAAGGTTCATATATATTAAACCCTATGTTACTAAATCAGTCTAGAAAAGGATGGCATCATCACCTTGACAGTGTTTTTTAAAAGGTCTCCTTATTTTGTGATTACCCTGGTGGCAGAATCAATGGTTTGCACTATAACAGATAAGGCATCATTTGCATGATGGTGCCAGTTTCATGTTGTGCATTACTTGCACCCTGTTCTAGATCAAAAGGCTCTTCTCACAGTCACTCATGCCCTAGTCACCTCCAGATTGGACTACTGGACCCTTGAACTTTATCTGGAAAGTTCAGCTACTGCAGGATTCAGCTGTGTGGGCAGTGATGTATGCTCCCAGGATGGTACCTGTCATACTTCTGCTTATAAAAGCTGTGTTGGCTGCCATTTTGCTTCTGGGTTCAATTCAGTGTGCCGGTTTAGCTTTCAAACTCTTTCATGGCATGGACAGGTTATCTGAGGGACCATCTCTCCCTGATTACATCAGGTAAACCCATGTTGTAGTTAATCTGCAGCAGGTGCGGATGGCTGAGGAGAGTGAGGACTCAGATGAGGGGCCAGGACCATTAGGGAGTGGACTGCTGCCTTCAGAGATTGTAGAGGCTGGCAGCAGTGATGAGGAGGTTCCCGAGGAGCTTGTGCCAAGTGCATGTGCGTGCAGGATTGCTTGCAGGAAAGAGCAATTAAAACAGAACGGGAGACTCGGGAGTAAGGCTGCAAGGTAATGGCCCCTCCTTCAAGAAGATAAAAGCAAACTGTGAAACTAACCTTCTTTGCAGAAGGCAAAAAACATTTTGAACTCAGCCTCGTGGACATTACAGTTGATATTTGAAGACTCTTATGTTGTAAACTATTTCTTATCTGTTGTGTTTTGGCAGACTTGAAAAAACTTGGCAAGGTTCTTTCTTGTCGCAGCTAATTAGTTGGAAGCAGCCTTTTATCTGTGAAGAAACAAATTCTTAGCTGAAACATAAAAAGGTTGTACTGCTGCTTTTGTTTTGTGTTTGCTCTCTTGGGACCAGGTTTGGGTCAGAACAACCCCATTAGATCTGGCAGAGAAGCCAATTGCATTTACTAAGGACTTACTTTTGATGGGTCCAGAGAAGGGTGCCTTTCCTGTTCCAATGTTTGCCTTAAGGAACATTCTTTTCCCCAATGTAAGGTGAGCTCCATCTCTGTAAATGTTCTAGAAGTCCCTCAAGATCTGGTTAGGATACTAGACTGATTCCAAGGAATCAGTCTCATCCTAAAGGCCTGGTCCCACTGGCCGATGGATGCAAAACATATGCATAAAGGACACAGTGGACGAGCAAAATTTTGGGGGTGGCTCCATCCATTGTCATCCGCTCCAAAAAGTGGTGAAAATTTGCATAAACAGAATGGAAAAGAATGGAAAAGAACGGACGTGGGTAGTATGTAGCAGGGATGTTAAATGGATGTTCATAGGAAGCCTAGCGGATGAAAGTGGATGGAAGCGTATGACACCTCCGAAGGGGTTCTGGGGGAGAATTTTGGGGCTGATGCATAGCGGATGAAGCGGATGCATCACGGACGCTTATAGGAAACAAAGGGGATGCTGCGCGGATGTATATCGGATGCAAAGCGTTCACTGCGCATGCGGGGAGTATGAATTGCATCAGCTCTGCGGATATAAAAGGATGCAGCACGCACACAGTCTGCTTACAGGGGAAAGACGTGCTGCCAGATACATCTTGCAGGAACACCATGGTTCGTCAGTCAGGCAAGAAGAGGAAGCCCGTGCCTACTTGTTCAAGCCCTGGCAAGGTGAAGAAGGGCAGAACCAGCATCCCACCCCCTGGCACTGACTCTGAAGCTGCTGGTGGTGCTGCTGTGGTGGACCAGCTCCAAGGCCCTCAAGCCCCTCAAAGCCCTACTGCTACAGGACCTGCTGCTCAAGCCCCTGAAAGCCCTGAAAAATCTCCAGAAGGCCCTGATGCTGAAGCCCCTGAAGCCCCTGCTGAAGACCCTGCCAGAGGAAGGAAGAGACAAGGGAAGGAGAAGGGAGAGAGGAAACAGTACACCGTTTCCGAGGTCCATGAGGATGAGGTGCTGGAATGGCTGAGGGAGAACGAGTACCTCTGGAGAAAGGGCCACAGTTTGTATCGGGACACCAAGAAGAAGCAGGCAGCTTGGAGAGACAAGGCAGAGAGCCTGGGGTACACTGCAGAAGTACTCCTTGGATGATGGAAGCACATGCACACCTGGTATGGCAAGCTACACCTCAAGAAATCTGGGCAGGCCGTTGTCAAGCTCACTGACTGGGAGATGTACGTCATGGCCAAGTGCAGTTTCCTGGAGGGTGAGATCTGCCACCGAGGAGCAGCCCCTCTGAGACCCCTCTCCCTCAGACAGCCCACAAACAGCCAGTCCTCTTCCAGCCAGGAGCCAGCTACCCTGTCCAGGCAGGTGTCTTCAGAGGGCCCCACAGCAGGGACCCCTCCATCAGCTTCACTTCCCATGCTGGCGGACTTGGAGGTTCCCGTGGAGGATGACGCCCTGCTGTCACAAATGGAGGAAGAAACAGCAGCCACCAGAGGCCAACCCACCCCCACCCCCAGCTCCAGAGGATGCAGGCAGAGAGGCAGACTGGAGGGCCAGGACCACAGTGTACTGTTGGAGATCAGGGACACAATGAAGACCAGCACAGAACTTCTCTCTCAGCTGGTCCACTTGGACAGAGGATCCTCAGGCCGGGACACCTTCATCACCTATGTGAGCCAGACCCTGAGGGACCTGCCCGAGGCCCAGTACCAGGTGATGAAGCAGAAGTTCACAGCACTTCTGCACAACCCTCAAGGCCCAGCTGAAGCTGCTCCTACCCAGTCCAGGTCTGCTCCTCCACCCCAGGCGATGTCACAGCCCTTCCACGGCTTTCAACAGCCCCTCACCTACCAAGGCTATGACTACCAGGACTTCCCACAGCAGAAGCAGAACTTCCCAGTCCAGGCCCAGGTTCATCACACACCACAGACACCAGTCATCACCCAGTTGCAGACCAGACAGCCCCACTACACTCCTCCCAACCCTTCCTCCACCCCACAGCCAAGCCCGTCAATGGACAATCTGTCATCAGTGTTAGGCCTGACATCTCAAGTCCTTGATGAAGGGCCTCTCAAGCTCATGGGACTGAGTCAGCTCTTGGATAGCTTCCTGAACACACCACCACCTGTTGTACCCTTGGGGCCAAGCACCCCAATGGTGCCTGAGACCAGCACTCAAACCACAGCCACCTCCACAGTCTCTGCCCACTTAACAGCTGAGACCATGGACATGACTCAGAGTGACTGAGAATAGTGTCCGAGACTGAGTTGTTTACTTGTTAAGTTTATCTTTGCTTAAGACACTTTACCTGGTTCATTTTGCTTATTTAATAAAGTCATAAAGTTTACCTAATAAAGTTAATAAAGGTTATCTTTGCTTAAGACACTTAGTTTACTTGGTTCATTTTGTTTACTTAATAAAGTGTTGGTGAAAACTTTGAAAAAATGGTTAAGGCTTTGCATGCTTGTGGAATAGATAAGGATAGTTGTGGGATAGATGAACCTCCAGTGCAACCATAGTGGGACTGTACGGTTCACCATCCCAGCGAACCAGATGATTTTCTCCCCCTTTTTATGGAAAATATTGGTTGTCCGCTATGGGGCCTTCTACATACTCTAGACATACTGCAGACATCCTAAATATATGAGATACATCCCAGATACAAACGTTTTGTCCATTTTGAATACTTTATATACGAGATGCATACGCTTACATCCTTTCTATTTCCTTGCTACTAACGCTGTGTAGACGTTCCGTGTACCCTTTGTTTCCTCCCTCTTTCCATCTTCAGATGCAGCAGATGTGAGTTGCGAAGATGCCCAGAGGATGCAGAGAGGATACAGCGGATGTTTAACAGATGATAAACGGACATAGAACGTTTGTTGCTCGGATGACACGGATTTACATCATACACAGCAGAAAGTTCATCCATTCACAAAGTTTTGTGCAGCTCAAAACTTGCACGGATGAAATCGCAGTGGACGGATGCTCGACGGATAGAGCGTATGAAACACGTATGCAATGAGTACACAACGGATGCATAGCATTTTCCAATGGATGGCAAGCCTTTTTTAACGTTTTACATCCTCTTTGCATCCATAAGTGCAGTGGGACCGGGCCTTAAGTGTCTCTACCACTGTGACAGTTAGATACATTCATTCTCTATGCCTTATGGTTTATAAATTTTAATAATATTTTACTTTTCACTAATTGCTTTAAATTATGAGAATGACCAATTTTATGTATTTGTTTTACTTGTCCCCAGAGTCACTTCTTGTGAGATAGGTGGTCATATAAATTTGATAAATCAATAAATAATTGTATATAGCTATCCATGGAAAAGCTTACTCCACTCACCATTACAGTACCCCTTCAGCAAAGAGAAATAGCATAGGGTTTGCCTGGATCCCTGGATGGCACACAATCATTTTCCTTATGCAGTGTCATTATCAGGACAATCTCAGCAGCTTGGATCTTCTCCTGGTATTAGGATCCCACTCATTATTCAACTAGAAAATTGCCTATTGCAACTGTGTATGTGTTGTGGTTCTCCGGCAGCAGGTGAGGATGGCTGAGGTCTCAGAGAGCGAGAACTCAGATGAGGGGCCTGCATGTGATGCAGGGATGGGGCCAGGACCATCAGGAAGTAGAATGCTGCCTTTGGAGATTGTGAAGGCTGGCAGCAGCGATGAAGAGGACCCCGAGGTGCCTGTGTCCAGTGTGCATGCGTGCAGGGCTTCTCAAAGGAAAGAGCAGCTGCAGCTGCAGCAGCACAGGCGACTCAGGAGTAAGGCTGCAAGGTAATGGCCCCTCCCTTACTAGATAAAAGCCAGCTGAGAAATCGGAGTTCTTTGCAGGAAGCAAATAAATTTTTGCACTCAAGCCTTATGGATGTTTGGATTATCTTGATGGGTGTTTGGAGACTTTTTGCGTTTGAAATAGTTCTTGACAACTTTATCTCGTGTTCTTGGCAGCCTTGCACAACCTTGGCAAGGCTCATTCTTGTCAGAGACAATTAGTTTGAAACAGTCTTTTAATCATGAAGGAATGGAATTCGTAAAGAATCATTAAAAGGTTTTGCTGTTACCTTTGTTTTGTGTTTGTTTCCTTGGAACAAGGTTTGGGTCAGAATAGCATGATAGCTCAATAGCTCATTCCATGCAAAAGTTCCAGTCCTTAGCATCATAAAATCAAGATGGAAATACTCTTGTGTGGGATTTGGGACTTGTCATTTAGTGGCTGATTACTTCATAGTTGTTAATTACTTGCCAGTTAGTGGCTTGTATAAGCCTTGGGGGGGTTTTTTTGTTTTTGTTTTGAGCTACAACTTGTTCAGTTAGACACAAAACAAGGAGACTGTCAGTGTTCCAGGTAAACAAACTCCAGCAACAAAACTCCGAGACAGACATTTTTTCAAAGTTCCATTTTATTAGAGCTGCCATGCTGGCACATCTGGGAAAACCTGAATCTGAAAGTTCCGGGTTTTCCTCCAATAATTAAAATATTACAAATCCACCCCCTCCCACTCCCACCAAATCCACCCACTCCCACCATTCCATCACATGCCCCAATCACCATCCGTTCCAAATTGAGACATCCCTTCAACCACTCCTCATCCAAGTGCAGAAATAACATGACCCTGACTTTAAAGAAGATTGCTATTATGTCTAACTGCATACGCCCCATAAAATTATTTATTTATTTATTTATTTTGTCAAGCAAGTATTAGATAACAGGTATACGTATAAACGTGATTATGAATACATGAAATGGATACAAATAAAATGGAACATTAGGATAGGGATGGTAGTCATGTTGATGTGCTTATACACACCCCTTACAGACCTCTTAGGAAAGGGGTGAGGTCAACAGTCGACAATCTAAGGTTAAAGTTTTTGGGGTTTGGGGAAGAAACCACAGAGTCAGGTAGAATACTCCAGACATTGACCACTCTGGTGCTGAAGTCATATTTCCTGCAATCCCCGCTCCCAAATTCCCAAGCTCAATAATGTATTAGCACCATGGAAGCTATTGGTATTAATACTGACAGAGACCTTTTTAAAAGCTTGTCAAGGCAATGATGCCATCCTTTTCTGCGACTGATTTAGTAACATAGGGTTTAACATATATGAACCTTGAACTAGATTATTACAACATTAATCAAGGTGATGTTTTATATTGACTTATTACAGTATGCTAAGTAATAAAACATGGCTTACTGATTACAGTAGCTAACCAAAACCAGCTAAACCACCAGCCAATGAAGAGAGAACAGTTTGGAGCTGGATAACCCAAAACTCTCGCTCTCTATTAGGCAATTTATTATGTTCCTTCATCAAAGATAAAAAACCTCATTCACAGAGAACTAAGACTCTTAGGCAAACTACAGGATTTGGGAAGTTAGGGAAAGAAAAAAATTGGCCATGCTGATTTTCCCAAGCAGGGAAGTTGCTTAATTCATAAAACAATAATGTTGAAATAAGGTTTTAATAAATTAAAAACTTAAGTGGTTTCACAAAGCCACCCTTAATATGCCCATATTTGATGGTTTAGAAAAAACTGTCTAATCTAAAGGCATTGGGAAGTTTGAAAATGTTTTTTTCACATTGCTTTCTTAAGGTCAAGCTGGAAAGGCATTTAATTGCATGAATGAACACATTTTTGTTATTTTAGTAGTTGTAGGAAAGCCACTGAATTATGGTGGATGAGAACAGGTTTCTTCCTGGAGAAGGCCGATTATCTTTCCTGAATTAAAAAGTTTGCTCTCTCCACCTGAATCACTCAAGACCATCTGTGGTCCATCTCTCCCTCGATGTATTAGACGTAGCATCTCTGAAGTATCAAAATTTTGTCCCAGAGTTGTGCCACGATTAAACTGAGACAATCCCCATTCCTCATCCCTTAGAGATTAAAAAAGGGTTTTTTTTGATGTTAAAATACTGCTATCATTTGTGCTTCTTGAAATTAAGCTTGCAATTAATTTACCATATTAACTAGATTAGATAATTAGATTACTGAGATTTGTCCCCTGGATATTTAGGCATGGTGATGGTAAAAGCAATATCCACCACTTGTGTAGTAAAAATTCCATGGTGGGATACTACTAGACTTTTAAGTCTACTAGGTTTTTATTTTTATTTTGTTTTTTTTCAAATTCAGTGGGGATAAATTGTTATGCCAGCTTCATAACCTGAAACCATTATGGAAATATGTCCCATTTGAGGAACTCCTGCCAGTAGACACAACATCCATAGTAGATTTATGACCTTAGAATTGCCTGGTGATGCACCTGGGATTTTGGGGATCAGAGCTTATCATTAATGATCTTTCAAAGTGCTTCACCCAGTTTCTGGATAGAGAAATCGGAGGGGTGATTTCTCTAAATTTGTCTATGGAAAAATATTTGCTCCAATGATTCCAAGTGTAGAACTTCTTATTAAGGTTTCATGCCACAGAGGATTCTGCATGAGATGAATTATCCAGAAGCTTTCCAGTCAGGTTCCAGGTTTGGACTTAGGATGGCAATCCCATTAGTTACTTTCGGGATTGACCTGGAACTTGAAAGAGGCTGGTGTGTCCGTTCTGTTCTTGCTAGATCTTTTAGCACCATCCAGCGATCCTGAGTCTTGGAGATTGGAGATTGGGACACTGTTTTGCAATGCTTCCACACCTTCCTGAGGAGGTGGTCCCACACAGTGTGGCTGAAATTGAGGGCTGAGACCTCTTCCACTTTATTTAACATCTGCATGGAAGCACCGGTAGAGGTCATCTATCAAATTGGAAGGAGGGTATATATAACCAACAGAATAATAATTAGGCTAAGCAGAAGTTAGGTAGAACTGATCTAGAACCTGGAGGCTCTGAGGGACTGGATGAAGCTGAAGAACTGGCACATAATCTGGGGGCTCACTGGTCCAGGAGGAACAGAAGGTACGAGATGTTGCCAGGATAGTATTTGATCAATAGTTAACTGATAGAAGATAATATCTGTAGCTCAGGGTTGAATTATGGGGTCCTTGGCACTTTCAAGGCTTGGTAATTCTCTTGCAGATGTTTCATGACTCAGCTAGGTAACATAATCAACACTGATGATATCAGTCTAGTTGGATCATGAAATGTTTGCAAGAAAAACACCAAGTTAAGAAAGCAGCAAGCATCCCACAACACGAACTCTTTCCTGAACCATGAAGCACCAAGGACAGTGACATGTTCTTATTCCTTTGCTGCAATTCTCTTCAAGGCTATCTTGAAAGATCACTTTGAAATCTCAATAGTTGATTGCCGGTAGACCCTTAGTGCTAGTGATTATCTACAAACTAGCAACAGCAATAGCACTTTGACGTATGTACCGCTCCATAGTGCTTTTTCAGCACTGTCTGAGCAGTTTATAGATGTCACCATATTGCCCCAACAATCTGGGGCCTCATTTTACCGACTTTGAAAGGATGGAAGGCTGAGTCAATCTTGAGCCAGTCAGGATTAATATTGCATCCTAAGCACTGCACTACCATAGTTTACATCAGGGGTCTTCAAACTTGACAGCTTTAAGAATTGTGGACTTCAACTCCCAGAATTCCTCCTCCAGTCATGTTAGCTCAGGAATTCCGGGAGTTGAAATCCCCAAGTCTTTAACTTGCCAAATTTGAAGACCTTTGGTTTACACTCTTATTATCTTTGGGACCATCTCCTTCTGTCTGCCTTATATCCTCTTGTAAGGAGAATATATTCCTGTTACCCACCATGAAAGAGACTGACATTCTTAGCGGTGGCCCTATTCCACTTCTCCTGGAGCAGCTTGTCCACCCAAAGTCATATGTGAACTTATTACCGATATCTGTTTGTAGAATGGCAAAACAACCCCATTCAAGAGATGCTTCACAGAGGAAGATTTGCTGAAGGGTAGCAACCATTTTATTGATGTGATTTATTGGTTCCAGACAGCTTTGCTTTAATGAATATTTTATGGATGCTTCATAGCATTTATTGTAAGCTGCCTATTGTGATGACAATAGGCCACCTACAACTGATTAATAAGTACAAATAAGTACAAATAAAATCAAAAGTCCAGCTATTATAATTGCTTTTATTACTAATCAGTTCCTTCCTGCTGCCTTTCTCCAGGATTTAACTGAATCATGAAATATTCCAATAAATGTTAAGGCTTGTAAGTTAATCAGGAGCCGGGGTGGGATGCAAATATTTTTACTACCGGTTCTATGGACATGGCTAGATGGGCATGGCCATGTGACTGGATGGGCATGGCTTTTTTGTATGTGTACAGCACCCCCCACCTCCATGTGCCTCAGGGAAGCCTCCTGGGTGAAGCAGTAGGCAGCAAGGGTGATCCCAGCACAACTGATTGTCAGAAGGAAAAAAAATACCGGTTTGACCGAACCAGTGGATGTTTTTACTACTGGTTCGGCCAAACTGGGTCAAACCAGTAGAATCCCATCACTGGTCTGAACCCAATTAGTACTTGGATGCGTATATAAGTCATCCTCATTTACTGACCACAATTAAATTAGCAATCTAAGTGAAGTGATCACGAAGTGAAACCATGACCGATGCTTATAATTGTTCCTTTGCTTTATAGACCTGTGACGGTTGCAATTGTGAGCATTGAATGCAATACTTTTCCATCACTTGTAACTGTGAACAGTCACTACCCAAGGCAGTTGCTAAATGAGGACTACCTGTATTATGCTATGGAAAGGCAAATTCCTCCTTTAAAATAGGATGCATACCTATAAATGAATTTCAACAATCCTGGATGTTCCACATTATATTAATAGAGACAATGAGCTTCACTGCCAAGACATCAGGCTAATGTGGTTGATTAAATTCATCAAGATGAGATTCTAGCACTTCTCAAAGTCTTAGCTATACATTCTTAGTTGGCATTAAATTGATTTCAGATACCTAATCCTTAATACTGTAGGTTAAGCTCTGAAGATTACTGACTCCACCAATTACCCTTTCTACTATTTTTCTTTCAAGCAGAAACAGAACAGAGGTCAAATTACTCTTTCTCTCTCTCTTGTCCCTTAAATAAAAACCTGTGTGATGGTTTTGCATCGTTTGCTGAAATGAGAGGTCTGGAGTTAAACACTAGCAATAACAGGTTTCTCGTAAACAGCACTTCCAATGACAACTGGATTATCAAGGAAATATACTGATTTTCTCTAACTAAATATTTCCAGACTCTCACACTGTGGTCAGTTTGGAATTGCACTGACCTCTACATTAAAAATCTACAGCTCTGATTTATTATTTTTAACAGACCATCCTTTAATAATTATAGCTAATCTTGTCTATCACATCTTAATCTACAGTCCAGACAGACACTATAAAACTATCCATGTGGAACATTTGCATAGGTGCAGCATCCTAAAAATAGTACCATTTGTCCAAGCATGATCAAACTCACAGAATCTGCCTTTTCCTGTAGTTATTCTTTATTTTTATTTATTATATTTTCAAATCACTCCCGACGTCCACTTCTCATGTCAAATAATATAAAAAGCGAAGCAAGGAGAAATTTCACAACAGGACTGTTGCTATCAAAAGGCTCCTGTCTCAATCTACAGAGGATTGGTTGTCTGATGCTTATTTAAAAAAAGACAAGCATAAAAAAAGTGTATATATGGCAATAGGTTTATCTGTCTTTTAATTTTGCTAAATAAACAAATTTTAAAAATGCCCAACTTTAGCTGACCCTGGGCACTTTACGGAATAAAAAAGTCAGAATAAAAAAAGAGAAACATGATGTCCCTTCAAAAAAAATCTCCATACAAATAACTGAAGCTTAAATGGATATACTCCTGACTCCATCATAAGGCCTGGGTATACAGCCAGCTTTTCAGCATCTTCAGAATGAACGCCAACCTTGATATGATCATACAATGACCTCTGAAAAGTTTTTCTTTCAGTCATTTTCTGTCAAATGCAGGGATTTCAACTTATTTATATCACATTTTTGAGAGTTGAGAAGACCTATTCTTCTGAAGGTATCCTTCCTTCTTTCTTTCTTTCTTTCTTTCCTTCCTTCCTTCCCCCCTTCCTTCCCTCCACTGCCTGTCTCATTTTGAAAAATAACTCTAAGCTTTATCCTCATATTACCCATGTATTTCTGTGGATAGGGCTTGCTAGATGGCTAGATGACTCTCAACTAAATATGCTCCTTCTATGTTTGCCACCTTTCTGTTTTTATATTGTTTTAATCTTTTAAATTTAATTAATTAATATGTACTCCACCCCTTAGCCACTATGGGAGATAGGTGGTGATACAAATGTGATAAAGCAGGGGTCTTCAAACTTGACATCTTTAATACTTGTGGACCTACCCCCAGAATTCCTCCTCCAGTCATGTTAGCTTGGGAATTCTGGGAGTTAAAGTCCAGAAGTCTTAAACTTGCCAAGTTTTAATAACCTTGTGATAAAGGAATGGAAAGAAGAAAGATTAAAGAAGTTCAGTGGTGGTATGCTATTGGCTTGGCCCGGTTTAGCTGAACCGAGAGTAAAAAAAGCCTCCAATGATCAGCTGAGAGGAGAAAGAAGAGAAAAACATAGGACCTTCCCCTGCCCTTTTCTCTTCTTTATCCTCTCAGCTGATTGGCACTGCAGGCCTCAGCTGGAGTGTGGAAAGTGGTTAGGTGAACGCATGTTAGGTGCGCGTGCACAATTACTGAACCAGTAATGGAACACATAGGATCCCACTGCTGAAGAGATTGACTTGATCTATGTCATGTGTTCCTTGTGTATATGTCAGTGGGTGCCCTTGAGTTAATCTTAACTCCTGATCACTGTCTGGACATGGTCCTGCAATTTTCTGTGCAGGGCAACAATATTTTTCATTGACTCTGGAAGGAAGGAAGGAAGGAAGGAAGGAAGGAAGGAAGGAAGGAAGGAAAGATAACTGCAGAAGAATGGGTCAAGGGAGTAATCTCAGCTCTCAAAAATCAGACAGTTGGTGTACCTAGGAGAAGACTAGCATTTACAATCTCCTAGTTTGTAACTGGTGCTTTAAACCAGGGATCACCAACCTTTTGGACCTCAGGAGCCACCAAACTCATAATTTTAAATCCCGTGGATCAGAGACCCTGGGAAAATCCCAAAAAAAGTCTGCAGGAAAATTCCCCACCTGTTTTCCTACTGATCAATCATTCTTTATTTGGGATCACAGGATACCAGCTCCAGCTCCATTCTCAGGGGGGGAGAGAGAGAGAGAGAGAGGGTGGGAAACTTTTGGCTTTGTGCAAGGAAAGCAGCAGAAGTCTTTCTTTCTCTCCCCCCAACTCCTCCAAAAACGAGTCTTCATGAGACTTGTCATGCCTGCACAGCTTCTTGGAGCAGGAGGCCTTGCAGGGTCCCAAAGACTCATTTCTGGCAGAGTTTGGGGGAGAGAAAGAAAGATTTTGCTCCTTTCCTTGCATGCAGTCAAAAGCAGAAGAAGAAGCAGAAAGAAGCAGCCCAGTGGCCAAGCCAGGCACATGGGATGAGTGAAACAAGTTCCCCCCCTTCCACCCTTTCCCCATCCCCCTCACTACCTCATGTTGTTCACAATGCAAGTGACACAAGCCTTGGGTTCCCGCGGGCCATGTGGGCGGCGCAGCCTTGTGTTCCCATGCAGCCTGGATTAATTGCTTTGGGGGGTGCTTTGGGGGTGACATTTTTCTGCAGACCACTAAAATTTTCTCGTCGACCACCAATGGCTGACAACCACTGCTTTAAACCACTACCCGAACTTAGCTCTGTGTGTTCTTAGTTAACATTAAAAGCACAAATGTCCTAGCTTGCCCTCTCAGAAATTAACAACTTAAAAAAAAAAATCCCTGGGGAAAAGTACAATGGGTTGGAATTTTAACCCAGCTTTTATAAATAGGACTCCAATGGAACTAGACCCAGCAGAAATACCCCTAATCACATCTCTTGATTAATGGATGGCAGGAACTCCTGCAGCCCTTCGATTGTTCCACTGCTAACGGCTAAGTTGGCTCTTTCCAAAAGCGATTATTAGGAAAAATCAGCTTCCTTCTGTACTGATTGCTTGTCTGCTCTATCCTTGTAGCGCCTTGTTGAAGAGTTCATGAGAGAGACACTACAGAGTGACCCAAATACCAGCTCAGTGCTAAGACAGGAAGAAGTGTGCCGAAGGAAATTTTTTGGAGGTAAATATCTGGTGCAATTGTTATTGTGGAAGAGGACAGGGTAGCCCTAATGCTTCACATTAAGGCCCTGTCCCACTGCACTTACGGATGCAAAGAGGATGTAAAACATTAAAAAAGCTTGCCATCTGTTGGAAAACGCAATGCATCCGTTGTGTACTCATTGCATACGTGTTTCATACGCTCTATCCGTCGAGCATCCGTCCACTGAGATTTCATCCGCTCAAGAAGTTTTGAGCTGCACAAAACTTTGTGAACGGATGAACTTTCCGCTGTGTATGATGTAAATCCGTGACATCCGAGCAACAAACGTTCTATGTCCGTTTATCATCTGTTAAACGTCCTCTGTATCCTCTCTGCATCCTCTGGGCATCCTCGCAGCTCACATCTGCTGCATCTGAAGATGGAAAGAGGGAGGAAACAAAAGGTACACAGAACGTCTACACAGCGTTAGTAGCACGGAAATAGAAAGGATGCGCATTGAATGGTTTGCATCCGATATACATCCGCACGGCATCCACTTTCTTTCCTTTAGGCAATGCATCCGCTTTATCCGCTATGTGTCCGCTTCGCAATTCTCCCCCGGAACCCCTTAGGCGGTGTCATCCGCTTTCCATCCGCTTTCTGCTTGGCTTCCTATGAACATCCGTTTAACATCCCCGCTACCTACTACCCATGTCCGTTCTTTTCTGTTCTATTTATGCAAATTTTTGCCACTTTTTGGAGTGGATGACAACAGATGGAGCCACCACCAAAATTTTGCTCGTCCACTGTGTCCTTTATGCATACATTTTGCATCCATCAGCCAGTGGGACTGGGCCTTTAAGCACTAGCTGAGATCTCAGCAATGTTTGCTAGCTGCTGGATGCATTTATGTTTTCTACAGGATCAAGAGAGGATTCAAAGTGTGTCATATATTTAGATCCACCCAGAATTTTCCTTTTCCCCACCCTTTTAGGACTGAGCTCAGATTTTGCCCTTGGATTTTTTTACAGCTGGGCTGAGATTCAAAATGGCTGGAAACTATGCTTCCAGGTTTTAACACCTGCCCTGTTCACTTGGGTGCTCCATCCCTGGAAGTTCTCAAGAAGTGATTGGGCAACCACTTGTCCAGAATAATATAGGACCTTCTGCTTGAGATTGGACAGGGGATTAGACTAGAAGACCTCCAAGATCCCTCAAAGAATCCAGAAACAGCAGAAAAAGAGACTTCAAAAGAGCACATAAACCCTGCAGGAGAAACATTTCTGCTATGTTTCCTACTATCCAAGTCTGAAAGATAAGAGGATGCTCATTGAAGGATTACAAGAATTTTATTTTTCCACAGGTTTCACTTCTCAGTCTGGATCCAAAATCCTGATGCATAAGCAAGCCAAAAGATTCCAGTTTACTACATTAAAATGTTGCCAGAGCAGATTAGTTTCCCCTGTTTACTATGCTTTCTATTTGCTTGGAGCTTTGGTGCTTGTTGCAGTCTTCATCCCTATAAGTCTGTCTAAGCTTCTCAGTTATAAGGCTTATTAGACCTTGAATTATGGAAGTGATGCTATAAAACATCCCTTCAAGAGCAGCTGTCGGCAGCAAGAGAGCTCTTCATTACACACCCAAGGGGAAAAAACTCCTGATAAGGTCTGAAATTACTAGCTGGCTAATTCAGCTTAATCCTCCTCCCATCGCTATTTTTTTTTTATCCACAAATCCCTAGATATCTCTCTAGCATGTGCATTTCAGCAGTTGCTTTGAAGCAGATAAACCAACTATTGGGAAGGAAGGAAATAGCATGCTAATACTGACACAAAAGAGATTCAGTGAAGCTACATTCTTGTGTTTCATTCTGAAATTGCCTTGTACATGCTTTCATCATTGATAACAGACTGCAATTCTTCTGACAGAAGAGCTATTTCTACAAAACACTGCACTCCTCAACTTACAACGGTTCATATAACCGTCCAGGAGTCATGTTATCATCTTTTGCAATTTCCTGACCAGCAAAATCAAATGGGGAAGTCAGATTCAATTAACAGCCAGGTTACTGAACTTACAATTGCTGTGATCCACTTAGCAATTGTGGCAAGAAAAGTTTAAAATGGGGCAAAACTTACTTAACAAATAGCAACAGAAATATTGGACTTAATTGTGATCATAAGTCAAGGGCTGCCTGTAATGCATCTAGTTTTTTCATGTGTAAGAACAGGCATTACACAGCCTCAGGATGCTCTGAGGTCTGCCTACAATTCACCCAGTGTTCTGACCCAAGCCTCGTTCAAATCAAAGAAACATGGAGTATATATAAAAGCAAACCTTTTTAATGCGCCTCTGTAAATTCTGTTCATTCACAGCAAAGAGTCATTAAAAATAACTGTCCCAGATAAGAGCAAGCCCTTTCAAGGTTGTGAAAGGATGCCAAGAACACAAGAGTAATTGCAGAGAAATATCCAAAACCAAAAGTCTCCTAAAACAAACCAGAATAGACAGGACTTCCACAAGAACTTGGAGTTGAAAGAATGCTTCCTGCAAAGAAGCCAACTCCTGAAGGCTGACTTTTATCCCTTATGGGAGGGGCCATCACCTTGCAGCCTTACTCCTAAGTTGCCTGTGCTGCTGCAGCTGCTCTTTCCTACGAGCAGCCTTGCATGCACATGCACTTGGCACAGGCACCTCTGGATCCTCTTCATCACTGCTGCCAGACTCCACAAGCTCCGAAGGCAGCACCCCACTCTCTGATAGTCCTGGCTCCATCCCTGCATTACATGCAGGCCCCTCATCCGAGTCCTCATTCTCAGAGACCTCAGCCATCTGCACCTGCTGCCAGCGAACTACAACACCCAGTTACTTGGGTTAGGGTTACAGTTAATTCAATCCATTATTTGCTATAGGGTGTTTTTGCAAAAAAAATGGGAGTAAATGCTGGGCTTTGGCAAAAAACACTGCAAATCGTGGTCATGTGACCACAGGATGCTGCAATTGGGCATAAAAGTTGCTGAGCACCCCAAATGTGGAACATAATTGCGTGGGTGGGTCAGCCATCAGAACCTTGGAATTGAGTAAAAAAATATTGTTGGGGGGCTCCATTGTAACTCCTAATGATTTCTTAGTGACTGGTTGTAAATCAAGGAGCCCCTATTTAATGTCAAATATCTTCACAAATACAACAGAGACTTGAATAAAAAACTTGCACTGTCACAGTTGCAGGCCAACATTCATTGTGTGCCTTTAATATTTTGGAGAACAAAACCACACATGGGTGACATTGGGCAGGCATGTTTGGCAAGGCTTTTTTCCCACTTTTAATAACATTTGATTTTATATTATTATTATTATTATTATTATTATTATTATTATTATTATTATTA
>BLBF01000016.1:19319055-19338220 GCA_015471245.1 Laticauda colubrina
GTGTGTGTGTGTGTGTGTGTGTGTGTGTGTGTGTGTGTGTGTGTGTGCAAATGGCTAAAGGTCTCTCTGCCAGAGAAAGGCAATACTTTTTAAGATCACCTGATGCTTGGGAGATATTTGTCTGGTGAATTTAACCCTTGTAGTATCCTAAGTTTCTTTTTCTTCTATTCTGTTTTGATCCCTTTTCTTTTTGGGTCCATTTGGTTTGTTCTTTCTCACTGAAGCTTTTTCTTTGACAACTTCTACATTTTTTGTAGACTCCCCCTATTTTGCTGTTTACGTTGAAAGAGGAAAGGAAATATACGTGCTTATATTTTGCTATATTTTTATTTGGGAATGAAAGAATAGCACAGAACTTTCCTATATCTACACCAGAAAAGGATAGGGGCATGAATAAAAACCACAGCCCAAAAAAAAAAAAACAACAACCCCGCCCTGAAATAATGTTCTGTGTAAATGCACAAACTCACAAGCTTCAAAGTGTATACAGATCAGATGCTCCCCAGAGTGACTTGCCTTAGGGAATAAGCAATGAGTTGGCCAAATTCATAAATGATACTAAATTATTCAGGGAAGTGAAAGCCAAAGCAGATTGTGAAGAGCTCCAAAAAAATCTCTTTAAACCAGAAGTCTCCAAACTTAGCAACTTTAAGACTTGTAGACTTCAATTCTGGCTGGCTGGAGAATTCTGGGAGAATTGTGGGAGTTGAAGTCCACAAGTCTTAAAGTTGCCAAGTTTGGGACCACTGCTTTAAACTGTAATTAATCAACCTCTCTAACAGTACATGGGTACACTTTTGGGAGACAGGAAGAAGAGCTATTGATTGGACAGCCAGAATGTAAAAGAAGGAGGAGATGAGTGGCAAGCATTTCATAAAGGACCCTCCCTATTTTTCCAGAAGGTAAAAGAAAAGGACGGGAGGAATACTTTCAGAGTTTTGCAAAATTCTATTCATGTAAACATAAATATGATTAAAATTTAAAGCAATGCATCTTTGAAGAACCTCCCTAACTTTACAAATATAGTACACCTGTGAAGTCTGACTGTAATAAACCAATCTTGGAGTTACAATGAGAGAGCTCAGGGACAGCAGGTTTAGACAATTGAAATAATTTCAAGAAGAGACTGGACTTCCATTTGTCAGAAATGGTGTAGGACCTCCTGCTTGGGTGGGTGGGTGTTAGATTAGATGACCTACAAGGTCCCTTCCAACTCTGTTAACCTTTTAATTCCTTCACACTAAACAATTAACTTGTGGACCTCATTGCCCCAAGAGATTATGGTGATTTGAAAGGAACTGGATACATTAATGGACGACAGTTTTATTAAAGAGTATTAACCTGATGTTACCTCTGGTTGTGGGACGTGACCCTCAGTATTACCTGCAAGGAAGCAAGAGAGGATCTCATTTCACCTACTTGGAAGCACCCAAGAGGTATTTAGTTTGCCCCTATGAAAAATAAAATACTAGACTAAAATAATCTTTGGTGTTATCCATCAAGGCTATTCTTCCATTCCTGCTCTTTGCAGTTTTCTGAATGGAAAAGCTAATGAAAGTTGAGACTATGTAAACTACTCTGCCAATGTCATAAATCCCAGCAGCAGAGAGCAAAAGATTTTCTAATTGTATTCACTTACAATTTCCAGAGTTTATGCAAAAGCCTATCACAAACCATACAGCTGTTTCTTCTCCATCATACGCCTAGTAAATATTCTATTCACATCTGGGCATATTTATTTTTAAATACTTATTCAGCTAGGCTCGGCATGCATTTCTAGTGAACCTAAGCTTAATCATGGATACTCACTTCGGGAACTCCATCCAGATTCTGTTCTCAATCATGTTGGCTTATTATTTCCTATTTCTATATTTTTTCATATATATCTAATAAAATAAATTAAATAAATAAGGGGAAAAACAACAAGACTACCAGTTTAAAATCTTTTCAATGCTTGTTATATCACAACAAACATACCAGTCCCCAGACTTACATTATATTGTACCATGTTTTGGAATTAACAATTCCTCCCCCCCAAAAAAATTAAATCTTGACCAATGGGGTAGAAATACATTTCCAATGCAAGCTCCAAAACTGAAAAGAGATGAATGCATTTACAAACAAGCTAGACAATAGAATCTTACACAAAGCATCGTTTACATCAGCTTTCCACACTGTTATTGTCCTCCAGATGTACCAGGCTACTGACCTTATAGAGAATTATGCAAGCTGCAACTAATGGATTTGCAAACCTCACATATCTAGAAAGATCTGATTGTGCAAAGTCTAGATGAGGTGGTGGCAGGATGCCACTGAGATTATATTGTTCTTTTAAAAGTTGAATGCATTTGTGTAAAATTTGCATGGTCGAAAATCTCTGTAGACAGGTTTTAGGAAGAAAACGGGACAGAAATTATACTTCATGACTACAGACCTATATTAAAAATGATGCTTCACATTTTCCTCAATCATCCAACATACTTACTTCACACATGCAGATTTCATACAGGGATATTGACTATATATATCATCAAATCTGATCAGCACGATCATTTTTCTCTCCCTGTTTCCAGGCTAATAGATACACTGGCCATTGTAATACCAATGGTGCTTTTTCAAAAGGCAACTGGACTTTCTTTGTTCTTGCTTGAAGATGTTTCGCTTCTCATTCTCCTTAAGTTCATCCAGAACTGAAAAAGCTTCTTGGATGAGAAGTGAAATATCTTCAAGCAAAAACAAAGAAAGTTGAGTTGCCTTTGAAAAATCACCTTTGGGACAACCATGATCTGGATGACTGAGAATTTCCAAAGACACTGGCCATTATACAAAGTGACTTTTCCTCTATACAAAATTTAATATTCATCAGAAATTACAATGTGTGAAAAAGTGTATGTAGTGAAATCCAAAGAAAGTGCTTTTATTGCTTAATGCTTACTCAAGAATGTAAAAATGAAATATTTCCCATCAAAGGAACTTTAGATAGCATTACTCCCATCTGGTCTGCAAACCCCTGAATGAACATGAGATGGCAGCAAACAGACATAGAAAACACAAATGCTTTGCTGTTTTTCAGTGGTCATTCAGATTTTTGCAATCTGGTTGCCCTACTTAGGTTCTGTAAAGGATTATACTTCGATGTAAAAATAAAAGCTATTTTTAGCCTTAAATAAGTAAAAATTAATAGCAAAGTAGCAAATCTACTACCCAATGCCTTAATTTGATTAAGTCATGTTGTGTTGTGGTCCTCTTTTCTGAATAGCAGATATTCACAACAGCCAGATTGCAAAATAGAAATGAATCTGACAACTGACATTAAAGGAGTTCCTAATGTTTGATGTGCTAATCCAATGATATGTGTGTGTGTGGTGTGTGTATTGCATATACTATAACTCCTACCAATTTCATCCAGGATACATAAGGGTAGAATGTAAGGGTAGAATGAATGCAAAATCCTGGTTGATCCCATTTTAATCTCTCTTTCACTTCATTTGGCATTCACTCTTGTAAATTTACCCTTGAAAAATATGCAGCAAAGATTTATTGGTTAAGGGTACGTGTTCTTCAACCAAAATTATTTCTCAGCTACCCTTCATATGAAAAGCTTTTGGGAATCCTTATTTGATCTGCATTTGTTATATTTTTAAACTGTTTAACAGACATTGTACTACAGGCATATTTCTCTTAAGAAAGGCCATGTGAAACGTACACTGAAAGGTACAGTCAGTGAGTTATTGATCCCTTTGCAGAATTCTCCAAATGGATGTTTATTATTTTGAATAATTTAAAGGACGGATTTTCGTAAGAACATTGGAAACTAGAATGTAATTCCTTCATCTCCCTAGGAAAAACACAAGAGCTTCCATGTTATAAACCTGCAAAGATACATGAGTCTTATTGCTAAGTAAAATAAAACCTCATTTGCAAAAACAGAAAAGCACACAACCGAGACCTTCAATAATACTTTTGAATTTCACTTCTGCATTTCGTGGTGTTTCTCCAAGCTTTTTCTGAACAACCAAAGGCCAGAAAAAGAATTGGAATACTCCAGTGATAGGCCCGTGTAGCTCTTTGCCTTTTTTCGCAATGTCCTTGTGGAAGTGATGTTTCAAAAGTGGCTTGAAATCTCCCATCTATATGAGATGGACAACCAGAATCGAGAAACCTGATCCTAGAGCTAACCCCACCTGCATGAAGAGCATCATCAACACTCCTGCTGCCTCTGACAGTTCCTTCGAAGTGACTTTGGGACCATATATAATCGATAATGTACTCAGGTAGCCATTGCTGAGTCCTAGGGCCACAATAAACACCATCGGGTACACATCATGGGCAAAGGCAACTTTTGCAATGTGCGCGCGCGGCTGAAAATTGCATAACATGAAAACGGGGATGAACAAAGTTCTCAGCAGAATCATGCTTGGTAGCCACTTGCTTTGTGGTCCAGGAATCTGGACCCATGCCGTGATCTGCCGTCCGCACCAGTCAGCAAAATTGTACAGAAGGAAACTAGTGAGAGGTGTGAAGTATTTATCTGTCCATAGGCTCCCTGAGAACTTGTTTACAGACTCAATGCTGGATGAGACTGCAGGGAAAATGGTGATCGAGATGAAGTAGACATAGAAGACGCAGAAACCTAACATGCCGATCTTCTGCAAGATGAGCCATAGAGGAGGGATTTTATCAGTATAGTTTCTGTTTGGCAAGAGCTGTCTGGGATTATCTGCTGCCATGTCTTCTTCCTCCAAGCAACTGCTGGGCAAAGCATTTGGTGAGAGCGTTGCAGTATAATACCTGAAACAGGAGGGAGGGGGGGAGAAGGGAAAAATAGTCAAAGAGAAAAGCAAACCAACAGAAAAATCAAAATTGAAATAGAGATAGGAAAATTAGGGGATGGAAAGGAGCTCATTAGGTCATGTTGCTGTTTGTTCAGTCGTTCAGTTGCTTCTCATTCTGTAATAGAATAACAGAGTTTGGAAGGGACCTTGGAGGTCTTCTAGTCCAACCCACTGCTCAAGCAGGAGATCCAAGACTATTTTGGACAAATGGCTGTCCAACCTCTTCTTAAAAGCCTCCTGTGATGGAGCACCCACAACTTCTGTAGGCAAGCCATTCCAAGGGTAAATTGCAACAGGAAACTTCTCCTTAGTTCTAAATTCTCTCCTTGATTAGTTTTCCTCCATTGTTTCTTATCTTGCCTTCTGGTGCTTTGGAGAATAGATTGACACCCCTCCCCCTCTTCTTTGTGGCAGCCCCTTAAATATTGGGACACTGCTATCATGTCACCTCTAGTCCCCTAATTATCTGTGTTGCTCTTCTCTGTCCTCTTTTTGCAGTTTCAGCATCTTTTTTATATTGTGGCAACCAAAATTGAATGCAACATTCCATGTGTGGTCTTCCCTACCTACCTACCTACCTACCTACCAATCTATCTATCTATTTTCTGAGGTTTTTGCGGGTATTTGTATGTGGATCTTTGGTTATTCAGGTTTTCTCCCGCATAAAATTGGAAATATCTTGGCGATGTTTCGACAAAATCTCGGAGTACTCTGAGAAGCACAAAGCCGAAGACACAAACCTGAAGATGACAAATGAGATATGATTTGTTTTCTGTGGTTTTCGCGGGTATTTGTATGTGGATCTTTGGTTATTCGGGTTTTCTCCCGTGTAAAATTGGAAGTATTTTGGTGACGTTTCGACAAAATCTCATTTGTCATCTTCAGGCTTGTGTCTTTGGCTTTGTGCTTCTCGGAGTAATGTGAGTTTGCAGCTGTTTCTTCCTTTTAACTGCCAGTGAGGGTGCGACTTGACTGGGTGGGGGCTTGGCTGTGTTCTGATTGGGTGGGGATGTGTTCTTATTGGTTCGGGTTAGGGTTAGGCCTAACCTAACCTAACCTAACCTAGGTCCCCAACCAATAAGAACACATCCCCACCTATCTCTATATAGAAGCCTGAGGATGGCAGATGAGATTCTGCTGAAACGTTGCTACAACTTTAACAGAACTACAATGACGTGGGATAATACCCGAAGGAAGCTAAACAGCACACATGTATATGTATATGTATATGTATATTTATATTTGTTTTCTTAAGTTTTCTCAGGTACTTACATGTACTTACAGCTTTGTTCGGGTATTTTCCCATGTCATCATAGTTGTGCTTTTAAAGTTGTAGCTATATATATATATATATATTTTCTACATATATACCACTCACTCATCATGAAATCTCCAGAACCGTAAAGCCTACAAACTTGAAATTTGGCACATATGTTCCTCTTGGCTTCTAGGTGCTAGCTGAGAAAGGATTTTTTGAAATGACCATCAGAGCATTGCTATTTCTTATACAGTAATTAACACGCTCTGATGCTAAGGAGTTCTACTCCCCCTCCCCACCTGAAAAGAACTCTGTTCCAACCGCCAGTTACCTCACATTCTGCTACCTCAGTTCAAATTGGCAGACATTCCACTCCTTCACTCAGGAGCAGTCTGGGGCTCCTTACAGTACTAAATGTCAGTTCCTCACCAGAATGTCTACACCTTCCACCTATGGAACTGCTTCCAGACTCAAGGCAGCGGTAGCGATATTCCCTTATGTGCTTCAATCACCAACCACCACTGAGCCAACAGATGGTGAACCAATTTCTCCTGCATAGTCCCATAATCCCAGTTTTGTCACAAAGCATGAGTATCAGTTAGTGCCTTATAAAACAGTACTAACATTTCATGTGATCTTGATTACATCCCTCTGTTAATGCAGCTGAGGACTGTGTTGGCTTCTTAGCAGCTGCAGCACACTGCTGGCTTATATTTAAGAGGTTGTCCACTGGGACTCCCTGTTGCAGTTATTGCTATTGAGCCAGTACTCAATATTAGTGACTTACAAATTCTGCAATTCTACGGCTGTTGCCCAAAGCTGTTCTTGATCTCATCTCTAATGGAGGACTTCCATGTTTCATGAAGACAGAATTCAGCAGAAAACTACCTAACAGGAAGAACAATTTAACAAAGGGATCAATTATCAAAGAGGTGGGATGTTCTACTTTGCTGGATGTTTTCATGCAGAGAATGGACTGCCATGTTTGGGGTTTGCTTTAATTTAACTCTTTGGACCAATTAGGAAACTGGATTCTACAGAAGCCTTGATGATACTTCTTAAGTCTCTCCCAAATTACAAAACTGTTTTTTCATTGATGAGAAGGGGAAAACCTTTCAACCTCTTACTTATTTAAGAACAGACTACCATAACTTTGGAGAACTATTTTCTCAGCATGTCCAAATTTAAAATTATATCTAAAGAATGCAACTTTGACAGAAGCATTGCATGGATCTTAATCCATGAGAAAATATTGCGTCTTTGCCAAATTACAGAGGAAGTTTGAAATGCTTCCCATACCACCTCAGAGAACAATTCTGTCTAACTTAAGTGTGTGGGACAAAATTCAAATTGATGTCTTCTTGGGCAAACTGATTATAAATTATGGGACACAGAATTTATAAGATCTGAAGAACCATGGATTGGACGGTAATCAAATTCAACTGAGTCGTTCAACTGCGTAAAAGACCATGAACTTGTCATTTTCAAATTCTGGAAAACGTGCCAGAAAAGCCTAAGAAAGAGGCCTTAAGAAAGAGCTACCAACCATGTTACATTGTAAACAAATCAATAGCAGCAACAAGAAGGATAATTAAAAAAGAAAAAAAAAAGAGAAAAGTCATCCTTGAATCTAGCTCCAATCCTGGCACTTAATCTGCATCCTTTCCTTGGCAGCCTTGAAAAGTAGTTT
The DNA here is from genome assembly GCA_015471245.1 of Laticauda colubrina. Taxonomy (NCBI): domain Eukaryota; kingdom Metazoa; phylum Chordata; class Lepidosauria; order Squamata; family Elapidae; genus Laticauda; species Laticauda colubrina. Next base: position 19,326,839 of record BLBF01000016.1, read on the forward strand.
TCCATTCTTTTCAACATGTTTTTTTTCCTGCCAACTTTCTAGTTCAATCTCACAGCTGTGGAATACTTTTATGGTCTTTTATCAAAATAGCTAACCAGAGCTAAATGTGTTTAGCTTCCAAGATCAGTTAAGGATGGCTCGATTTTTCTCCTTGCTCAGGGAAGAAAGATAACAGCCAATCTATAAAAGCCAAATCCAAATCCCAGATTAGAAGACCCAGACAGACTGTGCTCCAGAGTTTTAAGACTGGTGGCCACCCCTACCATCAGGAACACAAGTGAAACTGAAACGGGGGTTCATTTTATCCTGACACTGTATCCCTACCAGACTGTATGGATCTGGGGTTTTTTGGGCCAGGGAAGAAAAAGGAAAGAATGCAACTTGTAATATATCATGCACTTTCATTCCAAGATTGCATTGATCAGCCTGGGGAGAGAAAAGGGAAACAGAAGCAGCAGAGGCACTACCTAGCACTTTCCCTAGCTACAATAGGAAGGGCTTTCATGAAAAGACAGCCTCCTGACACCCAGAGCTGAATATTTTAGAGCCTAATCCTTGAACATTGGCTGATTAATGATCTCGCAGGACAATGGTTGTTACCTGGCGTATTCCAGCTTGGGAAGAATCAGATATATCACAATGCAGAAAACAATGAAGACATCTCCTATCAGGAAGTAGGCCAGAGCACTGTTTGTGACTTCTGATGCTGCTGCCAGATCCACCACTGATGCCAAGGCACTCACTGTTCCTCCCATGGCCTGACCTACGTGATGAGGGTACGGGGATGAGGAAGAAGAGATGCAAATGTCAATGAAATAAATTCCAGCCAATGCTGGGTTAGTCAAAACGAAACGTGTTGAATGAGAATCTGCTTGGCAGCCAAATTGGAGATGATGAAATCGAGGAGCAAGAGATTGAAATGGAGCTAGAAACAATAATCCCAGTTTTGATCCTGGTTAGACATTTTGCCTGGAATTCTGAAGTTTTACTTTATTAGGCCCATAATGAATTTGTGTACTTTCTTTTGTTCCAATTTACTATACCATGTGTTCCCTTGTCGCTCCATAAATGTGGATGTAAGGTGATTTTTAAGTTCATACAGTTTTCTTTATTGCTCATCAGCAAGGTGGCATATACACACACGTGTATAAATAACAACTGTACAAATTGAGTAATGAAAACGTGCACACATCAACTAATGTTGCTTTTAACCCAAGCTAACATATGTAGAGGGATTAAATATATCAAAAAGTAAGATAAATTCATTTATCTATTACCAGAGTAGTAGAACTCCCTAGCTATAAAAAGCAAACTATTTTGAATCTTGTGGGCATTTCAAAAATCACCTCTGAGGAGACTGGAAAAAAACTATTTCTGGGGAAATAAAAAGGCAACATTACTTTCAAAATCTTGAGACTACCAGCAATATTTAGGTGACAAATCTGTAAAGGAAAGTGATAGACAACCAAGAGTTCAACATTTTATATATATAAATTTTAAAAACATTTTATATATATATGTTTTTTTAAGTTTTCGTGGGTACTTACATGTGTGCTGTTCAGCTTCCTTCAGGTATTATCCCATGTCATTGCAGTTGTGCTTTTAAAGTTGTAGCAACGTTTCGGCAGAATCTCATCTGCCATCATCAGGTTTCTGTATGGAGTTTGTATGTGGGTCAGGCTATCACAGCTGTTGGTTTTAAATTTGAGGCTAGCCTACTGCTGTGCAAGGATGTTTTTTTCTACATCCTGATTGGTTGGGAGTCTTGGTCTGTGTTTATTGGACTTGGAGTTTGTTTGATTGGTGTTTCTGGTTTCTTCTGTCTGTTTTGTGGCTTTGATTGGCTGGCAACACTCTGTTCCTGTGTTGGAGGCTTTCAGTGCAGCTTGGCTTTGCATGAAAGGACGGCTATTAACTATTAGGAAGCCAGGTTTCATCTGGGTGCCTAGTTGGGGTGTGTTTGAGCTGGAGGTATCAGAGGGAGTCTGTTTGTGCCCAGGTGTTTGCCAGGTGTTTGCCTGGCTTGTGGTGTGGAGGTCTTTCTAGCCTCAAATTTAAAACCAACGGCTGTGATAGTCTGACCCACATACAAACTCAATACAGAAGCCTGATGATGGCAGATGAGATTCTGCTGAAACGTTGCTACAACTTTAAAAACACGACAATGACGTGGGATAATACCCGAAGGAAGCTGAACTGCATTCATACATATATATGTGTGTGTGTGTGTGTGTGTGTGTGTGTGTGTGTGTGCACGTGTGCGTGCTGTTCAGCTTCCTTCGGGTATTATTTAAAACCAACGGTTGTGAGACCCTAACCCACATACAAACTCAATACAGAAGCCTGATGATGGCAGATGAGATTCTGCTGAAACGTTGCTACAACTTTAAAAGCACTACAATGACGTGGGATAATACCCGAAGGAAGCTGAACAGCACACATGTAAGTACCCGCGAAAACTTTAAAACACACACACACACACATATATATATACTTTAGCTGATATAATATATGATAATATATGATTAAATGTTGGAAGGATTCCAAAAAGGGTTGTGGTGAAAATCTCCACCAAGCTGAGCCTTAACTACATTTGTTTCTGCCGTCCAGGAACAAAAGTTAAAAAAAAAAAAAAATCTCTGTATTGATTTTTGTCTTTTCCCTTCTTTCCCCACATTTTTTAAATTCTCAGATTGCATTTCCAGTGCCATCCATCCTTGATAAACCTCAAGGGGACTCATCATTCATACCTGCAAACTTGGAACTCATCAGTTATGGAGATGAGCGTTAATGTGAATACCAAATAAGACAATGAAAAGCTTCAAGTTTCCCCCCCCCACCTCAAAATATAAACAAATATGGAGCTGAATGCAAGTGTTTTCCTTCAGTACAGATAGTCAGTCCTTGGATGAGGACTGGCCTCTCACGACTGTTCAGAGTTATATCCACCTCCCCCCAAAATACTTATGACTTGGTTTTGAAGTTATGGTTCCTGTAATGCCCCATAGTCATGTGAACAAAATTTGGGTGGATAAGCCCTTATGACCCACTGCAGAGACCTACCCTGCCAGGTCCCACACATCTTCCTGCCCCTTTTCAATCACTCACCTTTTACTGTAGATCTCCTTCTGGGAGCTTTGGAGATGCTGGTGAAAGAGAGCAGGTCATTCTGCCTGTCGCCATCCCTAGGCTGTGTGGCTCAATCCACGAAGTGGGCACCATTTTGGGAGCAACCGCAATGAGTTGTGGCTGCTCTGAAATTGCACCTGCTTCTCAGATGGTACCACACAACCTACAGGGTATCTATGGGGATATGGTTAGCATGCCCAAGGCCTGTTTGAGACTCCAAGAGGGGCAAAGAGGAGCACAGGGTACCTCAGGGGGTGAAGAAGGCTTGGGAAGATCTGAGGCAAGTGGACCAGGGGGTGCACAAGGCCTCCCAGAGCCCCCCCAAACCCTGAGGCGATTACATGTGTGCCTCACTTAACAACCACCATAATGGCAGGCTCCATTACAGCCATAAGTACTCCCCATACCTGTAAAAAAGTTAAACCACCCCAAAAGAAATGGCACAGAATGAGAGAGTAAGAATAAAGAAAAAGATGACCTTTTAACATAATTTTTATTTTAAACAACCCTTCATTATATTGAAAAAGTCATCTAGATGTCATGCCCCTGTCGGAATCTGATTCTGAGCGGGAGGCCGAGCAGCTGACAGGGACTGTCAGCTGACACAGGCTCCATTGGCTGTGGAAGAAACTGGGGAAGGGCACAATCCTGCTGGGCAGAGCAGGGGAGAGGTAGAGAAAGGTAGAGGGAATTCAGAGGAAGATCCAGCCCCTCTTCATCCTAGGGCATACAGGGAGGAACGGAGAAGGGAGCAACGTGAGTTGTGTGGCTTACGGTGGAGGAAAGCGCCCCGATTCCCTTCATTAGCTGCAGCTGGGAACACTGTTTAAAAAGGGAGTTTTTGCACAGAAACCTGTTGGAAACAAATTGTGTATTATCTTGTTTTGTCGAGGCTTATCTGGGTTCCTGGTATCTTCCCAACTGTGTGTGTTTTGTTGACCTTTGAAATCTGCAATTCCTTATCCTGCCTTGTCCAGTTAATTTCCTCCACTTAAAGACTATTCTTGGGAGAGTTTTTTCTCCAGCCGAAGGTAACCTGGACATTGGGGGCAAAGTTGGAGGTATTAAAGGGACTTTTCTTACTTATGTGACTGTTTTGCTTTTGTGTCATGCCCCGGGTCATCACACGAGATCAAAAAAAATGTCACAGGGATTGAAATAATTGTCACATCATCTCACATGGACAAAACCCTCAGTGCAAAGTCATGTTAATCCAACTATCATCACAGGACACAGTACTAGAAGAATCCCACCAAGCTCCTACAATAACCAATCTATTTAAGCATATATTTTTAAAAAAGAAAAAAACTAACAGCAAACCTGAAATCAGTGCTTGGGAATTCCTCATGGGAAAAGATCCCGACAAGCCAAAGATGCTACTGATGAAGATGGTGGCAGCACTGCTGATGATGGCCACACAAACAATGGTGATGATAAAAAACCACAGTGTCCAAGCTGAAGTGTCCACTTTGACCAGCAGTGTAATCACCAGAAAAATGGCCAGCATGACAGCCAAGGAGGAGAGAATTCGGACGTTGACAGAAACCCTGGAAAAAAAAAAAATGAGTTCGTGGGTGGTCTCTTAATAAACATGCCCTAAGATTCTCCCCAGTTCTCAGATTATATTTATACCTCAGCAAAAGCTCCTTTGCTTTGAAATGGCCAGGGAAGAAATTCATGGATATGAACAGATTGTCAACTCATAAAACATTTCTATACTCGTTTTATAGTTGCCAACAGAAAGTGGAGGGGAAGGAGTTAGAAAGAGCAGTGCAGCAGTTTGGAATCACAAGTGCATTCCATTCATAACTTGCAAGATTGTAACTAGGCAACTGGAGTTTCTACTGCGCAAATCTCTAATTGGAGAACATGATTGATGACTCTTGGCTATGGACATGTTTTGCCGGAGATTATAAATTATGATGTACCCAAAGCGGTGGGGGGAAACCAAGGTCAAGGGTGACAGTGAATTACGTGTCTCAGAATTGGCTTCAACCAGGTCCTGCCGACATGTTTACTCCTACTAAATTCATTATAGGTTTTGAAGTTTGGCTCAAGGCTCATGATTCAATTAGGGCAACTGCCGGAATCCTGACATAGATATTGAAGAATTGCAGCACCGTAATCAAATAAGTGGTGAGCATCTCTGACAAAAGAAGCCAACCAACCAAAAATTGCTTGGTTCCAGCTCTGTTATCAGGTCAGAACATGTGTCTTTTCACTGAAGGCCTCTGTGCTATTCAGAAGCTAGCAGAAGTATTAAATTTTTATCCTGGGAAAGATACAGGCTAGAAAGGAAAGAGTTCTTGAATGAGGCTGAATGTGGTAGGACAAAAAGGCTAAGAAATTAGATGCCGTGGATAAACAGATTTTCTCTTTCATATGCTTAATTAAGAAATGCCAAATGACTGAATGCAGCCTTTGTACTGCAAATTAAATGTCCTTCTCTACAAATTAAACATTCTTAGCTTCTACGTACGTGCTGCTGCTTTTGCCAATGAAAATTTTCGAAACACTTAAAAGGAAGTTAAACAGCTAGAAAGAAGAAATCCCAGTTAGGAAGTTCTAAATGTGGAAAATACCATCTTGGGCAATACTGTCCAAAGTGGATCCAGGGGGAAATGGACAGGAGAGGAAAGAAACGAAAATGAAAGTAGAATGACGATAAGAAGAAAAATAAAAAGAAAAGACCTATCTGGAAAATGGTTTAGAATAGAGCTTTGGTGTGTGTGGTTTATACGTATCAATGTTTGAAGATGGTCCTCGACTTACAACAGTTCGTTTAGTGACCATTTAAAGTTACAAAAAGTGACTCACAACTAGTTTGAAAACTTATGATCGTTTCAGCATCCCCATGGTCAAAATTTGGGCAGCTGGCAATTGGCATGTATTTTTGGCCACTGCACTGTCATCATTTGTAACTTTCCCATCTGGCTTCCAACGAGTAAACTCATTAAGGGAAACCATATAATTTACTTAACAACTTAAGAGCTGTGGCAAAAAAAATCATAAAATGGGGAAAACACATTTAACAATGGTGCCTTTCTTAGCAATGGGGCTCAATTGGGATCATAAGTATTTTTTCATGCCATGATACTGCAAAAACTAGAAATGTTGCCTGCCTAACCCTACGTCTTTTGACAAACTCTATCTGTTTGAACAAATAGCTTTAAAGAAGTGCAACAAGCAAACAAAATGAATTATTCCTGGGTAAAAAGACATGATAATGGACAACCCAGGTCCTCTCAGTTTTTTCCTCACTTTATTCCTGCAAAAAAGTTAGGCCTGAGATCCAGTTCAGACGTATTGCCACATTTTAATGATCACAGAGCGCCTTAAGAAGGATGGAGCATGGAGTAGTCATAAGTTAATCTCTGGAGGCAATCAAGCTACAGGGAACCAATTTCCCTGGGAGTTTCCATAAATGCAAACCAGGCTCATGTGTATTTATGATGCTGAAAACTTAGCATAATAAAACACTTATTGATTATGGATGCGCCACTCGGCAGAATCAACAATGTGCCAAAGATAAATGAATGCTATGTTTAAAATGTAACACATTAAGCATAATGGGTTTTGTGAAATGGGATTCCCAAGCTAGAGAATATATAAGATGTTCAGGATCAGCTTCAGAATTTGGACAGATAATTTAATTCTCCATTTAAGGAATTCTACAAATAAGGACAGTCACAGTATAACAAAGATAATGGGGGCATTTTTGACAGAGAAAGACATTTAAGTTAGTGAGGGCTTTCTCCAGTATCAATTCCTAGGCTTCAGCAAGTATATCATGCCTTTATTGTGTCAATCAATTTTTCTGTAAAGATGTGGAAAAATACAGTATGAAGTATCCTTCCCGGAACCTCAGAGGCAGTGATTGGATTCAAATTTTTTTACTACTAGTACATGCCTACTCTGTGGGTGAGGCTTGGTGGGCATGACAGGGGAAGGATATGCAAAATCCCCATTCCCCACTAACCTGCTTTCCAGCTCTGTTCTGCTGTGCAGGGAAACAAAAGAAGACCCAGCCGATCAGCTGGGACTCAATGGAAGGCAGAGAATAGATGGCGGCAGGACCAGTCAGAGGTGGCATTTGCCGGTTTTCCAAACTACTCAAAATTTCCACTACTGGTTTTCCAGAACTGGTCAGAACTGGCTGAATACCACCTCTGCTCAGAGGACCAGAAACCAAGATGCCTTTCAGTACGGCAATGTTTCTTCCCCTTGGCAGCTTAAAGAAGTGTAGATTTCAACTCCCAGGATTGATCGACTGGCCGGGGAATTCTGGGATTTGAAGTCTGCACCTCAAAAAGCCACCAAGGTTGAGAAGCACTGCAGTCAAGAATCAAGGAGTTGCCTCCCCAGGGGTCTCTTGCAAAGATTTCCACCCAGAAGGAATGGAGCTCTAGGGGAAGTTTGTCCAGTTCCCTCAGTGATGATAGTTTAACCAAGAAAGAAGTGTCCTTTAACCCTTGGGCCACATGGCCCATTCAGAACTGGGCCGTGCAAGCAGCAGACAAGCATGTGCAACTCCATGTGCACAAGCGGCAGGTGTGTGCACCCACTGCTTGTGTAAATGCTTGCACAGAACCATTCCCTCTCCCTTCTCTACTGGTCCTCAAAGCCAAAAAGGTTGGATATGCCTGCTTTTAATGTCCTGCCAAGCCTAGCCTCAATTTACTGAACATACACAAAATCTGCATGGCAAGCAAAGTAATAATTCCAAGAAAAGAATTGCCAGAATGAATCTTTGAAGGGCAACTTTCCTGAACCCAGTGCCCCGTAGATGTTTTGAATTATAATTACTCATAACTCCAGAGTTTTAGATCTGGGAAGAGGCAAGGCCGCAAGAAAATGACTAGGCTTTAAACTGAAATAGATTGGAGACCTTAAGTAGATAACTAATGGGATCATCTATCAAATTCCAACATTTTCTCACTTAAATGACCGGTATCCCTGTAGAACGGGAGGTCAAACTCAAGGCCCAGGGGGCCAGATCCGACCTGTGAGGGTCTGACCCACGGGGCTACCCTTTGCCAACAAAAAACAGAGATCAGGAGGGCCATACACAGGTTGCAGGAGGCCGTTGCAGCCAAAAATGGAGCTCAGGCGCCCGTTTTCACTGGCTAAGCACTTGGGCCGCCCCCGATAAGAGTGACGTCAAGCTGGCCGCAGCCACTCTGCCCCTCCTCCACCTGAGGTCAAACACAATCCTGATGCGGCCCTCAATGAAATTGAGTTTGATACCTCTGCTTTAGAACATACCTAAGGGCATATTAAAAGGTGGGGTTTGGATTGTCCTTTTGAGCAGATAAGAATTCTCATGCCAAAATGTAAGTTAGTGATGTCAGAGCTCTCTGTATTAAAAAAAAAAAAAAAAGAAGAAGGCAAGAAAAGAAATGAAAAAGAGGATTCTGGGGCTTCATATAGAATTCTCAATCCTGAGACGTTGAAGCCTATGGGTTTTGTACCTTTTTTTCACACCCCTTTTCCTACGCTATACTGTACACTCCCCCTTTCAAGTTGCAAAGCACAAGGATCACGCAGGAACAAGGATACTAGAGAAGTGCTGATCTCTCCATCCCAACTTTTCCTTCGAAAACAGTGACCTACTTTCATTTTGCATATGAGAGAGACAACCTTGCACGGCTAGCAACCATGCTGTCTTCAAATAGTCCGTTGCCATTGAAGTAGCACTCAAGACTTCTTTGAGTTCCATGTCACTGCAGACAGCGAAGTCTGCCAGGAGATTTTGACCTCGGTTCCCGCTTTTCTCTCCTTCCTCTTTGCCCAACGTAGAGCTGCTGAATTTGAGGCCACTGCCTTCTTCGCTAAGTTCTTGCTGATTTTCATCTTTTCCACACATTTAACAATCCTTCCTACTGATATTGCCCAGCGTGATGAATTGTAGTTCCCCTGGAGAACATCTGTTTGGAGCAGCCTCCATTAACCTAGTAAAAATGACCATCTAGACGATTTTGGATACTGTCTGTCTTAATTTAGGACAAAAGAAAATAAAACGCGATGACATTGAGAAGTTTTGCTGTTGTGGCAGAAGATTTTTTGGGTAAGCCCATTTTCTCATCAAGAGTTTTTAGCTTGACTTTTTAAGTCACTGCTGTGTTAATGCTGAGCCTGGGGAGGCACATGGCATAGCCAAGGCTAGAGGAGGCAGGGCAGAGGGGAGGAGGGAAAAGTAGGGCCACTAATGCAATCACACTTACTTGTTGACTAGCAGGAAGTTCCCAATCAAGCTCAGGACCGAAGGCACAGTGGAAGCCACAGAAATGTAGCTTTCAAAGAAATTCTAGGAGGAAGGAGGGGAAAAAAAGCAAAAAGCATCAAAACAGAGCTTTAGAAATTGTGCTGCAAAAGGGACAAAGGCATGAGGGGCCCAGTGGCCTAATGGATAAGGCATCAGCCTCTGGAGCTGGGGATTGTGGGTTCAAGTCCCTCTGGGTCGTTCGTTGGTCTTGTGCCATTTGTCCAGAATGATACAAGGCATTCCAGAAAACCTCCATTCCAGCAAGTAACTCTGAGACAGAAATCTTCTCAAAAGTTCTGTTTAATTGGATAGTAAGCTGGCATATCTGGGAAATCCTGAATCTGAAAGTTCCAGGCTTCCTTGCAATATGGAAAAACGGCAAATCCACCCCTTGCACCCATCATCCCATCACATGCCCCAATCACCTTCCATCCCAACTTGGAGAAATTCCCCCTTCCCATTTTCCCAGGCTCATGAAGGTGGCAGTGTGGAAGTGTCTGGTCTCAATATGGCTTCCAAAGCTGACAGGCAGGGTTGTCAAACTCAAGGCCCAGAGGCTGGATCCAGCCCATGGGGTGCTTAGATTTGGCCTGTGGGGCCACCTTGGAAACAGTGATGAATTGGCCTGCGGTGCCTCTGCCAACAAAAACAGAGTTCGAGAGGGCCACACACCAGTTCCCCCTCCCCCGGAGCTCCATTTTCACCAGCAGAGGGTTGCAGGAGGCCATCGCAGCCAAAAATGGAGCTCGGGAGCCCGTTTTCACTGGCAGAGTGCTGACACGAGTGACATCAAGCTGGCCACGCTCACCCTGGCCACACCCACTCCACCTCCCTGAGGTCAAACACAACCCGATGCGGCGTTCAATGAAATCAAGTCTGACACCCTTGACACACGGTCTTCTGCTTGAGCAGGAGGCTGGATTAGAAGACCTCCAAGGTCCCTTTGCCAATCTGTTATTCTGTTATGACCTCTACCCAGAACTCTCTGTCACAAACCAAAGCCACAGGACCCAAGAAATGCAAGAAACTGCAGAGGTTGCACAACGATCAAACCACCAACCTCTAGCTGAGAAGCACGCCTGCTACCTCCAAGTAACTATTAATAGGGTGTTGGGAAGAATGTCAATCATGTGACTGTCTACAACACAATTGAAAAAGGGGAACTTCTCATTCCCGTGACCAGTAATGCATACTATGTGAATCCCAGCATTGAGACTACAATGGCGATCTACAGATGGGGAGGGGGCCATTCTGCTAACATTGGGATTGGCTTGGAATAAACTTACTTTTCAGAACTGCATTCAGAACTATATTCTCCTACCGAGTCAAACATCGAATCACAGACAGTAGTTAATGTGAATAATTCAATGTTTTAAGACTCTCAGAGGCAAACTTCCTCTTATTTATTGAGGAAACATGCAGTAAATGTCTTTTGTTTTTGTGAATTTCTTTACAGATGTGCCCACTTGATTATCATGAAGATTATATTGTGTTGAGGAGGGAGTATAACCCTTCTCACTAAAGCCATTATATCCTTGAAAAAGTCCCCTTCTGTGGCCATTACCAGAAGGTAAAGCTACCTGGAGTGATTGAGATTGGGTGACCTAGAAATTGTATGTATGTACATATGTATGAATGAATGAATGAATATCCCCTTCAAACTGAGCTCCACTCTTGATGATAATGGTGGAGGATCGGAAGGGAAAGAGTCAACTTCCCATCTCCAATGGCTGCAAATCTCAATAACATTTGGTTTTCGAGCAATAGAAAGGGGTGAAAGAAAAAGCAATTGACACACTTTGAATACCGTTTCAGAGATCAAGGACAATTGCTATCAGACAATCATTTATAATCTTGCATGTAATACACACACACACACACATACACACACACACACAAGCCATCCATCCACCCATCAATCCAAATCAATCTGTCTGTCTGTCTGTCTGTCTGTCTGTCTGTCTGTCTGTCTGTCTGTCTGTCTGTCT
>BLBF01000016.1:19338230-19350500 GCA_015471245.1 Laticauda colubrina
ATCTATCTATCTATCTATCTATCTATCTATCTATCTATCTATCTATCGTGTTTGTGTGTGTAACGATATGAATACAAGGGGATTCATGCATTTAATTAATTATATTAAATTCTATTTTAGTTTGTATCTGGTCTTCTTCACTAGGAGCTCCAGGTAATTCTTGACCAAAACCTTTTATTGGTCTTATCCAAAAAAACCCAAAAGATTATAACTCCCAACTTCTAGTGTGACAAGGAAAACAAATGCCCACATTTTTCTCTACACTGTGGATCGTGGGGGCAGTAAAGCCAAGAAGGCAGCTGGTTGTGAGATTCAGACTTACAAAATTTTCTCTGGAATAAAGAGATCTAGAGATTGATACTCTCATCTGCTGATTTTTTGTGTGTGTGAATAGATTGCAGAATTGAAGTTTTTGCAGCCCCTTGGGGTCAGCTGGTAGTCATGGGTTCTATTGTGCTCTGAGCCATAAATGCAGCCTTTCATGGATTCAAGGTTTGACCAACCCTCATCTTTTTACTCCCTTTTTACTCCCTTTACTTTTTAATTGCCTTTTTAAGATTGAAAAACCTTTAGGACCCACAAGCCTACCAGCCACTGTGTGAGTTTCACTTCAGTCTGCTTAAAAAGGAAGAAAATAATCTCTTTTCAGCTTTGTATGATCTTTATTTAATCTTTGCAATATTCAGCATTGGGGTGAGTTGTTTCGGGAAAAAATTTAAATGACAGGGTTTTGTGAAACTGATTTAAAGAAAGACTTTGAAAATTTTATTTGTTCAATATGCTCTGTATGGGGATGATCAGTCATCTAGGCCATGGTTGCCCCAAAGGTGCTTTTATTTTATTTTATTTTATTTTTTTGCTTCCAAAAAGCAACTGGATTTCCTTCATTTTTGCTTGAAGACATTTTTGCTTCTCATCCAAGAAGCTTCTTCAGTTCTGAAGAAATTCATTCAGAACTGAAGAAGCTTCTTGAGTGAGAAGCAAAACATATTCAACCAAAAAAAAAAAAAAAAGGCCAACTGCCTTTTGGGGGAAAAAAAGTCCCTTTGGTTCAATGTGATCTTTAATAGAATTATTGGGGAAAAATTGTGTATTTCTCTCGTACAAATTAAACTGAATATGACTGTCATTCAATTCTAGCATTACTAAGAAAAGGCTGAAATTCACCAAAACTATTTAGCTTATACCTACCATCATCTGTGGCAGCATTCTGAAGCATGCTGACCATCTGTTTATGAAACATTTCCTTCTTTTTTAAAGCTAGGAATCTTTTCAAGAAATGGGGAAAGCTCTATTTCTTCATGCCTTTGGTATCTTACAGATCAGTCTTTCCTCAACCTTGGCAACTTTAAGATGTATGGACTTCAGAAGATTTCCAAGATCCTTTCCAACTCTGTTGTTCTGTTCTGTTCTCTATTCCATTCCATTCTATTCTTGTATTTTATTCTCTATTCCTATTCCATTCCATTCTATTATTCTCTTCTCTTCTCTTCTTTTCTCTCTATTCTCTATTCCTTTCCATTCCATTCTGTTCTTGTATTCTACTCTCTATTCCCTGTTCCTATTCCTGTTCTTCATAGCTGACTGGGAAATGCTGGGAGTTGAAGTCCATACTTCCTTAAGTCACTAAGGTTGAGAAATACCGTCACACATCACTAACATTGGCATGTTATGATTCAGACAGTCCATGTAATACTTTTATGTCCCCTGACTTACTTATAGGATGGGAGGCCTAAAAATCAAAAGAGCTGTCCCAAACCCCGTGGCTTAATTCCCACAGACTCCCTTCATTCATTTAGAAGAACAGGAACATGCAAAATCCTGATGTGTGAAAAGATCGCTTGCGAAAATTGCAGAGAAGGCGGCTCAATCAGCTTTCCCTGAGGAAAAAAAGCTCTTACATCCAACTTATCAACCTAATCAAAATCCAAGCTATTTTAAGACTATGGTGATGGAATGGCCTATTCGTACGGTACCTAATTGCTTCTTCATCCAAACCAAACAATATTTCTGTACAGGTAATCATACTGGACATTTAAGCATTCCTATGTTTATGTTCCTCACACAGCAAATACTGTTGGCTTCTAGGAAAAGCCAGCCATGTCCTGCCCAGATGCATTGGCAAAGTAAAATTTTAGTCAGCTTAAATTCAGCAGCAGAGGCATCTCTGGCCTCCTGCTGAGCTACAGAAAGGAGCTGAAGCACTGGGTGACGAAGCAAGCACTAGTGCGTTACCTGGATCACAGGGCATGAAATTAGCAGTGGCAAGCAGGTTGGAGCCAGGAATATCTCACCGTTGTAAGCTTATCTGCAGATAGCCAAGTTCAGAGCCCTATTTCTAATGACTCTGTGCAAGGCCCATGAACTCTTCCCCTCTCCGGTGCTGTCCAGCCAGCTCCAAACCAAGCTGAAAAGATGGAGATTTCCACTGCTAGGAAAACCATCAGCTGTTGAAATGAACCATTAGGTTGACCTGACTTGGAACTGGTCATCCAGTGTTTACTTGGCTTCAAAAAATTGTCATAGCAGGCAAGACTGCATTTTTTTTAAAAAAAGGAATTAGTTATAGACATAATTGGATTTATCCACATTTCCTATAAATGAAAACCATTCAGAAACATCATTTGATGTAAGAGATAAGATTTATGGAAGCATAAACTACTTGACTAGATGTTGCTAGCAATGAAAAATCTACAGTAGTTGTCAGAGTATTTCAACAATGCAATCATTTAAAAGATACTTTTGGATCTCTAAAGCCTCAAATCAATTTTGCACAATCTGGGAATTCCAGAGAGTGATTTGGAAAATGCAACCCCCCCAAAATTTAGAATACTGCAAATCAGGGTTCAGGAAAACTGAAGGAATGCCCAATTTCTTAAAGATTACCAAGTTCTTCATTGGAAACGCTTGTCTGTGTAACTCCATCTTCAGAAATACACTTAAGACATTCCCACAATTCAGTCCTAACAAGCAGCCAACACTTCGGAACCCAACGAAATTATCTATCGTAAAAAGAGTGATGTTAAGAATATAGTGACTGACACAAAAATAACATATTGTAAAATCAAATAATCAAGATTGATAATTTAACAAAACATGTGTATTAACATCAATTTTTAAAAGATTGTCAACTGTATTAAATATGAAGAATATTGTCATATTTGTTTTAAAATGTAAGATACTCCAGAACCACACTGTTCACACAATGATATGCTTGTTGAAACAAAAAAATAAATAAAAAATATTTGGAAAAAACAAAACAAAAGGAAATATCCTACTACCTCACAGGGTTATTGTTTGAGGAAAATAGGAGGAAGAAGGAGTATCATGTATGTTTTCTGCCTTGAGTTACTTCTAAAATTAATAAAGGTGGGATAAAAAATAATAAACAGATAAACAGAGTTGAACGGGACCTTATAGATCATCTAGTCCAACCCTCCACCCAAGTGGGAGACTATACATCATTTCTGACAAATGGCAGTCCAATCTCTTCTTGAAAGTCTCAAGTGATGGTGCTCCCACAACTTCCAAGGACAACTTCTGTTCCATTGGTGGATTGTTCGCATTTTCAGAAAACATCCCCTTATTTCCAGGTTAAATCTCTCCTTCTTCAGTTTCCATCCATTATTCCTTGTCTGGCCTTCAGGTGCCTTGGAGAATAGCTTGACCCCTTCCTCTCTGTGGCAGCCCCTCCAATATTGGAAGGCCGCTATCATGTCTCCCCTTCTGTTTACTAGACCAGCCATGCCCAGTTCCTGTAACCGTTCTGCATATGTTTTAATCTCCAGTCCCCTAATCATCCTGGTGGCTCTTCTCTGAACTTTAGTCTCAACATCTTTTTTATAATGTGGTGACCAAAACTGGATGTAGTACTCTAGGTGTGGTCTTACTAAGGTTTTATAGATAATAAAATCATATTATTACATTATATTGTGTTGCATTATAATTATATTATTATATTATAATGGAGAGAGAGGTTTACTTCAAATTAAGCAAACTGTCAAAGAAGAAAAGCATTCATTATGATAATTTTATAAAACAGTCAGGAACAAGCACTGATCCGAATTAAATCGGACTTTACTGAATGTGTAGGAACCAAAACACAAATATAGAAATAATGTAATAAAAACAGGAACTGCATGCCAGAAAGAAAAAGGCACTACACTGTCAATGTCTACAAGAGATCAAGGGGAAAGTGGATACCTGAAGGCTTGGTTGAGGCTGTTCAAGAGCAAGCTATTCAAACGAATGCAATCAAGACTGGAATTGAAAAATTGTCAAATGATTCAAAGTGCAGATTGTGCAGAGGCAGAAGGAACAATGGATTATATATTCAGTTGGTGCAAGAAGATTGCACAAGCTGATTAAAAATAATGACATAACAGTCACCGAAACGACCATCTGATCATGGAAGATCTGTAAAAAATAATTATGTGCAAGCAATGAACAATTGGTGGGAAAATAGAGTTGAAAAAGTAATTGAATATGAGCAGATTAATATTGTGGGATTTCCAAATGCTAACTGATAAAGTCTTGACATTCACCAGATTTAACTGTGGTTGAAAAAGGAGAACATGTGGATTATATTGATGTAACAATAGCAGGGGATAATAAAAAAGACAAAGAACTGCAAAAGAAAGTATCAAAATTTGAAAATCGAAGGTGAAAGATTCTGGTATAAACCAGGTATGGTTGTCCCAGTGGTTACAGGTGCACTGTCCAAAATCTGCATTTTGACAACATTTCCATCTGTAAATTGCAAAAGACCACACTGTTTGTATTCACGCATACACTATGCCAATATTTTATGACATTCTAGATCCTTGGGAAGAACTTGATGTGTATGAAGGCCAATACTAGCGAAAGAACTGACTTCACAGTAGTGGTGGGATTCTATTTTTTTTACTACTGGTTCTGTGGCTTGGTGGGCATGGCTTGGTGGGTGTGGCAGGGGAAGGATACTGTAAAATCCCCATTCCCTCCCTATCCCACTAACCTGCTTTCCAGCTCCGCTCTCCTCTACAGGGCAACAAAACAAGACCCAGCCGATTAGCTGGGACTCAATGGGAGGCAGAGAATAGATGGGGGCGGGGCCAGTCAGAGGTGGCATTTGCCGGTTCTTCAAACTACTCAAAATTTCCGCTACCGGTTCTCCAGGACTGGCCAGAACCTGCTGAATACTACCTCTGCTTCACAGTTGATAACAACAACATTTTAAGAAGATACCTAGGATGCTGGCAGCAACCTATATCATCACGCCAGTCAATGTTATTTGTGATACATTTTTAAAGTTTAATTGATTGAGTTTCATGTTTAATGAATAAAATAAATATAATAATTATGATAACAATACAATAGCAGCAGCAAGAACAACATTTTCCTGCAAGCAAGAAGTGGCGAGACTATAAAAAAGAGAAAGTCACAAGAAATGAAAAATTTAAAATGTTCTGGGACTTTCGAATTCAAGCAGACAGGCACCTCCCACATAACACCCCAGACTTAACAATTGTCGATAAGAAAGACCAAAAATTCTGGATAGTGGATGTGCAGTGCCCGGAGACAGCAGAGTGGAAGAAAAAGAACTGGAGAAGATAACAAAAGACTGCAAACAGAAATAGAACAACTGTGGCAAAGGCAAGCAAGGGTACTACCAATAGTAACAGGCACCTTGAGTGCAGTCCCAAAACAACTGGAGCACCACTGAAACACGACAGGCATTTTGTCATCAGTCAATTGCAGAAGGCAGCTTTACTTGGAACAGCTTCCATTTTGCGGCAATATCTGTAACAGCATCAAACACTCAGCTTTGCCTATCCCAGGTCCTTGGTAAGAACTCAAAAGGTAGACAAAAACGCCAAACCCAGTTGGAACATCTGCCTGACTATGAGATAATTAACAACAACAATAATGTTACTTTAATAGCTCTTACGTCCTTGGTTAGGCCTTCAATTGTTAGGTTTTTATACCAGTCCCAGACTGGTTTTTATACCAGTCCCATCAAATAGAAGATTAAATCAATAATAATAGTAATTATAATATTTTTTTTTTAAAAATAGAGGTTGATTTGATTAGGAGAGTGTTCTTGGTGATTCCAAACATCCAAAGCATCAGGGTACTTTTTTTCCCCAATCAGTGATTCCTCTGCTTGGTTTTGGTGTGGGAGGGAATACTGATCATTCAGTTGGACTATGTACCAAAAGCCTGTTCCGTCTCTGTCTTTTGGCCCTGGCACAAATTAAGATGCAGTTGGTTCTGTAGTCTTCAGTTCTGAGAGGGAATCATTTAAGGCATCAAATCCAGGCTGTTACTCTAATAACCTAAAAATAAAAGCTTCCATAATTGCATTGAGCTATTAAT
This sequence comes from Laticauda colubrina, assembly GCA_015471245.1. Taxonomy (NCBI): domain Eukaryota; kingdom Metazoa; phylum Chordata; class Lepidosauria; order Squamata; family Elapidae; genus Laticauda; species Laticauda colubrina. Next base: position 19,344,588 of record BLBF01000016.1, read on the forward strand.
GCAAGCCGGTGTTTCTTGAAAGAGTGAGTCAGGTCTTTTCAGCGAGCAGCCAGGCTCCTGGTTGTGCAAACAGCTTCGTATGTTGACATATACGCACATTAGACTCCTTTGCTGGCGTTTGATGCTGCTTGGACATAACCTGGCAAGGCTTCATTTACATGTGTGTGTAACGACAGCTGACATATTGAAGAACTGTTTTGGGGACTGCAGTTTTCATTGTTCTTTAAGAAAAAATCAGATGATGATTGGGAACATCTAGCCATTTTATGACAACTCAGATAGAAGCATAAAGATAAATGTTGTGGTACGCTGGCAGCCTGTGCAGATGGCAGCGGAATTGGACAGTGGGGAAGAACAGGGACCAGTCTGGGAGTCTGGAGAGGACTCAGACAAGGGTCCTGCATCCGATGCAGAGATGGGGCCAGGACCATCTGAGAGTGGGATGCTGCCTTTGGAGCCTTTGGAGTCTGGCAGCAGCGAGGAAGAGGACCCAGGGGAGCCTGTTCCCAGTGCGCATGTGCACAGAACTGCTAGACGGTGAGAGCAGCTGAAACAAAAGGGGCAACTCGGGAGTAAGGCTGGGAGGTAATTGCCCCTCCCATAAGGTATAAAGGACATGCAAAGGTAAAGAAACCTTTGCAGGAAGCAAAGTCGTTTGTTCTGTTTGGATTAATCCTTGAAGCTGGACTTTGTACTTCGGTTGGTTTTTTTATAGTTCATTGGGCACTTTTGTTGTTGGCAGCAATTCAAAGAGATAAAGGTGGGTACTTATCTCGAGGGATTGTTTGGGACTCATTACAAGCTGGAAATGAATATAATTCCCAGGGTTGAAATAAAACAAGAGTTGTTTTAACTAAGCGTGTGCTGAATTACGGTCTCAGGAAACCTTGGTCAGAACAATAAGTTCTAACATAGAGAGGTTTTTAAGAAGGTAGTGATCCTGATCAGAAAATTGTATTTCAAAATGTAAGGTTCTTAAGTGGTTCTCTTAGTAAACAGAAACCAATCCAAAGACAAACAAAGCATGAAGCATGAAAAGGGACTATTTTTGATTCATCACAAGACAACCTAAATTTGGCATAAAGACATTGTTCTCAGAGATATGTAAAATATGCAATTTTGACTAATTCTAATTTTTACTTTGGTACTTCTGAAACACTGGAAACCATGGCATGCTTTAAAAAAAGGTCCTATCCCATTATTCCTATCCCATTTTTAAAATTTGATGCAAGACCTTCTGAAATTTTATAAGATAATCTCAACATACTTCAACCCTATATTTAGAGCTATAAGGTTTATGAATATCAATTTTCTCATATATCAACATATTATTTAATATTTGGTTATTTCATATTATAGAATAATACAGGAAAGGATTGGAGAGAATCACAACTCTAATCATTTGCATTTTGAGTGTTTTTTTTCAGATCACTCAATACAAATGAAATATATATCAATGGTAAGTCTGAAGGTGGCACCTTCCAAAATTTCATCCTGGTTACCATATTGTGGTGTAAACAATATGTACTTCTCTAGGCAATCCTACAAAGAGGGATTATGCTGCCTTTTCAACAATTCTCATTCTTCCCACTTACAGAATTGAACTTCAGGGTGAATGAGCAAGAATGTAAACAAGTTATGCTGGGTTTTTTTCCCAATCAGCAGACTGATAGGACCACAACATAATAATTTCATTTTCCAAGCCTAAAATGCCAGCAATTTCCATAAGCAAAAAAATTTACAATGATGTAAGATTCCTTTTCTCCCATCCATTCCAGCCCCTTCAATATCCTTATCAAAATGCAACTGGACTTTCTTTGTTTTTTTCTCTTGAAGACATTTCATCCAAGCAGTTCCTTCACTTCTGGCTGAATGTTGGAGGATGGAAGGATTTATATTCCCTGAAGTCACCTGATCATTAGCACTCTCTCTAAGAACTATTCAGGAAACTGGAGGTTTATCTGTGATAATCCAAGTGGCCTCAACAACTCCCAGAGAGAGGGAAATGAGACAACTTGCCACAGCCAACTTGCTGTGGCCAACTCACCATGGCCAACTCTGCACGACCAACTTGCAGTGGGACAGACAACTCGCTGCGGGACAATTTAACAATTCTATTTCATTACTTAAAATAAATAAAAATTATTTTAATTTCTGACATTCACATTTCATTCTGTCCCTCCTTTTGCATTCTTTCTTCAATGATTCTATCCCATCATTTTTTATATATATTAGTGTAACTCTTGTCCCCCTGTGGTGAGTTGGCCATGGTGAGTTGGCCGTGGCAAATTGTCATAAACCCTAGAGAGAATGCTAATGACCAGATGACTACCAGGAATATACATTGTTCCATTTTCCATCCTTCAGTCAGAACTGAAGAAGCTTTTAGGATGAGAAGTGAGGAAGAACAAAGGAAGTATATCACCAGACTTGAAATTTTGGGCTTGGATAACCTTGAACTATACCGGCTACTGTTGGACTTAAGCGTAGTATACAGAATTATCTGCTACAATGTCCTACCAGTCTACAACTGCAACAATACAAGAGCACACAACAGATACAAACTCAATGTAAACCACTCCAAACTTGATTGCAGAAAGTACGACTTCAGCAACAGAGTAGTCAATGCCCGGAATGCACTACCTGACTCTGTTGTTACATCCTCTAATCCCAACTCCTTTACCCTTAAACTATCCACTATTGACCTCACCCCATTCCTAAGAGGTCTGTAAGGGGCATGCATAAGTGCCCAATTGTGCCTCCCATCCCTGTCCTATTGTCCCCATTTATCATACCTGTTTTCTGTATTCTTACTCATGTTTATACTTATACCTATTATTTTGTAAGCGATTGACAAATCAAATAAATAAATAAATAAAATAAAAAGTACAGCTGCCTTTTGAAAAAGCACCTTTGGGACAATTATGACCTGGATGACAGAAAATCTCCACAGACATCCTTATCAACACTGTTTGCAATCTTGTTAGATTATGTAAACCTGAAGAGGGGGCAATGAGAAGATGAGTAGTATCCAGAAATAATCTTTTAGCATGACCTGGATTATTTAGCTTTTTTGTAGACAGACATAACAACTCTTATATATATGTGGATAAGTCAAAGGTGCATAGAAATCATTTGGAATGCGCAGAACAATTCCTGTCATGTCACTCCACCTACCTTCTTTGATAATTCAAGAGTAGAAATCTTGAAAAGTAGAAATAGAGGAAGAGAATGATTTAAAAGTGTAACAACAGCCTTTCAAAATAGATTTTCATTTTTTTCCTACGCCATAGGCAGTGGCACCAGAGTGCTGCTTTCCCAGCACTAACTTGCATTAATGGCCCAAAAGGAAAGCGACAGAATTAGTTTTAGTCAAATTTAATCTGGAGCTACATCTCTTGCTGCTACAGGAAATCAAGCGATAGTACATGGAACACACACACACACAATTCTAGTAAAATCTGTTCTGCACTAATAAGTGCCTTGATTAAATCAGAATGGACAAGCACTGATTTCAATGTGACTTAAATAGTGCTTACTATTTCAGCCCAAAATTTCTTTTCCATTTCTATTTTTTAAACTCAGCGTAATGTCTCAGTCTCTAAAGAAACTCATTTATTGTATTCATTCGAGAGCTAAATTTTCTCTCTGTACTCAAGGCAGGTAGCAGGAGCGTCTCCCTATGTTTTCCCCCCTCAACCAACCTCTGAGTAGATTTGGCTGGGCCAAATTAATGGCTCAAAGTCACAGAATTTTGGAATAACCTACCAAAGTAATTCTCCCAGCTCAACTTATAACTAGGCAGGGCTATTATTTTCTGTAACAGTCCTGCTTCTTCCAATAGTAGTCATGTTCCCTCCATCATGCTCCCAAGATTTGTTTGAAAGTTCTTGTGGGAAGCCTTCAGGGAGAAAGTCACTGGGGAAACCAGTGGGAAGTTGCAATTCCAAGGCTAGCAGATAGGTAAATGGCTGCTGTTGAGGGAGAGATGGCACACTGCTATTAATCAAGAACATGTTAGCATGTGAGAGATGCCATGTGGGTGAGTAGCATAGTTCGGGAAGGTTGCCAACAGGGGTGTGCTGTGCAGGTTGAGAAGGGAGCACAAGATGGTGATATATTTCAAGAAGGGTATGTTGAGGTCGTAGTGTGTGTAAGACATGTCACATGGGTGAAGTAAGGTGTTTGTGAGGATGGTGTAGATCAGGGGTCCCCAAACTTGGCAACTTTAAGACTTGTGGACTTAAACTTCCAGAATTCCTCAGCCAACTATGTGAGAGAGTACTTTGCCAATTGGGGATGGTGAACTGGAGAGTGGCAGGAATCAGGAATGGTGTAGAGGAAGCCCAAGAGGCACTGCATGGGTTGGGTAAGGGTTGTGGGAGAGCCGCAGATTGGGAAGAGTGCATGAGGTTGTGCAAAAGGTGTCATGAAGGTCAAGGAGGGCATGGGAGAATGATAAGGGTCAGGGAAGGTGTGTGGGGATGTGCACAAAGTGCTTTATGGGTAGGGAAAGGCACATGGGAGGTGGCATAGACTACAGAAGGTGTACAGCGAGAAGCATCAGTCAGGGAAGTGTGTGGGGTCCATGGGCTCCTTTCTTCTTTCTTCCCTCTCCCACTCCCTCCCTCCCTTTCTTCACCCTTCCTGTTTCTTTTCATGTTAAAACAGGTTAAGTGACTGCTGCTGGATAAGGAGTAAGTGAGGGATTGCAAGATTGGCTGGGACTGAACAACCACAACCTCCCCAAATTTCATTCCCTCTAAAGCCACAAGCCCCAGATTTTGGACACATGCTGTAAGAAAGCCCATTTGAGAAACCTTGGTTCCAAAAATTGTTGCCCTAAGATGCACTGTTTCACTTGGTTAAAGGTCATGACAATGGGAGTTTCAGCAGTACAATGTTTAGGAAAGCTAAGCTAAAATGGAGTTGTTAGAAGGAGAAGCCAATTCATCATTTGTCTCATTCACAGCATCTCCTTTTTTGCCGCTACACTGCGGTGGACTGAATTGGAATATGATGAATTAAATTTTCTCCACCAGATTTCCCAGAAAAAGGAGGCACGTGAACAAAGAGCAATAATGCCTCTTTCTCTAAGGAAAGAGAAAATCCTGAAAACCTGAACATTTTGCCCCCCTTCTTCTAACTCAGAGGTCTCCAAGCTTGGCAAGAGTTGAGGACTTCAACTCCCAGAATTCAACTCCTAGAAGTCCACAAGTCTTATAGTTGCCAAGTTTGAGGACCCCTGTTCTAACTGCTGATTCCATCCTGCTCCTCAGTAAATCTTTCTCAAACAAAAGGTTCATGAGCAAGACATGTCTTTGAGGGATTGAGAATGGACTGCTATCTGGAGATCCATTCTCACCCAATCCTCATTACTGGGAGGACAACAAGGTTAGCAGTTGGGGCAACAGTTGCTGCATCTTATCTACAACATACCTCAGAATGGGTTTATGAAATCATCACTAGGTCAAATGCATAATTTCTACAGGTCTCAAAAAACACACACCTGGTAATAGGCATAACATGGGCTGACAGCAAAGGTGGCATTCAGCAGATTCTGACCAGTTCTGGAGAACCAGGAGCGGGATATTTTGAGGAGTTCGGACAACCGGGAAATACCACCTCTGACTGGCCCCACCCCCTCTATTCTCTGCCTCCCATTGAGTCCCAGCTGATGGGCTGGGTCTTCTTTTGTTGCCCTGCACAGGAGATTGGAGCTGGAAAGCAGGTTGGTGGGGTGGGGAGGGAATGGGATTTTGCAGTAACCTTCCCCTGGAATGGGTGGAGATTTTACAGTATCTTTGCCCTGCTACGCCCACCAAGCCACGCTCACTAAACCACACCACGCCCACATAACCGTTAGTAAATATATATATATATATATATATATATATATATATATATATATAT
>BLBF01000016.1:19357721-19385194 GCA_015471245.1 Laticauda colubrina
AGGAGACTGTATTTTCCAGTGGCTCCTAGGCAATTTACTAAAGGCAAAGCTGCACTACCACCAATATAATCACAATGCCTGTGAGTTGGTGCACTGCTGTTCTTCTACTACACCTCTGGGCTGCTTTACCGTGATTCATTTCCAGTGGTGGTTATAATTCAGCGTCTGAGCTGTTATCCTAAATAAACAGCACTGCACCAAGTTGGCACATATCATTTCTTACTGACGTTTTGTTTCAAGCTGAACATCACTCCTATGTTAAATGAGAAGCGAGAGCCGCACGCCATTCAGCAAGTTTATTGAACTAGTGTTCAGAAGCAAAACTGCCCCCATGATAGCCACCAGTGCAACAGAACCATGTGTCGAGAGAACCACCAAAATACAGTGATGGCACTTGTGGAGAAGATCTACAATCATTTCTTGCTTTTGCTAGCAGGAATGTCTCTCACTGAGTTTACAAAACGAAGTCACCGCTGGAAATAGTCACTCTGTCGTTTATGCATATGTTCTACCGCGGTGGGAAATGAGTTATCTCCATGCATCTCATCAACATAGGAATAAGGAGCTAGGGAGTCCATCCTCAGATCTCTCCTCGTGCTGGATGCTTTTACGTAAATTATAATCACCTGTATCTCTAGTTTATTAACTTCGAACTCATGTGCATGACAGCTATGCTCTCTACTCAGAGTTTTGGCAAAGTGCTTTCAGTATTTTTTATCTCAACCATTGACTAAAATGGTCTGCGATTGACATATGTGGGCCTGATTGGGGTAGATTGTAGGGTGATACAGAAATATAATTTTATGTTATTTCATTCTATTTTACGTATTTTATGTACTAAATTATAGTATTTTATCCCATAGTTATTATATTTTACCCTATTCTTATTTTAAATGGTTTTTATAAGATTTTAATAACAACACATGTTTGAACTTTGTATTTTGATATGGCCTATAGGCTAATCAATAAAACTAATCTAACCTCTATCTGCCACACATCCTATCTAAGGGAGAGGCTCCCCCGAGTCCAGCTTGATGCTATTTTTTTTGGCGATTATACTGCTGCTGTTGTCTTCCATAATAACAGTAACACTTAGACGTATGTACCACTTCATAGTGCTTTGCAGCCTTCTCTAAGTGGTTTACAGAGTTAGCATATTGTCCCCAACAATTTGAGTCCTCATTTTACCCCCCTCAGAAGGATAGAAGGCTGAATCAATCTTGAGCCTGGTGAGATCTGAATTGCTAAATTGCAGGCAGCCAGCAGGCAGCAGAAGTAGCCTGTAGTACTGCACTCTAACCACTGCGCTGCCGCGGCTCAGATTTCCCAGGTAAACCTAGACTCATAAGCTTCTAACTATGCCTAGCTCTGCTTATGAAGGAAGGCGAATATACGTGTCCCAGGATAATGTTGCAGGAGCCAATCTGGAGGTCTGACATTGGGAACAGAGGCTTGTTCTGGAGCCCATCTTAAGGGAACTTCTCTCTCACCTCTCTAGCTCTGCTTTCTGGTTGGGTGTAGCTATCAACTCTATGGTGGTACTTCATTTAACAGACATTTTAGTAATACCTGGTTTTTAGTATTTATAGCCTCATAAATTGGGAAATTGGGAAAAAATATCTCAGAAGGAGGTAACTACAAATCATTTCCATTGAGGCACAGAAACCACACATTTAAAAAAAAAAGGTATATTACTCGTTTTTCCTCACAATTTACCTGAAATGTATTGGGGTTTTCCCAACCCTCCAAGCACAGCATTATTCGTCTAAGTGGGAAAACATGGGTTTTCAGTAGAGCTGCAAATCAAGTAAGTTAATTTTACCACGTCACAGTTTGAAAAATGAATACAATAGTAGCATCCAACCATACAATCAAGCTGGAATAGATGAGCTAAAGAATGAAAGAAAAAAATAGACTGCAACATGTTATAGTTGCCTGCTATGATAGATGTCTTAATGTTTACCATAAGTTATTTACTTCCTCACTAACAGTTTAAAAATCCAAAGGGGGAAAAGAAAAGAAGCAAAAATTAGGGGGGAAAAAAGCTACGCCCCACACTCGCCTTACCAAGTGTTCTCAGGTGGCTTTTCATAGTAGAATGTCTAGACCATGGATTGAGAAGTGACATCTTCCTGATTCTGCATGCCAAGACCAGAGGCTCATGGCTGCAATAGGCTGCCTCTTCACACCTGCCAGGGCATTGGAAAAAGCCATAAAATACTATAGGCAGCTTGCGACGTTCCAAATAAGGTTGCATCTTGGAAAAGAGAGGCCGTAATTGGCACCTATAGAGTTCTAGACCACATCTGGACTCTGTTTTTATATACCTACCTTGGCAAAGAAATAGGATGTGGACAACAGAACCCAAAAGCAAAATGCACAATATTAACTTATTAGAAGCTGATGTCTGATTTCCTTAAGTCACTCCCTTCTCTTGAATTCTCCAGGAATAACTAATTTGCGGAAATCCTGTGAAATACACAGGTATTTGGTTCTGAGCTTTCAAGCAGCAAGACATATGGATTCAGATTACACCACATTTTTGCCAGAAAAATCTTGTTGCACGAAACTGTATATTCTGGCTAGGAAGAATGTGGAAAGAAATAGGATTTGTCCTCTCCACGTGCCAGGTGAAGGTGAATGGAAGAAGCAAGGAGAATAGATTACATTAACAGAGTTGGAAGGGACCTTCTAGTCCAACCCCTTTGCCCAAGCAGGAGACCCTACACCCATGATGGCGAACCTATGGCACGCATGCCACGGGTGGCGTGCAGAGCCATTTGTGCCGGCACGTGAGCCCCAGGCAAACTTACCTCACTGCACATGCGCACACTTCCCAGCTGATTTTCGGCCCGTTTGAGGCCTTTTTTGGCCTCCCAGAGGCTTGAGGAAAGCCTCTGCAACCTTTGCAGGCTGAAAAATAGACCTGTTTCATCACTTCCTGTATTTCCGGAAATATCAAAAGTGATGAAATGGACCCATTTTTCGGCCTGCAAAGACTGCAGAGGCTTTCCTCAAGCTTCTGGGAGGCCAAAAATCAGCTGGGAGGCGCAGTGCAGAAAAGGGGGCTGGGGGGGAGATTGCACGTGCATGCGCAGGAGGTGTGGGGGGTGCGCATTGCCTTCTGGGTCCTGGCATGCAAGCACACGTACAATTTTTGGCACAGGAGCCCCAAAAGGTTAGCCACCACTGCCCTACACCATTTCTCACAAATGGCAGTCGTCTCTTCTTGAAAGCTTCCGGTGATGAAGTTCCCACAATTTCTGAAGGTAAGCGGTTCCATTGGCTGAACATTTTGTACTTCTTCTATGCTCCTTCAGCATTGGAACGAGATGATAACATCCTATTAGAAGAGTAGTAATAGTAATCTATTTGCATTTACTTTAGAGGCAAAACCAGGATCTTTGGTCAATTTAGACCAGCATGTTATTCTTAGGAATGATTATAAGCAGTTGTATTTTGCTTGAATTTAGAAAAGGGACCAGCAACCATCATCTTCATTTAACGACCTCAAAATATGGGCAACTGAATGGAGCTAGCAGAATGTTTTAATGGTCGGACGCCTTTCCTGTTGTCAATGTGGAATGTAGTTCAGCAGATATATTCTCAGTGAGAGAAATATCTACCCCTACTTAGGATCAAACTCATAGCCTCTTGATTGTGAGGTGAGAGCTCCATCTCTAGGCTACCATACCACTCCTAGAAAAGGGACCAGCAATGCTTTCTCTTTTTCTTTTCCACATTTATTCTCCCTCCCTCCCTCAGTCCCTGCCCCAGATTATGGGAGCCACCATGGTTCAGAGAACATTTTTTTTTAATCTACAGGCATTCTGCAGTACTTTCACCCAAACTAGGAAATTATTTCAATTTTTTTAAAAAAAATATCCATAGCATTTTGCCATATTTGCCACCTATTTTTGAAGATTCTGCAAACAGAGGGCTACCCATTGCCCATACAACATACTGCTTTGAAGTCACTTAGTGGTCAAGAAGGGTCCACATACAGGAAGTCCCTCTTATTCTTATTTCATTCAGCAAAACAGCCTTACAGTAAACATCAGGCACTATCTTCACTGTTCACTGTATATTTTGAGACCCATTCATCCATACATCTTCAGGGGGTAGTATTGATGAACGTTGCTTTCTTTTCATACCCATTTTAATGCTTTCATGTCTAAGCCTACACACATGCGCAACTAGATAATATTTCTAACGGACATTTCAATCAGAAAGCAAACAGAGATAGGCTTCCTACTTTTTGGAATTTAAGGTCCTAAATATCCTCTGTGTCCTCTGGGGAGCTCTTCTCAAGATCCAGATTAATTTATTTGTTTATGCTTTTCTCAATACCGCACTCCAACAGCCAATCCTCACTGCTTAAGCTATGCTGTCCAAACTTTACTTTAATCCTCTCTAGACTCTTTTGCAATCTGTCAGATAAGCTAGTAAGCCTCTGATAGAATTTGATAGCCCTTGCAAAAATTGGTTTTCCTAGAGAGCTGCAGCCACTACTTTACAAACTCAGCAGCAAATACAGGAACCATGCATTTCTGAAGAAAAGGAGCCATTACTTCATATTAGACTTGTGCAAAGCATTGAGAAGTGGGGCTTGGGACACAAAGCATGTTGTCAGGAGTGAAGTGCCCTTCCTGAAAACAATAAAATAGCCATATCCTATGGAAATCTCACAATTGGGTCCAGATCTGTCCTTAGCTGTGACTGAGCTGTGTCCATGCACTATTATTTTACCAGCAGACTAGTATTGTTTGCGTGTGTACAAACATATGCAACCAATTGGAGAGCCATCATAGGAGCCATGCCATGAAACAAACATGGTAGCTTTAACATTTCAAGGAAAGTTTGCTTGTGCTAGCATGCACTGTGAATAAACTCCTTTCGAATGCTTTGTGTGGTCCAGCTACACACAAAGATAGGGCAACTGAATATAGTAAGTGTCTTTTGAAAATGCCTACCACTAAGCCCTCTGGGAAAGACACTAGCACAGGGGTCTTCAAACTTGGCAGCTTTAAGACTTGTGGACTTCAACTCCCAGAATTCCCGAGCTAACATGACTGGAGGAGGAATTATGGGAGTTGAAGCCCGCAAGTCTTAAAGATGTCAAGTTTGAAGTCCCTTGCCCAATAATATCTTTATTCTGCTTAGGCTGCTATGCCAAGCCTAAACAACTCAGATTTGTCAAGGAGACTTTTGCTTTAGATACATGTTGTCTGGACTACTACACTGCACTGCAAAAGAATCTCAGCAAAAAGCAGCACCACAATAATAATCCTGTGTGTTTAGAACATAAAAAGACCACCAAGGAGTAGCAGGGCAGTGGCTAGATACACAACACCTCAATACAGTATCCAGAACTAAAAATTGGATGAAAAGGCTGGCTCTGAGGCAATTAACAGGAAGGACATAACTCCATAACTGCAGTTGACTTTAAAACCCTACAGTTTAGAAACAGAACCAGCTGATACTTGAAGGCTCTTGCTGTTGAGGATCAACTTGCCTGCATGTCCAGATCACAACTGAAAGAAGCTAAAGTTGAGATAATTCTAGCTGGAACTGAGAAGAGGGCCTTTTTTTTCTGTGGCTGAGCCTAACTTTTGGAAATTGGGGAAAATCTTTCATTGTAGGAAACTCAGCAGCAAATACAGGAACCATGCACTTCAAAGTGTAATTTGGAAAGTTTTAAAATTGCTCTCTTACAATTTCAAATATTCTTGCTAAAGTCTTTTTAGTATTGCTCTGATCACCCTGTCGTGCCTCTGTTGGAATCTTATTCCGAGGGGGAGGTTGAGCAGCTGACAGGGAGTGTGAGTGCGGGTCCGTGAGTTACCTGGGTTATGGGCAGTGGTGAGATTCAAATAATTTAACATCCAGTTCTCTGCCCTAATGATTTCTTCCAACAACCAGTTCACCAAACTGCTCAGAAAATTTAACAACTGGTTCTCCTGAACTGGTGAGAACTGGCTAAATCCCACCACTAGTTATGGGGAAGAAAAGGGCCTGGATTCCTTTCATTAGCTGCAGCTGGGAAAACAGGATTTTAAAAGGGCATTTGCGCACAGCACCTTGCTGGAAACAAAATGTGAATTTTGTTTGTCAAGTCTTATCTGGGTTCTCCCAACGTGTGTGTTTCATTATCTTTTGAAGTCTGCAATTCCTTATCCTGCCCTGTCTCGTTAATTGCTGCAACATGGTTTGTGTTGGTTTTTATTTATAATTTATATGTACTTCGGGTTTGGACTGAATTTCTTCCCTTTAAAAACTGTTCTTGGGAGCGTTTTTTCTCCAGTGATGCAGAATGGACATTGGGGGCCAAGTTAGAGGTATTAAAGGGAGTTTACCTATTTTTGTGACTTTGTTGCTTTTGTACCACGCCCCAGGTCATCACACAGCCTATAGCAAGGGTCCCCAAACTTGGCAACTTTAAGACTTGTGGACTTCAACTCCCAGAATTCATAGCTGGCTAGAGAATTCTGGGAGTTGAAATCCACAAGTCTTAAAGTTGCCAAGTTTGGAGACCTCTGGCCTATCGGCTAGAAAGAAACATTCTTAAAAATAACCAGAGAAGTTTCATCTCTGGCAAGAGAGTAGAAAACAGTGCTTGTTTGCCAATATATTTAGTCTTTGACTCACAACCATTAATTTAGTGATCAAAGTTGCAACAGCACTGAAAAAAAGTGACTTATGGTAGTTTTTATGATATCCTTATGGTTGCAACATCCCTATGATCATGTCATCAACATGTGGATGCTTAGCAACTGGTTCACATTTATGATGGCTTCAGTGTCCCGGGAGAGCCCCTTTCGCGACCTTCTGACAAAGAAAGTTAATGGGGGAAGCCAGATTCACTTTACAAACGTGGGATGAGCTTTACAACTGCAGCTATTTCACTTTAACAACTGTGGCAAGAAAGGCTGTAAAATGGAGCAAAACAGGGGTGGGATTCAAATTTTTTAACAACTGGTCCTGTGGGCGTGGCGAGGTGGGTGTGATCATGTAACTGGGTGGGTGTGGCTTCTTTTTCTTTTTCAGCAACCCTCCCCCCATTTTTCTTTGCCACCTGGGCCTTAGGGAAGCATTCTGGGGGCAGCATTTTTACTCCCAGAATGCTTCCCTGGGGCCCAGGAAGGCAAAAAACGGAGCACGGGGTGGTACTACCCCCTTCCGCCCCCTTGTCTCCTGGGCCTCAGGGAAGCCTCCTGGGTGAAGCAGTAAGAGAGCGAGGGGGATCCCAGCACAGCTGATCATCAGAAAAGCTGATCGTTGGGAGGGGGGAAAAAAGAAATACTTTAAGGAGTGACTGGGCGGGGAAGAACACAGTCAGCGATGTCGGGCATGTACGCAATGTCGCGTATGTGTGATAAGGAGTGACTGGGAGAGGAGTGGAGGGGTGGGTACAGCTATGGGCACGATTTGCCAGTTCTCCGAACTGCGCAAAATCATAACAATCGGTTCTATAGAACCAGTCCAAACCGGTAGAATCTTACCCCAGGGCAAACCTCACTTCACAATTATCTCACTTAGCAATGAGACAGGCTCAGTTGTGGTCGTAAGTGGAGGACTGCCTGTATGCAGAAGGCAGATGTTTCTCAATCTGAAAATTAGGTCACTGTTAAGAAAATTGAGGAAGAGAGGCATGTAATTAAACTGACAGCTTCATCAATAAAAGCAGAAAGCTGGCAAAATGTTTAAACTTTTAGGAAGGCAGATATCTCATCCACTTGCTCTTCTTTGCAGAAGCAAAACATTACACAGGAAGAATCTTCTGGACCAACCGCCTCCAATCTTTTTGATTCTATGGACCAGCAGTGGTGGCAGAGGTGGGGAGAGGGGATGGTTTTGTGTGTGCAGTCTAATCTTGCACATGTGCAAACAAAGTTTTGTGCATTCTCAGATTGCTTTGCTGGTACTCACCGGTACCATTCAAAATTCACAGGTTGGGCATCCTTGCTCTAGACAAGGCGTGTCAAACGCAATTTCATCGAGGGCCGAATTAGGGCTGTGGTTTGACCGTGCGTGCGTGTGTGTGTGTGTGTGTGTGTGTGTGTTTGACTGGGTGGGCCTGGCCACCTTGACTTCATTCCCCAAACTGCTGGCATGTTTCCTCTTGTGAGTACAATGGCCCAAAGCCACACTGGCTCGATGTTTCCTCTTCACATCGTAAATTGTGCCAAAGTGATGCAGCGTCCCCGTACATTTTCCAGGATGACCCCCTGGGCTGGATCCGACCACATTGCAGGCCGGATCTGTCCTGCAGGCTTTGTGTTTGACACCTCTGCTCTAGACCTAGTCCTATTGTATCTTCCAGCATCTTGATCCTGCATTTTTAAATGTAGTCAGTCAGCCTCTGGGAATTTTGATTTGTATTGGAACAGAATAGCTAGAAGTAGACACATGTAGTTCTTCACTTCCTCCCTATTTTCTGCATCAAATTCACCTTCTTACTGAAGCTCCTGTTGAGAATCTCATCGCTGCTGGAAGTAGGAATCTAGTCCAGAACAATGCCAAAGGGCTAACATATCCTCCTTCAATACTGGAGCTCTGATTAAGACTGAAGTTGAATATAGTATATATTCTAAATAACCAGTGCTTGTTATATTCCAAATAACCAGAAGATCTGACTATATGGGAACTATGATTTGACTTTCTGCTTGGCAAGAAAAGTTGATATCTCAGTGTAAAAGGCACGTCCAAAGGCATCTACACTGCCTCTTCTCTAATTCTGCTATTTAGCCGAGCTGCAAGGCAAATAAATACTGGGCCCAGGTCAGCCTTGTATGCCTGATAGTGATTCAAGCCTCCCAAACCTGCTTCTTGAACTTGTCATGGCCATGAGGTCTACACATGATGACTAAAACTGCATCCCCAAAACTGACCATGAGATTTCTGTCTCCATCTTTGCACGTCAAATCCAAACCTGCGGTCTGCATTGCTCTCTTATTCGATTGGAGCCCCTGATTTAAATAGCAGTTACAATTATGTAGCTAGAAAATTGTCACAGTCCATATATTATACCAAAGTCTCTTTTTAAGTCTGTAAGCTTAACAGACGACGGTCAGGGCAACTGCAAAAGCTATAAACATTTATCAGGCTCAGAAACTCTTTTATCTCAAGGCTGGCAATTTGTACCCTCTCATACATTGATTTCTTCTCTATAAATTAGAACTCCTATGCAAGGCAGCGAAGGAATTTCAAATGCTTATGCAGACATTTTAAAAAGCCAAAGGATGTATTTATTTGTAAAGCAACAGCATTCAAACAACTCTCTCTCTTTGTACACACACACACACTCACACCCTTACTTCTTCTAAACATCAGCAAAATCTTTCAGGAGTTGGGATGAGCAGTGAGGTTCTTTCACTATAAAAGGTAGACCTCAAATTTGCTTCATGCTCTTTTCATTAAAAGTAACCCTCAAGTGTCAGCAATACAGGTAACCCTCAACTTACAACCATTCAATTGAGCCCAACATTTCTGTTGTTAAGTGAGGCATTTGTTAAGTGAGTTTTGCTCCCTTTACAACTTTTCTTGCCACAATTGTTAAGAGAGTCACTGCAGTTGTCAAATTAGTAACATGGTTGTTAAGTGAATCTGACCTCCCCATTGACACTGTTTGTCAGAAGGTCGCAAAAGGGGATCTTGTGATCCCAGGACACTGCAACCGTCATAAATATAAGTCAGTTCCTGGCATAGCAGGGGAAGGATACTGCAAAATCTCCATTCCCTCCTCACCCCACTAACCTGCTTTCCAGCTCTGTTCTCCTGCACAGGGCAACAGATAACAGATAATCAGAGTTGGAAGGGATCTTATAGATCATCCAATCCAACCCTCCGCCCAAGCGGGAGACCCTACACCATCTCTGACAAATGGCAGCCCAATCTCTTCTTGAAAGTCTCAAGTGATGGCACTCCCACAACTTCTGTTCCACTGGTTGATTGTTCTCACTGTCAGAAAATTTCTTCTTATTTTTAGGTTAAATCTCTCCTTGTTCATTTTCCATCCATTATTCCTTGCATGGCCTTCAGGTGCTTTGGAAAATAGTTTGACTCCACCTCCTCTCTGTGGCAGCCCCTCAAATATTGGAAGACCACTATCATGTCTCCCCTGGTCCTTCTCTTCACTAGACTAGCCAAGCCCAGTTCCTGTAACCATTCATTGTATGTTTTAGCCTCCAGTCCCCTCATCATCCTGGTTGCTCTTCTCTGTACTTTTTCTAGAGTCTCAACATCTTTTTTATAATGTGGTGAACAAAACTGCATGCAGTACTCTAGGTGTGGTCTTACTACGGCTTTATAGTGTGGTATTAGTACCTCACTTGATCTTGATTGTATCCCTCTGTTAATGCAACAAAAGAAGACCCAGCCGATCAGCTTGGACTCGGGAGGCAGAGACTAGATGGGGGCAGGGACAGTCAGAGATGGGATTTGCCGGTTCTCCAAACTACCCAAAATTTCTGCTATCAGTTTTCCAGGACTGGTCAGAACCTGCTGAACACCACCTCTGGTCTGAATTTTTATCACGTGACCGTGAGGATGCTGCAATGGTTACAAGTGTGAAAAACAGTCATGTCACTTTTTTTCAGCACTGTTGTAACTTCAAATGATCACCACACGAATGGTTGTTAAGTCAAGGGCTACCTATAAACCTAATGCAGCCGATGAGACTAGACAAACACATAGTTAACACAAAGCTGTAGCTTGAGATGGTCAGGATTTGGATTAATGTAGAAAAAAACCGGAGCTTTATATCCCCATCTTTGCATCCTATATAGAAACAATAACAAAAGGAACATGATGCTACAGGCTTTTAAACATGTTTTGCAGATGCCAATTTTGGGGAATTAATTTAGATGTTTAAATCAAATCATTGAAAAATTCCCAATCTTGAAAAGGCATTACTGATACTGAAAAATTTCTCCCTTTTACAATACTGGAATAGAAATGTGCTTTTTGCCTCAACTTTCTTTTACAGGAAACTACATACACACACAGAGGTGGGGAAGGGAGAGGGAGGGAGGGAGAGGAAGGGGGAGAGAGGGAAAGAAAGAGAAAGGGAGGGAAAGAGAGGGAGAGAACATGAAGGATCATGTGCAAAAAGTTTTGTGTAACAAATCCAATTTTTCACGTAGCTAGACCAAGGGTGTTCAACCTTGACAACTTTAAGACTTGTGGACTTCAGCTCCCAGAATTTCTCAACTAGCATGGCTAGCTGGGGAATTCTAGGAATTGAAGTCCACGGGCCTTAAAGTTTCCATGGTTGGATGCCCAATCTAGAATCTGATCTAGATCTAGAATCTTCTGCAAGTTGATTTCACTGCACAAAACCAAGAATCCACCTAATTCCAAATTTTATTTCTCATGGTGGAAGAAAAATCCAGAGATTGGAAAGAAAAACCTGTCCTCTCTCAATTTCTCCACGCAATGTATATTTTCTATAAATTCTAATAATACAGACGGCATAGGAGTAGGAACTCTGCCATTTACCAACCACATTGGACATCATCTCTCATCAGTCCCACAAGTGTGGTTGTTGGGAAAGAGGTGTGGAAGTTGTCTTTCCCAAAAAATCAGAAGACCATCACCTGACCTGACCTGCTTTATCATCCTTCTTTTTTCATTTCTCCAAATGAAAACACCTAATTATTTAGTGACAGGAATCACATATATCTTTGACAACCCACCTGAGGCCAGTCAATTATTTGTTTCTGTACCTTATAGGAGAAATTGATTAGTCTAC
This sequence comes from Laticauda colubrina, assembly GCA_015471245.1. NCBI lineage: Eukaryota > Metazoa > Chordata > Lepidosauria > Squamata > Elapidae > Laticauda > Laticauda colubrina. Next base: position 19,369,474 of record BLBF01000016.1, read on the forward strand.
AGCAATCACAAATCAAGAGGAGTCCAGTAGCACATTTTCAGGTTAACAAATTTCATAAAACTTTATGCCTTTTAATCAAACTTGTTAGTCTTAGAAGGTGCTGTCTGTGTCCCAATTTTATGTGAGCAAAATTAACTTAAATCACAAAAATGTCTCACTTACACGGATATCGGAGGATCCCTGGTCTTCAGGAGAAATGTCTTCTGAGCAGTTCTGGAGCTTGTACATCCAGTAATGCTTTGCAGTGATGATAAAGTTTAAGGGCAAGAGAGAGTTGATCCCAAGGAGGAAGAAAATAATATAGGTGGCATTCCAATGGTCTTTGGGCTTGCCGAAAACATACTGGTTCGCCCCTGGTTCCTCACAGAGTGGTTTCTCTAATTGGATCGTCGGATTCTTTGACTTGTACAAAGAGCTTGTGCTGGGCTGGAAGTCATGTTCACTGTCTTCCAAATCAAGAGACACTTTTTAGGAAGAAAATAAATGTCATTATGATAATACATTAATCACAAAAATGTTGTTACTCAATGCCTTTTAGAATGACTAATGCAAGCCCTCACCATCAGAATTATTGTACGGTTCGATTTTTTGCACCAACAAAAAGCTACAAATTAAGTTAGAGCTTTCTTTCAGATAGAAAGATAGAAAGACTCTGTTCCTGGAGAAGTGGAAACTGTGGGCCACATACTCCTTAGATGTTCCTTTTACACAGAGATTAGGGAAAAAAACACATTCTGCCAATAATTGCTAGCTATCCTGGCTGTTCCGATACTACCTATCTTCAGTGGCTGCTTAAGGATGAACAGTCTATAACTACAGCTCGGGTGGCAGATTCTGCACAGCAGCACAGAGGATTTGTCGCAAACACGTGTCTTCTCCACCATATTATGTTATGTAACAAATGTGGCAAACACTTTGCACTGCTTAGCCTGTTCCCTTTTAGCCTTGAACCTACAATGGGCCTCACAGTTTATGGACTGTAATTTTAGTATAGTTAGACTATGCATAATTGACAGGTTGGATTTTATTATAGATTTTACATTGTTATATATTATTTTATACTAGAATGTTTAATTGTATACTTACTGAGCTTTTTTATTTGATCTGGTCTCCGGTCTAAGACTGTAATAAACTGATTGATTGATAGGAATGTACAATGGGGATTTCTTCTAGCTCCTGCAATCTTAATTCATTTCTCATCTTATGAAATATGACAATGGAAACACTAGTCTGCCTCAGGGAAAGAATACTATTTGAGCTGATATCGAATATTTTGTACCAAGTCAGACATTGGCTTCTTCAGCCCAGCGTTCTCAGTGATTACTTTTGCTCCCTTCAGGATGGAGAGAGTTTACCCAATCCCTACCTGAAGACACCAGAGACTGAGGCTGAGAACTTCTCCATGAAAGGATGTAGGCGCCTTAACAAGTTACCAGAAACAGACTGCAGCACTCCAGAGAACTGCTAGATGGCAGCAAAGATACAAAACATTTACTCTTTCCTGCCATCTATTGGTGATTCATAGTTCTGCTGTGCAGAACTGGTAACTCTATCCTTGGGTCTATTCAGAAACAAAATCTCATCTAGATATCATTAAGTGTTGCAGCGACAGGTTAAACATTCTTGATGTATTTCCAGAAGATCCTGGAATTGGACTGGAAAACTGTTAGGCATTGGGCACTAATTTGTAATCCAGCACCAGCTTTGCCTAGTTTCTTTGCTCTCTGTGTGTGTATGTGTTTGTAATATCTACAGAGATATTACAGAGTTTGTAATATCTATATCTACAGAAAGAGAGAGAGAGACCGATAATTTACCATAATCAACTTTCCTGAGTGGACACTTAGAGAAAATGGCTGGAATAGGACAGTTTGACTGCTTGTTCATAAAATGGTTGCTACAGTTGGTATATAAGGCAGAAGGCAAGATAGCGATCAGGAGACTAGGGAGTGATGGGGCAAAAAAAACAAGATACTGACCAGATCTTGGTAACCAGACACACTTTTGATGCGCCACTTATACACTTGTGTGTGTGTGTGTGTGTGTGTGTGTTTGTGTGTGTGTTTGTATATGTATGTATATATGTAAATATATTTGGTATTCAGCTTTGTTCGGGTATTTTCCCACATCATTATAGTTGTGCTTTTAAAGTTGTAGCAACGTTTTGGAAGAATTTCATCTGCCATCATCAGGCTTCTGTATTGAGTTCGTCTGTTATCCTGACTCACAGATGAACTCAATACAGAAGCCTGATGATGGCAGATGAAATTCTGCCAAAACGTTCCTACAACTTTAAAAGCACAACTACAATGACGTGGGATAATACCCGAAGGAAGCTGAACAGCACACATACACACACATACACACACACACACATACACATGGATCATTCTGTATTATTTTTTTTTTTAGATTCAACTGGAGATCTGCCAGTATAGATGTTCCTTATAACCCCCCACCCTTTTCACCTTTTTCTGGGAAAATGGGCCAAAGAAATCCCATTTTTATTTTTTGTTTCAAGATGCTTATAGTTGATTTGGTGCCCATAATTGTAATCAGAAATAGAAGGTACTCTGGGCTAGCACTCTGGCCCTTTCTAAACATTTTAACTAATCTCAACATATCTAAAAACTCCAGTGGAACAGTCTAATGAGTGCTCAGGCAGTTTCTGCAGGCACACTGGGACTTAGTGGTACCAGTAAGAAATCTGTCTTCTGACTCTATTTTGTCATATGGCTTTATTGAGAGAGTTTGAGGGCATGCGTTGAGTTTGCTATTCAATTACTTGGGGGGTGGGGGGAAACCTCTAAATTGTTACTTGCTCGGTTCTAAAAGAAAGCAGAACAAAGGAGTCTGGTGTATAATGAATACCCCTCTAGAGGGATTATAGGTAGTCCTTGATTTATGATCATAGTTTGGGCCACATCTTATGCTGCTAGGCAAGGTGGATGTTAAGTCAGCTGTGCCTGGTTTTATGACCTTTTTGCCACAGTTGTTAAGCGAATCAATGCAGTTGTTAAAAACTCCTATGGTCATTAAGTTAAACTTTGTGTGTTGGAAGCTGTCTGGGAAGGTTGCAAATGGTGATCACATCAGCCCAGGATGTTGTAACCGTCATAACAGCAATAGCACTTGGACTTATATACCGCTTCACAGTGCTTTACAGCACTCTCTAAGCAGTTCAGAGTTGGCCTTTTGCCCCCAACAGTCTGGGTCTTCATTTTACCGACATTGGAAGGATGGAAGGCTGAGTCAACCTTGGGCTGGTCAGGATTGAGCTGCTGGCAGTTGGCAGAGTCAGTTTGCAATCCTGCATTCTAACCACTGTGCCACCCATGGCTCTTAAATGACTATATACAATGCATTTTGGAGGGCCACAGCACCACATCCATACTGTACATGCCAGAGGCCAAACACCTAAATTTTGATGCTGCAACAGTCTTTAAGTTCAAGGACCAGTTGTCACTTTTTCCAGTGGCATTGTAACTTCAAATGGCCACTAAATGAATGGTTGTAAGCTGAGGATTACCTGCAGAAGGCTGCATAAAAAGGAGAAAGGAGTCCAGCCCAACAGATGTCTCAGGATTCAAATACTCTTGATCAGGTTTTTTTTTCATCCTTGGCAACTTTACACACATTTTAAAGTTATCCAGGTTGAGAAAAACTGCTCTAAACCACAACAGCCCAGTTATTTTAATAATTATCTCAGTATTAGATTGTGCCGAGATGGACAAACTTACAACAGAACTAACAGGCAAGGAGGAATCAGATTATTATGCTGTATGGGATAGATAGTATAAGTGGATATAACATAGGAATAAGGATTAATGTATAAAAATAAATGTAAATATATGTAATATCAATGACACAATTCCGTTAACAGTGTAAATAGAGATGTGTAAAATAAATAAATAGAAATTTGTTTCTATTTATTTATTTTTGAAAATAAATTAAAAGAAAAGAATTATCTCTTACAGCCCTTTTCTCTAGCTGCCCTCCCATTTGGAGGTGGGGATAATAGGGGCTACATGTAATCCTCAACTTACGACTACAATGAACCCAACATTTATGTTGCTAAGTGAGAAATTTGTGAAGCGAGCTTTGCCCCATTTTTACGACTTTTTTTGCCCCAGTTCTTAAATGAATCATGCAGTTGTTAAGTTAGTGACGCCATCATTAAGTGAAATCTGGCTTCCCCGTTGACTTTGCTTGTCAGAAGGTCGCAAAAGAGGATCACATGACCCCCAGGGGACACTGAAACCGTCATAAATATGAACCGGCTGTCAAGCATCCCACCATCATGGGGATGCGCAAACGGTCACGAGCCACTGCTTTCAGTTGTCCTCCCAGCTTCAAAACGGTCACTAAACAAAACTGTTGTAAGTCGAGGACGACCCTGTATAGCCAACACCCTTATGGGGAAGGGCTGGGCCAACCGAAACCCCAAACCCCACGGCTATATCCTCCTGGGTCGGCTTATGAACCCTGGAAGAGATCATCCCTCAGAGATGCCAGCCGCTCCGAAGCTGACGACTTTGGCTAAGCCGTTCGAAAGTTGTTTTGTTCTAAGCGCGCGCACTAGGCCCGCCCGTGCGCGCGCACACACACACACACACACACACACAGCCCGCCGGCCACACTTCCTTGCCCGTTTGACCAAAGTAAGAGAATGTGAAACTTCGGAACATCCTACCCCGAAATCTCTCTTGATTTTGCCCTAGGATCGGCGGGCAAAGGATTCGCTGAGGGAAGGTTTTCTACCCGCTGTAAAGGAGGGCGGCGTGGAGACAGCCTTCCCAAGCGATTTAGCTATCGGAAAAAAAAAAACAAAAAACACAACTCGGGGGATTCGTAGCGTACAGAGCCGGCCAACCGAAGTTCAGACGTGCAAGAAAGACGCGCGTTAAAAAAAAAAAAAAAAGCAAAAGCCCCGATCTTTCAAAGGAAGGTAGAAAAAAGCGAAGAGCCGCTGCAAGCGGAGGAGGAAGGAAAGAAAGAAAAAAGGAAGGAAGGGAACGAGCGACAGCCGAGCGCGAAGGCGAACAAAGCCTCGGCGGGGCCGCGCAAAAGCGAGCCGGAGGAGCCACTTACTCTCGCCGCTTCTACGCGCCTCCCCATCAAACTCATCCGTCCGGCTCGCGGTCGGGGCTTTTGCCGGAGCAACGCCAGCGCCGCCGCCTGCCCTTCGCAAAACCCCTCCCACCGGCCGCCTTCCACGCCGCCTCGGCCCGGGCTCGCTTCCCTCTTTGCAGCCGGGCGGAGCCGCGTGGCGACACCGGCCGTCCTTTTGGCGGCCTAGTCGGAGGGCGGATTCATGCCACAAGGCTAAGACCAATCTTGGTTTTTTCAGGCTCGGCGTCCCGGGACGGTTTCGAATCAAGGTTGAGGCCAAGAGGCGCCCCGGGAGAAACCTCCCTTTTGGGGCAGCGGCTGAGGTGTCTCCAAACATCTTTTAAGACTTGTGGACTTCAACTCCCAGAATTCCCTAGCCTTCAATTTTTTTATTTTATTTATTTTATTTGGTTTGTCAATCTCTTACAAGATAACAGGTATAAGTATAAACATAGTTATAAATACATGAAATGGGTACATATAAGAACAAATAAAAGAAACAATAGGACAGGGACGGTAGGCACGTTGGTGCGCTTATGCATGCCCCCTACAGACCTCTTAGGAAAGGGGTGAGGTCAAGAGTAGACAGTCCAAGGTTAAAGTTTTTGGGGTTTGGGGAAGAAACCACAGAGTCAGGGAGACTATTCCAGACATTGACCCCTCTGTTGCTGAAGTCATATTTCCTGCAATCAAGTTTGGTGCGGTTAACCTTGAGTTTGTATCTATTGTGTGCTCTTGTGTTGTTATGGTTGAAGCTGAAGTATGCATTGACAGGGAGGATGTTGCAATGTATGATTTTATATACCATACTTAGATCGGACCGAAGGTGGTGTAGTTCTAGGTTTTTTAGGTCCAGAATTTAGAGTCTGGCGGCATAAGGTATTCTGCAACGAGTAGAGGAGTGGAGAACTCCTCTTGTGAAATATTTCTGGATTTTCTCAACTGTGCTAATATCAGATACGTACTGTGGGTTCCAGACTGATGAACTGTATTCGAGTATTGGTCTAGCAAATGTTTTGTATGCTCTAGTTATTAGTGTAATTTTACCAGAGAAAAAGCAACATAAGATTAGGTTAACAACTCTTAATGCCTTTTTGGCTGTGTAGTTACAGTGGGCTCTAGCACTTAGGTCATTTGAGATGAGGACTCCAAGATCCTTGACAGAGTTTGGATCCTCAACAAGGTCTTGACTATTCAGCCTGTATTTTATTTTCTGATTTTTTTTTGCAAAAATGTAGGACAGAGCATTTATTTGTTGAGATTTGAAGTTACTATTTGTTTGACCATTCTGATACATAGTCGAGGTCTTTTTGGAGGGTAGCAGTATTGTCCGTGGTGTTGAATAGCTTTATATCATCCGCGAAGAGAACGCAGCTGCTCTTGATATGATCACAGAGGTCATTTATGTAGAGTATGAAGAGAGTTGGTCCTAAAACATTGCCTTGGGGGACACCACTGTTGAGGGGTACAGAATTTGATAGGACGCTCCCAATTTTGACCATTTGTTGTCTGTTTGACAGGAATGCTTCTCTCCAGTTATGCAGGTGTCCAGAGATACCGTAAGATTTTAGTTTTAGGAGTAGTTTGTCGTATACCACTGAATCAAAGGCTTTACAGAAGTCTATGCAGATTGCGTCTATTGCTTTGCCCTGATCGAGTTGTGTAGTCCATATGTTTTCGCAGTGTAAGAGTTGCAGATTACAGGATAGTTTTTTTCTGAAACCAAATTGTTTATTGGAGAGAAGGTTGTTTGTCTCTAAGTGGAGGATGATGGATTGGTTAATAATTGATTCCATGACTTTACAGGTGACGTGGCATAAGGAGATTGGTCTGTAATTTTCAACTAGGCTGGGGTCTCCCTTTTTGAAGATGGGGATGACCATGGCTTGTGACCATAATTTTGGCAAGGAGTTGGTCCTGAAAGATTTCTCAAAGATTATGTTTCGAGGTTCAGCTATGGCAGTGGATAGCTTTTTTAAGAAGTAGGCACATATTCCATCCGGTCCAATAGATAGAGATGGTTTTAGATTATGGAGTGCTTTTTCAACATTGTCTTCTGTAAAGTTGATATGTATTAAATTATTGTAGTTCTCTGTGGTCAAGGGTCAAGAGGTGTTGAAGCCCACAACTCTTAAAGTTGTCAAAGTTGGACACACACACACCCCATTCTACATATTGTGTATGGAATGATTGGCTTTGTCATGCAAACCTATTGACACATACACAATTGATCCTTCCTTCAGAGTGCTTATGTCCCTGTCTTGTGTGTGTGTACTTTCTTGCAAAAGTTGAGGCAGAAGGCACATTTCTATTCCAGTATTGTAAAAAGGGGGGGATTTTCAGTATCCTCTGAAAACCTTCCTTGGGGCACTGGCTGAGGTTTTTCTCTTAAGGCAGAGGTGTCTCCAAACTTAGCACTTTTAAGACTTGTGGACTTCAACTCCCAGAATTCCCCAACCAACATGTCTTAAAGATGCCAAGACTTAAAGATGCCAAGCTTGGACACCTCTGCCTTAAATGGATCCATCAGGGGTTCCCAAACTTGTCAACTTGAAGACTTGTGGACTTGAACTCCCTATGCTGGCTGAGGAATTCTGGGAGTTGAAGTCCACAAGTCTTCCAAGTTGCCAAGTTTGGAGAGCTCTGGGTTGCATCATCGGCTTTGCTAGATCTGGGCAAATGCAAAACAAAAAACAAAAAAACCAACAGATGTGTTTGTATCTTTTTCCCCATTTGGAAAATTTGCAGTTTTGACATGATTGGAACCTATTAAAATTGTTTTCCAGTTGTGAAGTTTTTGATTTCTGACTACTTGGGTTTTCCTTCTCTTCCCCCAAAGCCTTTCAGAGCCAGTAAATTAATAATGCAGCTTTTGTAACTACGTACAGTTGGATAAAGTAACAGTGTTAATCATTTATCAACACAACCTGCTTGCACAGCATTGTTTATACCTACAGCTGACTTCCGGAACATGGATGTGATTGCAGACACAGTGAAGTAGTGTGCCACGTAGATGTTAGCCTATAATTCCTTCTTCAAAGAAGAAGGAATTTCAGTCTTTTACTCTTCAAATTGAAGGTACCATTATACTGTGAACCAATGTACTGTAGCTGGAAGAGACCAAGTTGGGATAGGCTGTTTGTTCAATATGACCAGAGAAGGCGGATATGACTGGACAGCGTCCCCTACAGCCTCTAGAAACTTAACTTGAATCAAGGGGACAAACTCTTTGTCCCCATATAGATCTCACAGTATTTTTTTCATCCAGTATTTTAACGACTGTAATTAAAACTGGTTGGGTCGGTTTGTCATTTAATTATAGTATCATTTTGTGGAGTCACAAGGTAATTTTCTGGTTGGCTGGCTCAGACTTGTGTCATATAAGGTGGTGCATATTAGTTGATTAAGATACAAGACCAGCTAAGCTCTTCTCAAAGCCTAAATTTGATTTGATTCTGCATTTATTTAAAATGAGGGGGAGAGGGAGGGAGGGAGAGAGAAAGAAAAAAAAATGGCTCAGAAAGCTGATTTCATTCAGAGTTTCAGATGAGTCTGCAAAGTTGATCTGATTTTGACTTTGGGATCTTTTGGGAAAATCAAGTTGATTCCATTTAGACATTCCAAAAAATTGATCAAGGAAAAGTATTTGTTCCTGTGCAAAAATCTTCAACTTCCTGAACTTTTGTCTGATTTCTCTTGGATTTCAAATCGGAGGCATCCAACTGAATCAAGACTTTGCATTCCTTTTTTTGCAATTCTATTCAGAAATCTAAATGATCAAATTGCTTTCTGATTAAATCTCCAAATCAGTTTCATAATCCTTTTTTTCACAATGGTTTTCTTCACAATGACTGTTTTGAAATATTAGGGCCAGACTAATTAGTTTTTTTCCAAATTGTAAATGGAAAAAAAATCATTTTGAATGCCATAGGCTTTTTGCTTGGCTAAAATGATGAAAGATCACTTTCTTAACACTTTCCTCCAGATGAGGGGGAGTGAAAGACCATATTAATTGAAAATTATGAAACTTGGTTTGATTATTTGGAAAGTGGCCAGCTGGGGAATACCGGGAGTTGAAATCCACATATCTGGAAGCTGCCAGGTTGAGAAACAACACTTGATATAAAGTGCTGAGAGAAGAGGGATATATGGAAAACATATCTACATTCATTCCAGCAAATACATGGAAACAAAGTTCATACACCTTCTGTATAAAGAATAAGCTTCTGTGTAAAGAATTACAACTTCCTTTAAGAAATACAACCCATTATTGTACTTTCAGTAATGTTGCTATGTTCAAATCATTTATGTATTGGAGAGAAAGTGCCTACTTCAAATTAATTCATTTTCATTCTTCACTTCCTTGGAGGCATCACATAGCTGAATTTCATTTGCAAGTTACTGATCTGCCTTAACATTTAAATTTAAACCGGTCACCTTTAAGGCAATGTGAGATTAACAAAAATGAAAGGATTTTTCAGATCCTATCTCTCCCCTTGTTCTTTATGGAGAGGATAAATTTGTGCCTAAGCTCTGCCATTTCAGACTGTGTAAATGAACACACCTCCATATTGCATGGAATAAAATCCTTGCCCACAGATGAATAGCATTTCAGGGGCAAGATTAAACCTTTCTTCCTGAAATCCCTTCTCCAGGTTGCTAAGAGGGAGAGAAGAATTGAGAACAAAGTTCGTTCCTTCCTTCCTTCCTTCCTTCCTTCCTTCCTTCCTTCCTTCCTTCTTTCCTTCTTTCCTTCTTTCCTTCCTTTTTCCTTTCTATAATGTGCTGTTGTATGCTCTGCTCTGCTCTGCTATGCTATGCTATGATTTCTGCTATCCAGAAGTGCAGCCTCTCCATCAGACTGTGATGATAAGGGCAAGAAATTTCAGGTTATCCATATTTTGCTCCATTCTTTGAACTTTGTCTATACCAGCTATTTATTATTATTATTATTACAAATTGCCTAGTTTGCTCTCTACTAATTCTCTGCATGCATGTGCATTGGATACTTTAGCTTGTAAACCTGAAAAATGCAAACCTTTCCGAAGACCAGAGTAAAATCTTTATGTCACATGTGTGCATTTTTCTGTGAGGTTGCAGGTAATGTGTCTGATTACACATATCAAATCATCATAGGATGGTTGGTTTAAGGCCAACTGATGCCCAAAACTTAGCCCAGTGATAGTGCCCCTCAGATCTCTATTGCTTAACTCAAAAGACATTAAAAAACCATAAATGCTGAAGCTAAAATAACAGAATAAGTTATTTGTATTCATCAGTTTCCAGGCAATCCCTTAACTTAGACCAGGGGTTGGCAACCTTAACCTCAAAGAGCCACAAAGGTCCTAACTAGAAGCTCCCCATTCAGTTCTGGTGCTGACCGGAAGTCTCTTTCCCCCACCATAGAGTCTCCCATCATGGCATCCTTTTTCCTCTGCTGACCAGGGACAGGGACTGCAGCAGAGAGATGATAAAGCCACATGTGGCTCCAGAGCCACAGGCTGCTGATCCCTGAACTAGACCCCAACTAGATAGATGATTAGATGGATGGATAGATAGATAGATAAATAGATAGATAGATAGATAGATAGACAGACAGACAGACAGATAGAGATAGAGATTATATAGATAGATGATATAGATAGATGATTAGATAGATGGATAGATAGATGATACTTTTTGACTTTCAATCATGAGTTTAGTGACTGAACTTACAACAGCACTTTAAAAAGTGATTTATGACTGTTCTTCACACAACTGTTGTAGTATGCAGGTCTTGGGCTGGTCGGGTCTTTTCCCGTGTAATGTTGCCAGCCAATCAAGACAAAAAAAAAAGCTACAAAACAGACAGAAGATATTAGAAACACCAATCAAGCAGAACACAGCAAACTCCAAGACCAATAAACACCGACCAAGACTCCCAACCAATCAGGATGAAGAAAAAACCATTCTGGCACAGCAGTAAGCTAGTCCCAAATTTAAAACAGAAACGGCTGTGAAAGTCTGACTCACAGACGAACTCTATAAAGAAGCCTGATGATGGCAGATGAGCTTCTGCCGAAACGTTGCTACAACTTTAAAAGCACAACTATGATGACGTGGGAAAATACCCAACAAAGCTGAATACCACACACACACACACACACACGTGTGTGTATGTGTGTGTGTGTATATATATATATACACACTAAATAACAGTAAGCAATATAACCGTGACCTGAGCCTGAACCTCGAAGGACATGCCTGATACCTTAGGGTGAACAAGTCAGAGCACAGTCTGTGTCTCAGCTCAGATGAGAACAAGAGCCTGTGACAACAATGCAGTTAGAAGCAGTAACGGAAAGCAATTGCGTTTAGCTGTAGTTGTTCCGGTCCAATTAGTAAAGACAGCTTCAAAAGCAAAAGGATGGTATTAAATTACCAGTACAAATTAATAATATAAACATGTGTGGTGGCCTGTAACTGCTAATGTAAGCTTGGCATATGCATGTAATAGCAATTTATCAGTGGAAATTTACTTGGGTTTTCTCCTTGCCCTTTTTCTTAAGCACCAATGACAGCTATTCAAAGCCCATTGGAAGGTCTAATGGTTTTTCTCCCAAGGATTTTAATCAGTTCTCGACTTTTTTGGCGGTGGGTGGGAGTGATAGAGAGATTTCCTGATTTTGATCTCTTTTTCCCCTTAGTGTTTGGTCTATTTCTGAATGGAGGGGTCCTAATGCTACCCAATGAAATAGTCATTTTGGTTTCTCCTCTTCTAACCAAGGCAAACATTGGAAATATTAGTAACAAAATGTCTCAGTAGATGACAACATCTAATGGATTTTGTCTGGGTTCAGAAGCTAATCAGGGGTGGGCCTAGATACTGCTTGGAGGTAAATTCTAAGTTAGGTTGGGAAATCAAAGAAATATCCCAGAAAAGTAGACCATCTGTAGGCACCATGTGACTGGTTTGTCCTTCATTAGACATGGAAACCCAGATGGTAATGTGTAGGATTCAAACCAGCAATCTAAGCAATTCCAGTACTGACATTTATCCTATCATGTCGTGACTTACAGTCACCTTCTCCTTTGCTTTCGCTTACTGCCAAGTCAAAATCGACAACCTTCCCCAGTCATAGAGCAGGATGTGCAATGACTGTTACACAAATATGTTTTGGGTGTATGCCCTAGACAAAAAAAAAATCTATTCCCCTTCCTGGTTTGTATGTTGACATTGTTATGTTCCAAGAAGCACAAGTACTGGAGCAGAGAATTGGCGATATTCTTTGAAAGAGAAAGCAAAGACATTCTATGGAATATTTCTCTTAATATCTGATGAATAATACTAATAATAGAGACACAAACCTCAACAGTCACCCATCTTAACTTTGACTCAATCAACCAAATGTTGTGGCATCTTAAAGTCATACTGATTACATTAGCCATGAGCAACCATAATATAATAGGGAAACTAATGTTGTTGTAGGACACAAAAGAAGTTCTTCCCAACCTCCAGAGAAATGCACTAACTTGTCAGTACACATCCAACTTTAGCTAATGAAACAATGAGTTGCTTAATGACTAATACAATGCACGTTCAATAGATATATGGCTGTGAGTTTTGATCAAACGTGAATAACGGAATTGGTCCACTTTGTTCCAAGTGAGCACAATAAACTTAAAACACCAAATATCCAGTTGTAGCAAATGTTGGAAGAACAATGCTGCCATCTCATGGCATATTCTCATGTCTGAAGTCTTTCTTCTTTATACGATGAGTGGATTCCAGACATTCATTCCAATTAACCATATTAGTGAGCAAACCAAATAAGACTTGTATTTTTAAAATAGTATTGCCGATGGTATCTCTGCATAAATGGAGAATATGAAAACATAGAAGGAAAGCTAAATGGGAAAACAAAAGGAACAGATTGTATTTATTGAATACTACTATAACATTGTTACCTTGTTAATTACTATATCTGCTATTCTATTTGGGTAATTTTTCAAGTTTTCTTATGGAAATATTTACTTAACTGAATGGCCTTCGCTAAATACCTTTGGTAAGCTTGATGGATGTGTGATTCTTCTGTTTATAATAATCCCTGATTAAATGGAAAGTAATATGGGCAAGAAAGCAGCAATCAGAAGGCAAAGCAGTTGCAGGAAAAGCAGATTTATCTAAACTTTTGACCTAATTTTCCTAAAGTATTTTCACTTTCCTAGAACCCACATCATGCCTGACAAAAAATAATAATAATAAAAAAATCCCAGGCTTCGTTTTGTTTGAAGTTTTCCTTTAGAAGGGTATGTGAGGAAGTGATGTTGCAATTGATTAATCACATTGTCCATTTCAAAGTACCTGAAAAAAATAAATCTTGATTTTCAAGTAGAAACAATATGAAAAACTGTTGAGGTGGCCTTGGGTTTAACTCTTCACTACCCAAGGTAAACATGTAAAGGTTTCCACTGTCCAGTCGTACCCAACTCTAGGGAGTAATGCTCATCTCTGTTTCTTATTCAAGGGAGCCAGCATTGTCTGAAGACATTTCTGTGGTCATGTGACGAGCATTACTACCGTGTTTTCCCAAAAAGAAGACCTATCCCCAAAATAAGCCTGAGCATGATTTTTACATCTGTGCCTAATATAAGCCCTACCCTCCAAGTAAGCCCTATTTAAGAGCCTGTGTAGCTGACAGCCTGTTCATGCCATCTGGTTGTTAGCTGTGCCACCAACATGAGGTGAGGTGAGGCAGGTGTCAAGGTATGGATGGCCTGGCTGCAGGGCCCCAGAGGTAAGCCAGTGCAGGGTGTGTGGGAAAGCTCCAGCTCCTTACCTAGCGGTGGTGGCACTGACATATTGTACTGATTCCTGCCCCATTGTGGCCATGAGCAAGCAGAAGTGAGCATTCCATACATGGGGAAAAATAAGATATTCCCCCCAAAATAAGCCCTAGTGCTTATTCTGGAGCCCTCCCGAAATATAAGACTGGGTCTTATTTTCAGGGAAACATGGTATACATTGAAGTGCATGGAATGCTGTTACCTTCCCACCAAAGTGGTACTCACATTTCCATGCTTTCAAACTGCTAGGCAGCAAGCAGCTGGGGCATGTCACGGGAGCTCGGGCCTGTCATATGTTGCTCAGGTCTCAAACCCAAACTGTAAGCTTTCCAACTGACAAGCTCAGTGTCCTTAACCACTGAGTCATCACACCCCACCCAAAGGTCTATCTGATGATAAGTGAAATACTTTGCACAGATGAGGCTTCTGTTCAACACTTCTCTCTTCACCCAGAACTGGAAAAGTTTCTCTTTGAGGTTCTAAAGGCTGCTCCTGGTTGATCTGCACCTCCCAGGTTTTAATTTGTATTTTATTTATTAAACAAATTTGTATTGCCACTCGGTTCACACATAGGTAACTCTTAATAGCGCAAAGAACAGAGGATCTGATTGAAACAGGTAGGTCCACACAGGTTTCTTATTTGTGTGGGGTGCTCCCTCCTTTTTAGTCACTATATAAAGGGAGCAGGAAATAATTTGGGTATCAAGGAAGTCTTATCAGAACAAATAATCAAGTTCCCATTTCCAGCTAAAACAATGCTGATTAGTTTGCATTTCTTTGTGTGGGCAGTTTGCTCCTTTCTCCAGCAAAGCATGGAGTAATAAAGATGTTCACGCTTATTTTTCTTATGGTAAAGTTTGATTCTTCAAAGCTTTGAGGTCAGCTTATTTCACCCCTCTCAAGACATGAACTGAATGTGTGTACTTACCACCGTATTTTACTGATTATTATTTACCCATTTACGTTTAAGTAAAGGTCTGACAAAGTAATTCCCCATTTGCCATCCCTCACAGAGTTCACAGGTGACCTTGGGTTGATTGGTAAACATTTGATCTCCTGATTTCCATTTATCTTCTGGCCCATGGCCTTCCGGGTAAGCGTCCCATGCACTTCCCCTCTGCAGCATTCTTCTCCCTTGAATTGTGCTCTGAAACACTTCAGTGAGTTTTTTGTTGGTTTCATCCCACATCCTATAAATCCCTATCAGTGTTCACACCTTTTTATCAGCCTTACCTTGTTAAATAGCACCAACAGACCAACAATCCATGTTCAACAGCCACAGAAATTATACAATCCATGTTCTCATTGAAGGATTATACACCCATTATACATATTCTCATATGTAATTCATGTTACTCATGAACCAGCTCATGTATAATTCTTGGTCTCACCTTACATCCTATAAATTCTTGCCAATGTTCATGCCACTTTAGGTTTATCAGCAAATCTTACTCTGTTGGATAGAAACCAATAGACCAACAATCCACTTTCAACAGACGTGAAACTGTACAATACATGTGTTAAGCCTGGGTTCCCCAACCAGGGTTAGGTAGACAAGCTAAACAGAATGTGCAGCGTTAGTCAGATAGGCACACAGATAAATGAGTGAGCTAAGCTTGTATGTTTATTAACATACAGTAAAAATAACAGATACGCTTGTGTTATCAAGAATATATTTTATTCCAGTATAAGTTTATAGCATAGTCAAAAACAGTCCAATATTCATTTACCATGTAGTCAGTCCATTCAGGGATATTCAGTTAGCAAAGTCCATGTAGAATAT
>BLBF01000016.1:19385204-19398260 GCA_015471245.1 Laticauda colubrina
GGGATATGCACCCATGCTGGTGCTCCAAATGTGTGCATGTAACTTAAATCAGGTTTTGTACCATGCCACAGTGTGAATGGTAATTCACCTGTTGTTGAATTAACAACATTATTTAATATATGATTACCACACATTATTGCTTCTCCCCATAAATTGTCAGGTAATCCTGAATCAGACATCATAGTTTGTGCCATTGATTGTAATGTTTGGCCTCTTCTCTCTATAGAGGCATTATGTTGTGGCCTATATGGTGCAGACATTTTATGTTGAATCCCCAATTGTCTTATTCTGTTTTTAAATTTGTTATTTGTGAATTCAGTGCCATTATCAGTGATGAGAGTAACTAATTTTCTTTTTGTTTTTCTCTCAGCGAATTTTAGCCAATTAAATATATTTTGATATGTTTCAGTTTTGCTCTTCATTAAATAGCAAAACCCATATCTAGAATAGTGATTCATTATACTAAGTATATAACGAGCTCCTCCTACACTTGGTTTTTTCGGACCTATTAAATCAGCAAATACTACTTCTAAAGGCTCTTTAGTAGTAAATCCATCAAATCTATTAGCTGGTATGACCCTGCTCTTATTTTGATTACAGGCATTACATTGCAAATACTTATCACAAGGTTTCAAACTTATTCCCTTAGACAATTCAACAGTTTTCTTGAGCATTTTAAAATTTAAATGCCCTAGCCTTCTATGTAACAAGTGAATACATTCATCATGAGGTTTCTGGTTGTCATAAATTGTGCTAGCTACCTTTAAACCATCATCATTTAACACATATAAGCCATCTCTTAAAGATGCAGTAATTTTCTTATCATCTTTTGTAATTAAGCAGTTATCTCCCTTAAATGTAACTACATATCCTAGTTTAACCAAAATTCTAACTGAAATTAAATTAAACTTAAGTTGTGGTACATATAACATTTTTACATTCTCTTTTATAAAAGAACAATATGCTATACCTTCACCTTTAGCTTTCAGTTTCCAGCCATTGGCTAACGATATCTGCTGTTTACTCTGGGACATTTTAACAAAATTTTTGTTATCATTTGTTATACAATGGGATGCCCCACTGTCAACCACCCATAAATTATTTTTTACAGCTCCGTTCGTATACATGGCTAACTCTAAATGTTTATTTATCTTTTGATGATTTGTAGTATTCTGGCCAGCGTTCTGGCGCTTTGACTTTTTACAAAATCTTGCCAAATGTCCTCTTCCTCCACAATTAAAGCACTTTTTAATTGCGTATGCAGTAGGAGTTTTATTTTCTTCTTTTTGAGGTTGCTCCCTCCTTAATTCATCTCTTTCATGCCTTCTTCTGGCCTCTTCAATCAATCTGCCAGTTATATCAGTTAAAGTTAAATTTTCCTTTGGCAAAATTTCAAGTGAAGTTACGTAGTTATCATAACTTTCATCAAGGGAAGATAGAATTATATAAACTTGATGTTGTTCAGAGAATATTAGCTCTTTTTCATGTAATTCCTGAAAAATGCTTTGCATAGTTTTTAAATGACTCTGCATATCACCATTTGTTTGGAGATGTGTCCTGAAAAGCTTCCGTGTTAGATTTATGTGTGAACCAACCTTATCTCGGACATAAATCCTTTTCAGCTTCTGCCAACAGCCAAAAGCCGTTTTCTCTCCATGGATATAAACAAGCTGTTGATCAGTTAAGGTTAACGCAATTATGCAAATGGCTTGTTGATTTTTATGCTTAAATTCTTCTATCTTTAGTCTGTCTTCCTCATCCTCTGGATCCCATTCTTCTACGTTTGGTGGATTTTCAACTATGTTCCACAAACCTTCTCTTCGTAGAAGTAGACTACATTTTGTCCCAGGAGAATGTTGCAAGATGAATCTGGGTCGGTCACTGGGACCAGAGATGTACCCTTCTGAGCTTTTGGACTCTTGCTGGAGCCCATCCAGCACTTCTCTCCTGGAATACGAGTTTTGGGCTTGTCTGTGAGTTGTATTTATGTAGTGGCTTTCTATTGGCGGATTGGTGTGTGGAGGGCTGGTGATTGGCTGTTTCCTTATGCTGGCAAGCTCTCAGCTCCTAAGTACTTGATACTCTGGTGGTAAATCAGCACCCCTGTTAACTGACAATGGCCCCCTCCCCTGAAGATAGGCTTCAGAATGAAAGCTCAGAAGAGTACATCTCTGGTCCTGGTGACCAATCCAGACTGTACAATCCATGTTAGTCCTTGTAGCATCCTTATCAGCTGCCATATTTCCTTTACTCAACTACTTCACTGGAAGTTTTTAAAAATTGACTAGAGAACCATTTGACTGGCTGGTATAAGACTATGCCTTGACCAGGGGATTGGACTAGAAGCCTCTGAGGTCCCTTCTAGCCCTATAATTCTGATTCCCCTCAGAAAAGTGATTCTGAGGGTTTTCAGTGCTTCTCCGTCCCCCCCTCCATATCTGCCATGCTGTTTTCTATGAGACAGGGGTCTCCAACCTTGGCAATTTTAAGCCTGGTGGACTTCAGCTCCCAGAATTCCTCAGCCAGCAAAGCTGGCTGAGGAATTCTGGGAATTGAAGTCCTCCAGGCTTAAAGTAGCCAAGGTTGGAGACCCCTGCTCTAAGAAGCTAAACAATTGTCTGTTCCTGGCATGTTATTGGAAACCAAATTACTTAATTAGAATAGTAACTTTGGGTGACTTGTAGTTTCTGCCTGTCCCATTTGGTATGACAGAATTGACACATCGGAGTCCCATGGATTCAGGAACCAAGTCTTGTCTGTCACTGGACCCTGCCATCCGGAATACCTTTCCCCCTGAGATTTTGGTAGTCTCTATCCTGGTCCTATTGAAATAAATATCCCAGGTGCTGGTGAGAGTAGCTGGTGGAATCTGGGTCTGATGTTTGGGTATTTATTTATTTTTTATTTATTGCGTTTATATTGCTGCCTATTCGCCCATGGCGACTTGCATCAGTTTACAGAATATAAAACCATATTTAAAATAAAAAAACAATAAAAACTAACAAAAAGAATCAAATAAATTAATAAGGTACAATAGAACAAAATCTGTTCTTTTAAAAAATCACCTCCTAACTCCCACACTCTGCCCCAATGACAGCCGATCACATGAGCCATTTGATGGGCTCCATCCCACTCTGGGTTCCCCAGGCCCACTGACAGAACTAGGTCTTCAGTGCCTTCCAGAAGAGAGCTAGAGTGGGGGCCATTCTAATCTCTGGGGGAATGACGTTCCAGAGAGAGGGAACCACCATGGAGAAGGCCCTTCTTCTGGGTCCCGCCAAGTGTATCTCCCTCAGGGATGGGACCCACAGCATTCCCTGCCTCCCTGTTCTAATGGGTCAGGTAGATGTGACCGGCAAGAGATGTTCCCTCAGATAACCTGATCCCAAGCCATGAAGGTCTTTGAAGGTGACAACCAGCACCTTGTACTGCATCCGAAAGCAAATCGACAACCAATGCAGCTGCTGCAGGAGAGGTAAAACGTGCACACCATACAAGCTGCTGCATTTTGCACCAGCTAGAGCTTCCAGATGTTCTTCAAGGGCAGCCCCATGTAGAACGTGTTGCAATAATCAAGATGGGAAGTGATTAGGGCATGAGTGACTATTGAGTAAGGACCATTAGTCCAAGAAAGGACGTAACTGGTGCACAAACCTGCCATTTGCTCTTTGAGCAGGAGTCATGAGTCCAGGAAAACTCCTATATGATGCACAGGGTCTATTTGGGGTAGTACCACCTCATCCAAGACCAAAGGTGGCAATTCTCCCTGAGCCAACAAACCCCAAACCCAGAGCCACTCAAGTCTTGCAAGAGTTTAGTTTCAACCCATTGCTTCCCATCCAGCCCATAACAGCCTCCAGGCACTGTGAGAGGGATTTTTAGCAGGATTGTTGCTTGTTTCCTCCTTCACATTCTTTTTTGATGACATAATTATTTATTTCACCTGAGTCCTTGATTGTTAAGTCTTTGCAAGCAGGGTTGAGTGGCAACACATTCAAAAGGCATCTATACATCTGATAAAAGAAGTAAATATTTGGTCTTCCTCCCAGTGCTTTGTCCAGAATCTGTGTGGCCCAAGTCAGCATGTTTCCTGCATTCTTGTCACATTCAGTATTTCACATTTCATTTTCCACAGTGGAAAAACTACCCATCACTAAAACTGCTACATAGATCCTGAAACTTACCTTTTTTAGTAGCAAGGAGGATGTCAGCTTCCTCAGATCTCAAAGAATCACTTATCCTTTTTGTTTTAATTTGAAACTTTTTATTAGACTAGGAAATATAATTTATTGCATAAAAATTAATTTGTTACAATAGGAATGCTAAATTTATTTACAATTCTTAGTGTACAGAATAAACAGAGTGTTTAGAGGATGCTTCCAAACTCTGCCCCCTCCCACCAAAAAACCCAGAAATCCTCTGGAAGTATAAATATTAAAATAGAAGGAAAAACTAGAGAATGATGAAGGTCACTCTTGAAAAGATAAAAGGTAAAGGAAATGTGGGCTTCCTTTCAGCAGAATGATGACTCCCAATTCTGGAATATCTCGGACCAACTAATCTGGAATGTTTCATTGTTTTGTCATGCTACACCTATGTTTCTAAACTTCAGCAATTTTAAGATGTGTGAACCTCAATTCCTGACTGAGGAATTCTGGGAATTGAAGTCCACATCTTGTAGAGTTCTTGAAATTCAGAAACACTGCTCTACATTAACAAAAGCAAAGAGAAAGAGGCACTCTACTAACTGCTCAATAAAAGTCAACATTCATTCCCTTTTCTTGTCATTACCAGGCATTCCTAAATCTGTTATACTGGGTTCTCTCTTTCTCAAGCACACACCCATTTCCTAGTTCTGATGCCAGACACACACGTATGAATGCGCGCGCACACCTGTATATGAATTCAAGAGAAAG
Source organism: Laticauda colubrina (assembly GCA_015471245.1). Lineage (NCBI taxonomy): Eukaryota > Metazoa > Chordata > Lepidosauria > Squamata > Elapidae > Laticauda > Laticauda colubrina. The sequence continues at coordinate 19,390,121 of BLBF01000016.1, forward strand.
GCAGAAGCCCTACAGTCCTTTGGAAGGGCCTGCCGTGGTTGCTTCACACTTTTCATTGCATTCTTTGAATTTCTTTGGCAGGCCAATGCATTCCTATCTTCATGTTGGCCCTCAATAAGCAGCCTCTAAGCATACGTGGCATTTCTAGCTCTTCCCATACAGTTGACATAAGCAACTAAAATCAGCTTGTAGGATTTTCCCTCTGGATGACTGCAGAGACATCTTCATGCAATTGAAAAAAAAATTAATAGTGATTGTACTGAGGCCTGGTCAAATATTCCCAGATGTACTGTATATGGTCTTGAACAAAATTAACAGGAAAAGCAATTTTGGGACAGAGAGAGAGATAGAAACAGAGAGAGTGAGAGAGAGAGAGAGAGAATGGAAGAGAGAGAGAGAGAGAGCACAATATATATTTAAGACACTTGGCCCTTAATCTGTGTCTAGATAGCATAAAATCAATGCAGAAGGTTTTGTAATGTTTTCAATGGACACCTGTAATGGACACCTGAAAATCACATAGCACTATGTTCATGTTTCTAACCTGATCCCTTAAACCAGCTTTTCCCAACTACTTCCAAGTATGTTTGCTGGGGATTATAAGGATTATAGTCCAATATTTTGGAGGTCACTGGTTTGGGGAGATTGCCTTAATTTGGTTTGCTCAATGCAGCCCCAAAATAAACAATCCCTTGCCCAAAAAGAGATCAAGGTTTAAAGAACAGCCTGTAGTTTTCAATCCTTGCCTCTATCTAATACTTTCCCTTTTACTGCCCCGTCTTCATTCAAATATTTAGCGATAATAGAAAATTAGATTAAAAGTGAAGACATACAAAAAGATTCTAACACAGGAAGCAGGACTTCTTTTATACATTTTACTGAGAATGGGATTTTTCCCCCCCCCAACTAGCTGGAAATATCCCATAAGATAAAAAAAAAAGAAAGGAAACAAACAAACAAACACCACAACACATTGCTCTCCACCTGCTGCTATAGAGGAAGGAAATGCCTGCAGTCCTTCCCAAATACCTTGTGGTAAAATGACTATAATGTTTATATTTAACAGAAACAGTTTTTGTTTTCCTACTGAACACAGGAAAGAGGCCTTTGGATTATTTCACTTAAAAAAAGCCCAGTGGCGATTAAGAAAACACAGTTTATCTTTTGGTTCCAAAAATCTGGACATTTAGCCAGATCTGTATATTGCATATGTAGATCCCTGATATTTGTCTTATAAAAAAAATAAGAAATTATGACCGACTAATGAATATACAGGACACACATTGTAAAAATACCCAGTATCAGATGGGTTGAAAGAAACTCCCAATACTGATTTATCTTGTTATAGTTTTCCATACTCTTTAAGATTTCCAAGCTGCAACTGGAAAGTGGTTTTTGCATAAAGTAGTTTTGAAGAAATACAGGGTTTGGATTGTGAAGTTCTGTCCTAAACTTTATAAATGGCACAAATTCAAAACACCCCCTTAAAGACTAGAGAGCAGGGCTGCAAACGTTACAGAATTTATCTTCTGTCTGAGGCCAAGAACAGCTGAAGAAAGCAAGGATGTTCTAGACTGCTTCACTCTAGTTCAAATCACTGACGTGTTGTGTTGAAGTGTTGATTCAATGTGATTCAATAATATAAATGGATTTGTAAAACTGTTGAGTCTATTCTCAAACTGTTTCAAGTCTATTCATAGACTTGTGAGACCTTTTGAATCAACAATGGGAACTTTTGGATTCAAGTGTTTTGATTCAATTTTCAGACCTGATCTGGAGGCGAATCTAATCTTTCAAGCTGAGGGGTCCTCAAACTTTTTAAACAGGGGGCCAATTCACGGTCCCTCAGACTGTTGGGGTGGGTTGGTGGGCATGACCAGACAGTCATGTGACTGAGTGGGTATGGCTAGGTGGTCATGTGGCCCATTTTTGGCTAGCAGAGTGGTACTGGAGACCAGGGAGGCCAAAAATAGGATGCATGGAGGCCTCGGGAGGCCAAAAATAGACCCATTTTTTTTGCCTCCCCGGCCTCCAGAAGGTGGGTGTGGGCTGCCATGTAGGCAGGGAGATGGATGGGGCAGGCTGGATTAATGGCTTTGGCGGGCCGTATCCTGCCCACAGCCCATAGTTTGATGACCCCTGCTCTAAATCAAAAGCTTTACACAACCTTAAAGGAAATCTTACATGATCTTTGCATTGCAAATCCACCCCAATGATGCTTTCCCCCAGTCTACCAGTTTTTATTTTGGGGGGGGGGGGTAAATGATTAGATTCTTCAGATACAAAAATGTATTTTTTGAACTAAGAGTTGAGCTATTATCATTTTGCAATAATAAGGGATCTCTAATCGACATTGCTAGATATTGCATCACTGGAAACAGTTCTAAATCCGTGAAATGTTGCTGTTGTTGCAGCAAACCTAACTTGCTTCCAACAGCTTTTGGGGGCAAGGATCAAATAAATGAATGAGACATCCTTAGGAACAATTGGTTACCAAGCTATCAAGTAAAGAAATAATCTCTAGTGACAATTCTGCTCCCTGAGAGTGAGGGTCCCTCCCCCCTTTTGTCCTAGAGTTCATCAATAGCATGTGTAGCTTTTGGACAATCCTCTCCAGCTGGAATTTTGAGCTCAAAAGTTCAATAATTGGGAGGGTACCAGGTTTGGGAAGTCAGGCTAAGGAGAAGGTGGAGAACCGGTGGCTGTTCAGATGCTGTACTATTCAAGTTCTTGGAACACTGACCGGTGAATATATTGGATGGAGTTCATGAGAACTGGAAGGAAATAGCGGAGGGAGTGTGGACACAGGTTCTACTATTCTTAATTTAAGGGAATGGGCATCCCTGAAGCTCAACACCTTCTTGGTACAAAACCTGCTACATCATGTCATTGCTTAAGGTTATTGCTTACAAAGCAGCACTTGTGAAAGGGGAGAAAAATTAAGAACGTGACCAGCATTTGGAGCAATACTGCTCCATACTATGCTGGCTGAAGATGACAATATCTGAAGAGGTAGTGGCTATAAGAAAATACCCTGCAACTACGTAGTTTTTGCAACAGCACAGGCTATTGCAAATTGTTGTTGTTGTTTTAAATGAAAGCAATACACATGAGCCCTAGTGGCGCAGTGGTTAGAGTACAGTCCTGCAAGCTACTTCTGCTGCAGCAAGCTGCCTGCAGTTTGGCAGTTCAAATCCCACCAGACTCAAGGTTGACTGAGCCTTCCATCCTTCTGAGGTGAGTTAAATGAGGACCCAGATTGTTGGGGACAATAGGCTGACTCTGTAAACCGCTTAGAGAGGGCTGTAAAGCACTATAAAGTGGTATATAAGTTTAAGTGCTATTGCTATTTGCATTAAGAGTTTTACTGCTGGAGTTAGCTTTTTATATTCCTTCGCAATATTCAGTATCTCTGCTGGCTTCTCCTGCTGGGACGATCTGGAAAATGCGATAGGCAAAAAACACTGGCAAAAGGATGGATTTATTAACACAGGTCTATCTATATTCAGCTCCTTGCTCACCTATGCCTTTTTTCCAAATTCCCAGAGCAAATACAGGTAGTCCTCGACTTATGATCACGACAGAGCCCAACATTCATGTTACTAAGTGAGACATTTGTTCAGTGAGTTTTGCCCCATTTTACAATTTTTCTTGCCACTGCCGTTAAGTGGATCGTTGTAATCATTAAGTTAGTGAAGTGGATCTGGCTTCAGAAGTTGCAAAAAGGGAACCCTTGACCCCCGGGACACTGCAACTGTCATAAATATGAGTCAGTTGCTAAGTGTCGGATTTTTGATCACGTCATCCTGCTGGGAATGCTGCAAAGACTGTGTGAAAAACGGTCACTTTTTTTCAGTGCCGTTGTAACCGTGAACAGTCACTAAATGAACTATTGTAAATCGAGGACCATCTGTGTAGAGAACAATTCCTGACCCTTTCGCAGTCGCTGCCTTTGTTTCCTCCCTGTGAACATCAGGACTAGAAACCTGAAGGAAAAAATTTCCCCCAAGCTACGAATTGCATTTGCATGTGGCTTTTTATAAAGGTGTTGTAGACAACTGTGGGATCACCATGAAGGACATTATGCTGCCTTTCATGTTCCACTCAGTGGGGTTGGGATATATTTAATACCAGAACTGTTACAAGAATATCATTTGTATTATTCATGGATACCATTTTTTTTTAAAAAAAAGAATAATTATGTCCTAGAACATAATAGCCCTAACCTATTTGGGCTCCTGTGCCAAAAATTGTGCACGTACAAAAATTGTGCATGCAATGTGCACCTCCTCCCCAGGCCCCCAGCACATGCACATGCAAGCCCCCCCGCCACCCCCTTATCTGCACTGCGCCTCACAGTTGATTTTTTTGGCTGGTTTGAGGCCTTTTTTGGCCTCCCAGAGTCTTGGAAAAAACTTCTGCAAGGCTTTTCAGGCCTAATTATAGGCCCATTTTTTTCCTTTCCGGTATTATAGGAAGTGATGAAACGGGCCTATAATTTGTCCTGAAAAGCCTTGAAGAGGCTTTTTCCAAGCCTCTGGGAGGCCAAAAAAGGTCTCAAACCAACCGGGAAAAAAAAAAAACAGCTGCGAGACATGTGCATGCACAGTGAGGTAAGTTTGCCTGCAGCTCGTGTGCCAGCACAAATGGTTCTGCATGCCACTTGTGGCTCGCAAGCCATAGGTTCGCCATCATGGTCCTAGAACATCTGCAATATAAAGGCCCTGTCACACTGTCCGACGGATGCAAAACGTTTGTAAAAAGGACACAGCGGACGAGAAAAATGTTCCATCCGTTGTTATCCGCTCTCAAAAGGGGCAAAAATTTGCATAACCAGAACGGATAAAATGGAAAGGAATGGACAGGGGGAGGACGCAGAGCGGATGGAAAGCGGATGCTCCACGGAAGCCTAGCAGATGGAAGCGGATAGGAGCAGATAGGTCCCCTCTGCGAACGTTTTTTCCGTTTTTATGCTTTGTTTGCGAGCTGCATCCGCTTTCATCCTTTCTCCGTCAGTGCTACTAACGCTGCGCGTCCATTCCGCGTCCGTTCCGCTTCCTCCCTGCGTCCGTTTACCACTGGAGCGGATTTGAGTTGCGCGGATGCACAGCGGATGCCTAGCAGATATAGCAGATGCGTAATGGATGACAACGGATGCAGAACGGATGTTCCCCGTATGCCTAGCGGATTCAGAATGGCCGCGTTGGATACATTTTCCGCTCAAAAGTTTTGAGTAGCTCAAAACTTTTTGAGCGGATGAAATGTCAACAGACGGATGCTGGATGGATAGAGAGGATGAAAAACGGAGGCAGTGAGTACAGAATGGATGCATCGCGTTAACCAACGGATGGCAAGTGTTTCTCTCCGTTTTACATCCTCTTTCCATCCATTGGTGCAATGTGACATGGGCTTAAAGTATCTATATAAGGCACTGCAAAGCATTACCAATGGAAAGAAGAAAACTATCGTAATCCCAATATTAGTTGCGAGTGAACAAATATAACTAACCATTTGGAAATGCATTCTAGAACAGCAGGTGCTGTGTCCAAAATAACACACATGCACACTTAGGCTTGACTTACATAGTAAGACATGATTTGGGTTTCTTTGATGGGATGTGTTGTATGAACCCAAGCTCTGTAGTTTGAATTATGATTAACTGAATCATTCCTTGTTATGTATTCTGAATCCAAGATTTAGACACCTGTATTGGAACTGATTCATTTAAACATAATTGCAGAGCATGAGTGTTAACAGCAAATAGACTCCTCTGCTATGTTTTTTTCAGACTCAACAACTAGGCAGGAGAACTATACGGACTGAAGATTCTTAATTTTTTCTATCCCCCCCCCCCCCAAAAAAAAAGAATACATATTAGGAATATTTCTTGAGCAACCCTATAGCCCCAGTAAACTGATCTTCATCTAAAAAGACTGGGCTTTCTTCATGAATTTAAAACAAAAACTGACAATTTTAGTTTATCCTCTCAAACATTTCCTTCTTTTTGCCCTGGAATCTGAGGAATCAGTGAGGAGGTATTACATAAAAATCTGTTTAAATGGAAACAAGTGCCTTGCCCTAAAGAACTTTCTCATAGATCTGTTGATCAGCCACCATGTAAATTTTCCTTCTTTATGGAACATTCTTTGCCTTAGAATCATACCAGTTCTTCAAAACAAAGAAACGGATCCATTAAAACAAATATGTTTTGGAAATGATGGGGGGAAAAACAGTGATTCTCTTGTCCTCCAAGGCTTTCAATGAAATTCAGGCCAGCACAACTGATGATCTAACTCATCGATGTCAAACCCGCCACATCACATTGCCGTCATGTGACATATCGTGACTTGTTTTCCTTTTGTGGAGCTGGAGTGTGACACCCCTGATCTAACTTGTACTCGAAAGCAGAGGTCTCCAACCTTGGCAACTTTAAGACGTGTGGACTTCAACTCCCAGAATTCCTCAACCAGCTGAGGAATTCTGGGAGTTGAAGTCCACACGTCTTAAAGTTGCCACGGTTGGAGACCCCTGCTCTAAAGCATACCTTCATGTAGAAGGAAGGTATGGATGTTCTGACACTTACTGCAACCTGTTTTTCTATAGAGAATGCAGTTGCATTAGAATCAAAGAAGGCCTGTTCATAAATTTACCAGCTTTGAAGTGATGTTAGGATTGTAAAACTTCCAATGCTTATGTTTGCAAAATTGTTATTCTGAGAAAAAGAAAATGAAAAAGCTCATCTGCTAAGAGCTTCCATTTATTTGGTTTCCTTCAGTCTCCAGGAGCAACACAGAACTAGTAATTTTGAAAGTGCCCGGCAGGAATGGCGTGATGTCAGCACTGTAAATATCTCAAACATGTATTTAAAATATTCCAAAATATCCAACATGCTTCTAACATTATCTTTTAATTGTCTTTGTGATAAAAACCCAGCTTGATTCTTCACAAACAAATTCTTGTAAAATTATTTTCAATCTATAGCTAGGATCATTGTGAATAGTTAGTAATTATATTGGACTATAATTTTTTGTCAAGCCAAACCCTTCACTAGATATTGATGTTTATTTGCATCTTTCCATATCTCAGGCATCTGTCCTCCCTGCAAGACAGCATTCATTGTGTTTTGCAAAGGTTGCAAGAGCCCATCATCAAAGCATTTATAATAAGCCAATAATTCATCTGGTTTTTCTGCACTTTTCCAGGTTTAATCTTTTTCATAGCTTCAAAAGCCTCTCGACAATTCATCATTTGCGGTCACTGAGAAGAATTTGCCCAAAAAGAATTCAGCACTCTTCTCAAGTACTAATAAAAATACTTGTCACTATGTTTAACAAAAGAATTGTATATGTTATTATTAATATAGACAGTATCTCAATTGGTGGCCACTGTATTTTCTGCAAGGTAACATTTTGATTCAGAAATCGTGGGAACTAAAATAACATAAATGCCAAGGTGTTCAGGACATGGTATAGGGCAGTACAAAACATTTTGTTGAGATCACCAACACAATAAATGTGTGTACAATAGCCTTCAATGCAGTAGTAGGATATGTACACATTCAGGCTCCAAGAAAGTTTTAAAGAATTGCATTTCCATCAGCCTGCTGCTATCTCAGCCTTGCAAATTTGTATCAGAAAGGATAGAGCTTCTGGTTAGCAAACCTACCCATGAGGAAAAGCAAGAATGTTCCACATGAAATAACATACAATTTTGCCTACATATGATACAAATGCTGCTTGAGAAAATGTCAAGAACATTGATCACAATCTTTCTTCTTCTAGGGCTTAGCTACCTTTCCAGGGTTCTTGGCACCCTCCCAATATAAATTCTGAAAATGGCCAAGATCTCAGCACTCTCACGTCAAGATCTTGCAAAAACAACACATGAAAAAGTTAAGCTATCATAAACCTCTAATGTGAGAACACTGAGGTCCTGGGAGGGTGTGATGTCCTTGTGAATTTTCAGCCACTTTAAATAGTGGATATTAACTTTTCTGTAAAGCAAGCTAAACTAAAGTGCACTTCTGGGATAGATCTTAGGAAGGAGGAAAGACACAAGCAGCTGTTTGCAGCACATGTTGGAATTCATTATACGAGAGAGAGAGAGAGAGAGAGAGAGAGAGAGAGAGAGAGAGAGAGAG
>BLBF01000016.1:19398270-19416493 GCA_015471245.1 Laticauda colubrina
GAGAGAGAGAGAGAGAGAGAGAGAGAGAGAGAGAGAGAGAGAGAGAGAGAGAGAGAGAGAGAGAGATAAGCTGGCTCTTAATGAACTTATTAATAAGGGAGAACTCAGTGGCTTGTATCTCAGTTCTCAAGATAATGTACTGTAGCCCCTTGACATGTAAATTTAATTACAGGAATTTTGCGATTCTTGTTTCCTTGATCATAACTCTTCTGTTAAAGGGATTGATGTGCCCTACTCCCTAATTTACCCAATGCCACACATATGTGTAGTTAAATTATCAATGCTTTTAAAAATGAGAGGTTGAGGAACCAAACACTAATGCCTTGCATTCACATGGTTGCGTATAGAAGTCCTTCCTCATGACCGTCTTGTAGCCTTTTCTAGCATCATCCAACCCTTCTTGTTGTGCCAAAACAACAGTCATGAAGACAGGCTTGATTGGCTGAGTGATGCTATGAAAACACTTTAAATCGCAAGTAGAAAAACAGCCAGATTCAGTGCATGCCAGGGAGAAGCAGTCACGTTTTCCCATATATAGGTAGTCCTTGACTTACAGCCATTCATTTTAGAAATTCATTCAAAGTTACAATGGGACTGAAACACACTTATATGCTGCCTGCCCACAGATATGATTAAAATTTGGGTGCTTAGTGATTGGCATGTATTTGCCACCTACCCAGTTGGCTTCTGACAAGTAAAGTCAATAAGCAGAGAGCCAGATTCACTGAACAAGTCATAAAAGTGGCTGTAGCTTACTTTAACAACTGCCTTGTTTTGCAGTTATTGTGGAAATTCTGATCTCAGTTGTAGTTATAAATCGAGGGTTACCTGCGTTGTGTTCTGAGTCAAAGGATTATCTCTCAGTAACAATAACTGGGAATAAAAGCAAATTAGGGGCTGTTTTACTTGCATGCTACTTTTCAAAAGCACCTTATAAAAATCAACACAAAAGACGCTTTTGCATTGATTCCTCAGTTCTCCCATCGTTTACTTCAGTGGCTAAAACCTAACCCTCTTCAAAAGGCTAATTTTCATGGTTAATATTAGCTACTGGGAATAAATTCCACACACATTTGCTACCGAGTTGATATTCCCACAGCAATCTTCATACCTCAGCAGATCTCAATACAGGATAAAGTCATGTAAAAAAAAAAAAATCCTAAAAGCATCAACTTCACATGATACAAAGGATGCTATCTGAAGTATTTGCAAATCCTTCAGTCAGCAAACACTCTAACAACAGAAGAGGAAAGGTAAGTCCCTGATAATGATCAGATTCTGCCTAAAAGTTCAGATTCACCCAGTGCTACCTGTCTCTCAGTATCCAAAATGCATTCCAAAGAGCTTTCATTTCAATGGATAGCTTTACCATTTGCCCTTTTTGCACATGTTCTATCCAAATAAGCTGCTTTGTATGTGAGCAGTTTTATCAACTTTCTGGAGATTGGAGAGACTGGAGGGAGATTGGACAACCACTTGTCTGAAATGGTATCAGGCTTGAGCAGGGGTTGGACTAGAAGCCTCTTCTAACTCTGTTATTCTATGGGAACGTATTCTCATACAGAACATTGGGCTATGATGGAATGTGTTAGGACAGGCCCCTTTAAATAGTTCAACTTATCCCCAAATCATTCAGACATAAGACTGCAAAAATACTTTCACATTTAAGGTTTCTATCATTCTCTTTTGACATAGCTACAGTTAAAAAGAGCTGAGAAAACCATATTTGTAGCCTGTACCTATACAGTTGTACCTCGGTATTTGACATCAATTGGTTCCAGAAAGTACAATTCTAAGTACTAAGAACTATGAGTGCCAAAGAAACCAGATGATTTATCACATGCCCCTTTGTTTTGTCTGGGAAGAATTTTCTGTCCTTTTTCCTATATCAGCTACCTTCCCAGCGTGGCTGACTTCTTGTTTGTTCTCCGCGGCTGTCCCCCCTCTTCCTTTTGCAGTACACCAAATATCAAAGAAACTACGAGTACAGGGGCAACATTGTTTTTGCATCAAAATGCATTGAGTACCAAATTTTGAAGCAGTCAAATTCCGAGGGACTACTGTTTGTCAAGGACAATTGAATTTTAGCTCCCCTATAGAATGGATGCTATAAAGCCCATACAATAAAAAATGCTTTTAGACAAACTTAATGGAGATACTAGCCAGAGAGTTATTCCAGTTGGACCACCAAAAGAACTGAATTCAGAGGAAAATAAATGCCACAAAGCAGGCAATCACTCAAGACATAACCAAAATAAGATTATATTTGTTTTGAGGGCTGGGAAGAATACAAAATGTGTTGGTCTTTTCGGAAAGCTTGAAAAAAACCTTCCAAATCTGTCTACTCCAAAATGTCTCATTCTTATGGGCCTTTACATCTGGCCCCACATTACAGCTACATTTTCAGAAGTCAGTTTTTTATGCTATGAATGGGTTGTTAGCTTTCCCCCCCCCCCCGCACACTCTGGCAGTCTTGTTACTGTGGTGAACTATAATAATAATAATAATAATAATAATAAAAAATTTAAACACCATGTGAAAAAGGACACAATTTGTCCTTTTAGACCAGAGGTCTCCAAGCCTGGCAATTTTAAGACTTGTGGACTTCAACTGCCAGAATTCTCCAGCCAGCATAGTTGGCTGGAGAATTCTGGGAGTTAAAGTCCACAAGTCTTAAAGTTGCCAAGTTTGGGGACCTCTGTTTTAGACCCTCATTTTTTTTTCTTGAATCCTATCAGCAATCCTACCCCACCAAGCTTCAAAGATGATCACATATATCACGGATGTCAAACTCACTGCATCATGTTGCCATCACGTGAAGTTTCATGGCATTTTCCCCATTTGTGGAGGTGGGGTGGGCACGTGATGCATTTGTCCCACAGGCCGTCAGTTTGACACCCCAGACATACATTGACCGTTTTAAAATTTACCACCAGAATTCTCTCTCTTTCTCTTTGAGTGCCAAGATATTCTTGCTCTCACATAGATGAAAGATTCTTAATATATATTTATATATATATATATCTATTTATATTTTAAAAAAGGATGCATCCAAAGATCTGGATAATACATTTACTTGCGTTTCCTAAGAAACGGATTTCCATTTATTTTCCCTTGTAAGTGTGTGTATTTTAAGCTGTCTGAGACTTCTGACAGGAGTTGTCTTCACTAAATTGTACTCAACTCTTCAAAGCATAAATGCCAGAAAAGAAGAAATAAGAGCAAAGTAGGGAATGGGAAAAGAGAAAGTCGAGAAGAGATCAACAAAGAACCAAACAAATTAACAGCCCAGATTCCAGCAGCCCTCATAATAAGCCACAGAGACAACAGAGATTTGAAGAGGACACTGCCGCCTGAGGCTGTGGTCACCGTTAGCAATGATGCATTGCTTTCAAGCTGTAATCCAAAGGCTGTGAGGAATAGGAGGAAGGAGTCTTTAACACTTGGATTGCTTGTAAACTCCGCAATTTCTAAGGCTGATTGTGATTTCATGAGGGAGGAGTATGAGAAGGAGAAGAAACCTGAGTTGAATCCTTCAGCGCCTTGGCTCTGCTCCTTCTTTGCAACTGTTTCCCACTGGTTCCAAAGAGCTTTTTTTCTCTTTAAGTTATTTTTTCTTCCTGTCCCTCTCTTACTCAATCCTCAGCGTGGCTGGAAGTCTCCAGCAGTTGCATCAACACTCTCCTTCTGTTGCCATGACAACCAGCATCTCACTCTTGCCCATCTCTTCCAAGGCACTGGCCAGAGTGTTAAGATCTCCATCGTCTTGATGTTGGGCTTCCCATAAGTCCAGGATCACCCCAGTTGGGCTGGCTTTGGTGGCAAAGAAATTTAGGTACCTAAATAAGATAGAGAGGAGGAGAGCTTACTATCTTCACCATCAACACCAGTGCTTGAAGTATTCTGTTCTGAAGCCATTGTTCACATAAGTAGACTCGCATCCTAATTAAATCCATACTGCCATGAAATCAGAACCCTGAAAGCATAATTATTTTCAGGACCAGAGTGGTTTTTGTAAGAAGGCTAGTGGAGAAAAATATGAGACTATAAAATCAAAATATTAAGGACGAAGGAAAAATAATGGGGATGAAATGTTTTATTTAAGCATCCCCTGTCAATAAATCAACTTCCTGGTCGAAAACATAACAACCGCATCATACTGCCTTTAGGATTTATAAACATTATTTCAAGGAACATATGAAATAGGTCTTCATATACATCCAAGACTCCAGGTAAATGTTCAACTGACAGCACAGCCCAATAACACAAATAAATAGCTTTAAAATTCAGTAGGATTTATTCCCAAGTAATTGTAGCTTTGGGTTGGTGATGAAACTTAATCTAGCCATCTATCTCACAAACCAACTCTGATGGCTGATACAGCAAAAAAATCATATCATAAAAATAAAATAACAAAAACAACAAAAGTTAAGTAAAGAAAGGGCAACCAAAGGTAAATGCATTCATACACCTTAGGAAGCTCAGCTAATTTATTAACCAATTTCTATGTTTAAGTTCCTATTTTTTTCCTTTTATTATTACAGGTAGGCTGACAAAATAAATATTTAAAGCCAGAATAATATGAAGAATGCAAAATGGGGGAAGAATGTTATATAGTACTTCTACCCAATTCTACTACTCTTAAATTCTCTGAGAACAGATTTTATTCTGTAGAAGTGTATTTTCATTCTGTACCTCCAGTAGGTTTCTGTTCTAATTTGTGAAGTATAAAACGTGAAATCCATAAATGGCAATGGCTTTAAAACTTCCATTACAACTGCCAGAGGTAATATTTAGCAGGTTCTGACCAGTTCTGGAGAACCGGTAGCAGAAATTTTGAGTAGTTTGGAGAACCGGCAAATGACACCTGACTGGCCCCGCCCCCATCTACGTATTCTCTGCCTCCCAAGTCCCAGCTTTTTTTGTTGCCCTGCACAGGAGAACGGAACTGGAAAGCAGGTTAGTGGGGTGGGGTAGGAATGGGATTTTACAATATCCTTCCCCTGCCATGCCCACCAAGCCATGTCCACCAAGTCACGTCCACAGAACCGGTAGTAAAATATCTTGAATCTCACCACCACTTACAACTGTTCAACTATAGAACAACTGAATAAAATCCAACCAACAATTTAAAAAAGAATAAGAAAGCCCTGATGATCTCCGAATTGACTTTAAAATGTTCCTGAAACATTTGGATGAATTTAAAAAAAATGTTTATTTGAGGCTAAAAATACTACAGTGTAGGCTTCAGGTGCATATTCTGGAAAGGATATTCCATTGCTGAGAAGATTATTACCCAACCTGGCAGCCATTTGCTGAACCATACAAGAGGCCCCTATTTGATGTTGTGGCAGATCCAGATTGATAAGTATTGAAAGAGATGTCATCACAGATAATCTGGATGTGAACTGCTTAGAACCTTATAGTTTTAAGAACAGGCTTTGAAGATTAAACACAGATAATCTTGTTCAAGCAGGACTGTTGAACTTAATCTACTTTTTTCCTGCCTTTGTCGTAGTTCTATTTATAACTTAGAGACTGTCTTATCCCAGATACCTCTGGTCAGCCTACACTTTAAAAAAGGAGGGAAAAATGAAACAGAAAAATAGAAGCTGTACATCCATGAGAAATAACCATATATATCAAGAGAAAAAGGAGCCTATAGGTGCTTATCATTCCAAGCCCAGGGAGAATGCCCAGGTATTCAAACACCTTCAGAACTTCACCAAAGTTGTATCCATTTGTATCTCTGGTTCTAATCAAAGTGGTTACATTGGCCATCACTTCTTGGCCTACTAAATGTTTATGGAGATTCTTACGTCATCCAGGTCATGGTTGTCCCAAAGGTAGTTTTTCAAAAGGCAACTGGACTTTGTTTTTTCTTGAAGAAAAAGAAGCTTCTTGGATGAGAAGCGAAAACGTCTTCAAAGAAAAACAAAGTCCATTTGCTTTTTGGAAACCACCTCTGGGTCTTGGCCTTCTGGTAAAACTCCACTAGCAGCTTCGTTACGTCTCTTTAGTATTGTAGGCAGGAATTCTGATATTGACAAAATGGGTAAAAGCAATGTAGGTGGCACCTAAGCTATTCATCACATTGTATCATTAAGCCAAATGTTGGCATCTAAATGAATTGGTTCTCAACAGTGCCACTGCAGGTCAGGGGCTTAAATGACCGAACAACTTCAATGAGGACTGATAATGCAAGTTAACCATCTTCCTTGGCTGGTTTCATTCCTGTGGGGCAATCAACACATTGAAGTAAAACTCACCGATCCATGGAAAGCTTTTGGGCAAGGAGCCGCCAGTCATTCCCTCTGGAGTTAGGAGCATCAAGACTGTTGCAGATTTTCTGCCGTATGGACAGAGGAATCTTGAAGGCATGTGGTCCAAGCTGGGTTGTCATGGCACCACCAGTGTGGGGCCGCAAGGCATCAAAGGAGCTGGAGTTCTTTGAAATGTAAAATTTTTATTAGTTTACCAAAATACAAAACACACAAAGAAAAATGAAAATAATGGGAAAGTAAGGGAGGAAAATGGGAAGAAGAAAAAGTATAAGGGAAAACTGGAAAAAGAAAGAAAAGCACTGACTTCTGACTCTTTTTAGTGCAGTAGAATAAGATAATAACACACAGTCTCAATATTTTAATTTTTATATAGCTCTCTGCACAAAATTGAAAGATATTTTAATTCTTACAATGGATGAGTGGTTGCAAAAGCTAATGAAGTTACCAGAGATGACTAAATTGGCTGCTTTAATTAAAGAAAATAATATAGATAACTTTGTTTCCACTGGGAAATTGTTTCTGGACTTAGTGCTTGAGGTGGGGAAAAAAAATAAAAACTCTGACTTTGGATTTTGTTAATTAGATAAGTTTGTTTTTATGAAAATGGCTAGTATATATTATTATGTAAAAGGAACTGGCGTTCTTATAACAAAACAAAATGGGATGCAGGCTCAGTGATTAATTGTATAAAGATGGCAATTTTTAAAAACGTGATGAGGTCCATCTTATCATTTATGGATCCCAAACTGTCTCATAATCTTGGCAAGATCAATGAAAACCATGATTTATAACATGTGCTCGAAAAAGCAAACAATATTCTCAGGTTACAATTGGTCTGTTTTCTGACACTTCCAAGATGGATATTGAAAGATTTTCTATCAACAGAAACCACCTACTGCATTTTCTGGGAGGCATATATACATATGTGCATACAACAAATGCTTCTGTTTTGGTTTTTAGTCACTGAAGAATTGACAAACTAGAGAAGTAACTCAAGAAAATTTAAAGGCCCATATCTGCTTCATGTGTGAAAATGTTCTCATCTTGTTTCATTGTAGTCTATACACAATATTATTGGAGCTGGCTTGTACTGGTTTGTAAGCGTTAATGGTTACATTTTCTGGAATTTTGGAATTCTGTTCAGAGCAGAACTGAACCAGGATGCCCAGGATGCTGATCAGCTGTTTGGTGGCTAGCTGTAGCAATGAAGCCAGCAGAATTGGTTGTTAAATATTTGTCAGCACAACACACCCTTTTAACTATACTAGCTGTGTCTTTGCTTCTGCCACAGAACAAAACTTTGAATTTTTTTGTTTGTTTGCCATGTACTAGGCAAACAAAGTCAGAAGCGTTTGAGGGGTGGAAAGCAGTCAGTAAAATGCAGTACGAAAACTACTAAATGCTAAAAATCAAAATAATAGGTACGTGAAGGGTATCATGTCTTAAAAATAAATGGTGATCTTCACAGTCCCATAAAATTATCTTGCCTCAGTGACTGCAGAAGGAAACAGCTATCTAATAATGCCATGCATGGCTGAACTATAATGGGCCTTCAAGATTAGGACAGGAATCTTAAATTAGTCTGCAGGGGAAGGGAGGTTGGTTGGTTTTGAAATGTTTTGGATAATGCACTTCCTACCACAACTTTAATAGGAAATACAAATCTGTATGTAACTGGCTAAACATCCATGATCTCAGAAGTACAGGAAGGCCTCAGGGCTGAGATTTAAACAATTATTATTCTCTTCTTGGTTCTTCAGCTTTCCGAAAAAGTTTCAGCAATAACAGCTTGTGCAGAATTAAAATAAAAACACTGAAATTGATATTTTAAATTTCCAGCAGGTTATGTGAACCAGATACACAGGCAGAAAAAGTTGCATGAAATAAAAGGTTGTATTGTTAATATCCAGTAGAATAGAGATGGACATATCAGAGATGTTAGCAGACAATAAGAAATATGATTTTCTTTTAAATGTCCATATAATAGTAATGACATTTGGAACAGCAGAAGTAGAAGTGAGTCATGGCTGAAATTAAACATTAGAGCAGTGTTTCTCAATGTTGGTAAATTTAAGATGTGTGGACTTAAACTCCCAGAATTCCCCAACCAGAATGCAGACTAAGGAATTCTGGGACTTGAAGTCCATTCATTTTAAAGAACCGTTGCATTAGAAGAACCTAACATGAACATCATTTTAAAATTGTTAAGGTTGAGAACCGCTGCATTAGAAGAACCTAACATGAACATTAGCCTATGTTTCACCGATTGTATCTGGCCAATATAATATTTCAGAGAAACTATTACGGCCATTATTGAATAATCCTGTTCCTTTTGTCTCATTCATTCATTCATTCATTCATTCATTCATTCATTCATTCATACATTCAATTTGCTTTTCTTATCCGAGTTTTCCTTGCTTACCTCTCCAAGTGTAACATGTAACTGGAATATCTGCCCTTCTCCTTCAACTTGACGAACACAGATTTTGCAAGTAAGTTCTGCAGTAGCCAGGCTGTATCTCTCAAGGCTGAAGGTGCAGTGTAATGCCCGCTGACTACCACTCCAAATGTGATAGAAAGGGATTTCCTGAAGGAAATAGAAAAGAAAAAGAAAAGATGAACAAGCGAGTGCCACAAGATGTCACCACTCTGGAAATTTGCAGATGGATCCTTTAAAAAGCAACAACAACCTAAACAAAAACAATCCTGTGTACTTTCTCTTCATATCAAATTCCAGGCAAGCAGAAGAAAAGAACAAGGTGCAGAGCAGAGGCCTCCAAACTTAGCAACTTTAAGACTTGTGGATGTCAACTCCCAGAATTCCTCAGTCTTAAAGTTGTTAAATTTGAGGACCCTTGGTGGAGAGTCTTTAAATGGTAGTTTGATTGACAGGCTCTGTATTGTTTATTGAATGCTAAGTGATTGCTTATTTGTGGGCTCCCCGGTCATAACTGACAGTGGTCACTATGGAAAACACTGTTGAATTAGGTAAGCGTTTGCTATAAGTCAATTGGGTTGCTCTGAGCTACAGAGGAAGGAGAAATTTCCAGATTGGGTTCAACTGGAATTCACAATCTAGCTTTACAAGATGAAGAAGCTCACCATGGCACACTCTTGATTGTGTTTATATGGCATTGGGATGGGACACTTATATCCCTACTTGTCTTCCTTTCAAGTAATTATAGAACATGAATCTTAGTTGTATGGGAGAATGGAGAAGCAAGGGGACAAGGTGAAAATATGAAGAAGGAAAGCATGTGGCAGGCATGTCAGTTGAAGTCTTCTGAGATAGTTAGCAAATATATATTTCTAATCTTGCCAATGTGCAAGGTTAGAAGGTCAGGAACTTTGACAGTGCCTAAAACTGAAAGTGAATAACAGAATTGGAAGGGACCTTAGAAGTTTTCCAGTCCAACCCCCTGCTTTAGCAAGAAACTCCATATAATTTCAGACTAATGGTTCTCCAATCTCTTCTTAAAAACCTCCAATGTTGGAGCATCTACAAGTTCTGGAAGCAAGTTGTTCCACTGGCTAATTGTTCTCACTGTCAAGAAATTTATCCATAGTTCTAGGTTGTTTTTCTCCTTGTTTAGTTCCCATCTGTTGCTTCTTGTCCTGCCTTCAGGTGCTTTGGAGACTATCTGGATTCCCTCTTCTTTGTGGTAGCCCCTGAGATATTGGAACACTGCTTCTTTTCCAAGCATGAGTCCCACAGATTGTTTTTAGCAAAACTGATGAAGATGAATGGGAAGAGGTTATGAGAATCTCAGCAATTCTTTCCCACTTAAATCCAAGATATTTCCAGTTTTTCTGACATCTTTCTTATGACCCAGCAAGGAGACAAGTCTCTTTTCTAATTATGAAGGAGATTTCAACTGGCTTTCTGAGTGTTTATTTGCCTGCAACCATCTATTACAAGACTCACATGAATCATCTTGGGAAACTAAATGTGTCAATGAATGTCTTTTTGGAGCAGTGGGCAGATTTTGCAAACCCATCAGAAAGGTTGATTTCAAAGGAGGCCCTAGGGAATCACTCTTATGTCTGTTGTTCAACTGATAGGTAAAGCACTCACCTGATATTTGGCTAGGAGTTTGCTCCTCCAAAGAGAATGAGGGATGTCATGAACTGAGAGGCGCAAATTGTGATAACTGTCCTTAAACAGCAGAGGCTTCGGCTCTTCTAATAGATAACCGCCAAGAGTCCTTTCGATTTCAAGCACTTCCTATGGGACAAGCAAAACAAAAGCAAAAAGCACCAAAAAATAAAAAGAAAGCAATTTAATTGGGAAAGTGATATAAAATAGGTGAGACAGAGAAGGAACATGAAATGGACTGCAGTTCATGAAGCTGGTGTATAAATATACCCTGTAATAGCCTTCCTCAGAGGCATCTTTCAGATATGCAGTTCCCAGAACTTCTGGCTAAAAAGGCCAATTTAACCTTCAAAGTTTGGGAATTCCTGTTCCAACTGAGACAGAAGATGCCAGGTTGAAGAGGGCTGACTGATATGATTATTTGTATTTCCAGGTTCCAGTTTGAGTTTCCATGCTGTTGGAGTATTTGATCCACGTGAATTTCCAGCAGTCTACAAAATGTATCTTGATATCTCTTTGAATAAGTCAATAAATGTTTGACCAAGTTAACAGCAAGGTCTCTCTCTAAGAGTACCTGATTTTGCCTATCTTGGGCACCAGGTATCACCTCATACTTGGCAACCTTCTCTAATGCTCTAAAGAAGGGCTCTCCAAATTTGGCAACTTTAAAACTTGTGGACTTCTACTTCCAGAATTCCTCAGTAGGCCAAACATGGCAACTTTAAGACTTGTGGACTTTAACTCCCAGAGTTCTCCAGCCAGCAATGTGGAATTCTGGGATTTGGTCCATAAGTTTTAAAGTTGCCAAGTTTGAAGACCCCTGCTCTAAAGCTTGTCGAAAGTGCAGATGCTAAATTTAGCATCTTGCTAAATTTAAACTTGCTTAATCCCATCCAGCTATGCCCTCACATGCCATAATTCAAACCAATCAATCACTTGAAAACATCAATAATCTCATTATGACTTATTTATTTCAGCTCATTTACATTTAATCTTCATAATGCATGTTTCTCCCTTACCTAGAACTAATGAAAACAACAATAATGTAAGCACCCATATTATATTTGCAACCTTCACAATGTTATGCTGATCAAACTTTATTTGAGGAATGATCAGGTAGAGCTCACTGCCTGAAAGCATTCACCTCCACTCTTGTATATACCACTACAACCTTCAATTTCTTGAGCCATGTCCTTTCTTAAAAATGGAAAAAGATAATTTCCAGAGTCCTTTTTTTTAAAAGCTATTTTAACTTGGGGGTTGGGATGGGAGTGGGGAGGTTGAATGCCAGTTGTGACATCAAGGTTAAAATGCACAACACAATAAGGCCTGAAATACCAGCTTGGTGTGTTGATTGCTGGAACTAATCACTCTGGTTGGTAAAAAGGCAGATGGAGATTTATACTTCATTAAGAATGATGGGTCACTTTCATTAGGCTTGCAAAGTGGTGCTAACATTATTGATAGGCTATGAAAATAACTTGACAATAGGTATTTTCAGAGGAACAGCAGCTAAGCAGTTTCTTGTGGTATCTTCATAACTGGCCTTTACACTTAGATCACAAAGGGAGCTTGGCTATAAAAAAAACCAAACCCACAAGAAAACCTATTCTGGATTTGTTTAACTTGTGACTTGCTATCAAGGGGAGGCTGGATCAAATCAGCATGCATGTTCCTTGGTTCCATAGTCTCCAAATCACCTCTTGACATTGGAAGTTGGAAGGGGATGTTAAAATGATAAATGATGCCATTACCTTAATTAGATGAAGACCTTATGGAGAAAAGTCCCATATTTAGACCAGAACCAGGTCAAATCAAGACAGACTGGCAGCGGCCCTCAAGCAGGTCAGGCTACTGACTTGTCCCCCTTCTTACAATTTGACATCTTTTATCCAAAGACTGATGTGACTTTTGCAGGCCAAGAATGTGCTTGACCCACCATGAAGTGGTTATCTACCAACTTACACAGGGATTATGACTCATTTTTTGTATTGCTCTTGAATCCTGAGAAGTAGGGATTTAAAGTAGACCTGAAAGGTCATCATATATAGTGAGTTCAGCCTTCCTGAATAGATACAATCAGATATACAGTTTACTACATCCAAAATTGTCATCCATTAAAGCAGGGGTCTTCAAACTTGACAGCTTTAAGACTTGTGGACTTCAACTCCCATTATTCCTCCTCCAGTCATGTTAGCTGGGGAATTCTGGGAGTTGAAGTCCACAAGTCTTAAACTTGCCAAGTTTGAAGACATTAGAGCATTTGGTCTGATGTTTTGGTCCTGATGTCAGAAGTTTGCAAAAAGTAATCACATGATCCTGGGACACTGCAACCATCATAAATATGAACCAGTTGCCAAGCGCCTGAATTTTGATCATGTGACCATGGGGAGGCTGCAATGGTGGTAAGTGTGAAAAATTGTCATATGTCACTGTTTTCAGTGCCACTGCAACTTAGAACGGTCACTAAATGAACTGCTGTAAGTTGAGAACTACCTGTATGCTATATAGATTATGATAGGTTCTTATCTTAAGAGAAAGACAATGGAATAATGTGATTTTCAGCTCTCTTCTACGACTCTGATGACTTAAAAAATATGTCAAAACAGGAAAACTAATCCCCTTTCTCAATTTGGTTGAAGAGGTTAATGATTGGTGTAGAGAAGTCCTAGACTTATCCTTATCTTTGCTGTAAGCCTCCTGGGCAGAATTTTAGGGATACGCCTAAGATAAAGCCATTAGGTGAATCTTCTAGGTTGTCGGAATAAATTGGATACAAATTATAACTTGTACATGATGACAGCAATAGCACTTAGACTTATATACCACTTTATAGTGGTTTTACAGCCCTCTGTAAGCAGTTTACAGAGTCAGCCTATTGCCCCCAACAATTTGGGTCCTCATTTTACCCACCTCGGAAGGGTGGATGCCTGAGTCAACCTGGAGCCTGATGGGACTTGAACTGCCATATTGTAGGCAGCTGTCTGCAGCAGAAATAGCCTGCAGTACTGCACTCTGGCCATTGCACCACACAGGCTGTGTTATGGGCAATGGGGACAAGTGGTCAAGGAAAATTATAGTGCTTATGGCTGCAGCAACAAAAGAGCAAAGTAGTAACTTTTCCCTTTCCCCATGTCCCTGAAGTTGTCAGCTGTTTGACAAAACAATATTCCAAGATATTCATACCCAGGTTAAGGAGTTACCATATGTGACTAGAGCACCATTCAATCTAGGTTGGGATGCTTTTGTTTTCCTTTCTTTCATCTTCATATGTATATTAGACCAGGGGTCTCCAACCTTGGCAACTTTTAGCCTGGTGGACTTCAACTTCCAGAATCCCCCAGCCAAGTGGCTGGGGAATTCTGGGAATTGAAGTCCACCAGGCTTAAAATTGCAAGTTTGGAGAGCCCTGTCTTAGACTTAGTGGTCTACACATTATCTACATTAATAATAATAGGAAAAATGTATTTGCCATTCAAAAACTATTAAAAGCTAATAATGACTTATTATTATATATTCAAAATAGGACACAAAATAGTTTCTGCAATACTTTCTTTCTTCTCCTGGGAGCTTCATGGAAAATGTCAGGGCTGCTCCCTAAGGAATGGGTTCAAGGAACTTATTATTTGAATCTAAACTCTGGGTCACTTTTCAAGTCATTGCATCAGGCTGTTTTGCTCCCCTGAGTAACTACTTTTATAAGTCACATTGCATGCTTGAATTACCAGCAAGCCCTCTTTGGGGCAGAGAAGTCCAAAATAAGTACAAATGAGAGAGCTGGACAAGAAGTACTCTGTTTCCCCAAAAATACAAATTATCCTGAAACTAAGTCCTAGATTGATTTTTTTCCACGTGCGCCCAATATAAGCCCTACCCCCAAAATAAGCCCTAATTAAGACCTCGGCCACTCCAAAGTACATGGGTAAAAATTAAGCTGGGGTGGGGATGGGGGTGTGTGAAGCTACCCTACTACTTATCTTTGGATAGTTGTAGCCAGGCCTGTACTCCCTGATACCTGCCTTGCCAGCCCATTTCTTCTGCAGCCGGCAAGGCTGGCAAGGCTTTCCTGAAGGCCTCTGTAGCTGATATAAAGCTCCGGATCGATCTGGAGCTCTGTTATCCACTGCAGAGGCCTTCAGGAAAGCCTTGCTGGCTGCAGAAGAAGTTCCTGAAGGCCTCTGACAGCAAAAAGGAGGCCGGGGGCAACGCACACAAGTGAGGTTAGTCAATGGATGATATCCCCCGAAAATAAGACTTGGCCTGGTGCCTTTTTGGTGGCAAAAAATTACAAGACAGGGTCTTATTTTTGGGGTAACATGGTACTAAGCAACCTTTTTTTTTTTTTTTTGAATAAGTTATTATAGCTTTTTTAAATATATGGAAATCTAACAGTATAGAAGTAGGAAACAGAGACAAAAGTGTTTCTATAAAATGCAGGTGTTTAAAGATGAGGATCCAAAAATGGGTCATCTTTTGATGATAACCATGTTAATTGTTTGCATATGTAACATTATGCAAACTCAACACACATTTCTATGGAACACAAGAATTACCAAGCATATTGCAACCATAGGTAGAGAAATCCAGCAACTTATAAGCATGATGAACACACTGTCCCCTTCTCCAGTCCCAATAAAAATACAGAAAAAAATTCAGAACACTTATTAGGAACTTAGATTCCTATGCATTTCAGGCGGTCAGGATGGTTCAGACATAAATCTATTTGTATTATTTGATGTACATTTAAATGAAGTTTTCTGCTAAATTTCCCAAATCTAATACTGTCTACCTCCTCCATTATAAATGAATGACCTAATCCTTATTTATTGGCCATACAGATTGGGATGACTTCAGGGAAGTGAAGAATGACAATAGATTGAGGAAGTTTTGAAGACTTCTGGGTCTGAATTGGTATGAAAGCTCTAATAATGATATCCACCTCTAATTCTTTCATTGAAGGACAAACATAGATACACAAGTTAGTATTATTAGTGTATGGCACTGTTACAGTAGCCAAAAGATCACAATGCTATTGCTGAGTACTAGTTTGGATTGCCAAGGTACCAATTCTGTTATAGGAAATGCGTTCTTCCAAAGATGTGCCACAGGAGGGCAAGCTGGCTTTACATCAGAGAGAAAGAAGAGTGACTTTTCTTTCAGCTTCACACAAGGATTCCACCTTTCCAGGAGCTGCCTTACAAATGGCATCACAACTGAAAATGTTCAGAGCCATCAGGAATCTGATTGCCTGCACATAGCACATCTTGTCTCCCCACTGAAGTGGTACCTATTTTATCTACTCGCTGAAGGCAAGTGATGGGAGCTCACTCCACCCTCCCACTTGCTAGGACTCAAACCGCCAGAGATGAGACCATCTCCATCAGCATGAAGCCATTGAGCCACCATGCCTCATAGATACACCAATGGAAAATAGTTTAGTTGGTAAAACTTTGTGTTGATCTTGTAGGCATCTCACATTTCAACTTCTGCAACATTATTGCCTGGCTCCCGTTGAACTGAATATTGGAGGATAAGCCAAGGCAAAGATGATGAAAGCACAATTCCGATTATATTATTGCTGGTGTGATTCACAAAACCATATGAGACACATCTGTGATTTTTCTCCCCCTTTTAATTTACACAGATGTCAAGACTCTGTTAAAACTGTATGGACCAAACCTCACTTTGCACAGCCTAAGAAAAACAACTCATCATTCAGTGTCATGAAGGAAAAATGCCCTCTATGGTCTGAGGATTTTCTTAATAGGATCACAAGTATGTTATGCAATCACTTTCCACAACTCATTGTCCTCTGGGTGAGTTGTCATAAAATTCATATCGTACCCAGCCAGCTTAGGCAATGGAGTCTGTAATTACAATCCAATACATCGGGAGAACCCCCAGATGGAGGAGGCCATGCCGAAATTTACATTAATCTGCTTGTGTAAGTGTGCATGTGCAAGAAGAGTAGGAATTATTTACTGATAGGACAGAGGACAGGGAAGGGGAAAGAAGGAAGAACCTAAGCTATGTGATACCTTTAAAGCATCAGGTGTGTTCTCCAAGCAATATACTTTGAGGCTGTATTCCAATGAGGTACAGAGGGTGGGAGCAAAGATGGCCAGCTGCAGTCTCTTGATGGCCGACCTAGAATAGGATTCTCCCACAAGGACGTATGTTCCAAGCTGTTCTAGCAGGATATGGCAGCACTTGGGTTCCAGCTGGCAGTAACAAGGTGTGTTTAAAGTCTCTTCATCTAGCGTCACAACTTCCTGGAGGAAGGAAAGGGGGTAAGGAAGGATTTAAAATATTGTCAGTTCCACCTGGATGCCCATTTTAAGGAGTACCTACTTAAAAATTTGCCTCCCTAATTATGAGAGCTGTACAAGTTGTGTACTTTAAAAATAGAAATGACTGAATACGATATGAAAAGCTAAGATTAAAACTTAATTTTGGAGTTAAGACACTTCGTTGATTGACATGTTCTATATTTTGGAGACTGCAGTTGATTAAACTCACTTTGCAAAATGTGGTTGGTCTCTAATGTTTCAAAGGATTATGTAGGAGTTTCCATCATTCTTACATAAATTTTGAGTTGACCTGCTGTACCAGGAAGCATTAATATTATTAAATACATTGGTTTTAATGCTATTACACAATATTACACTTTCTAGCCTCACTGAATACTATTGTGTGGAATAGGAATGTTGTTTTTTTCTGAGTTTGCTTCCCCAGATGTGGTAGGATTACAATCAGGGGTGGGCTGATGGAGGTTCGCAGGGGTTTGGGAGAGCCCTTAGCTTCAGAGAACCCCCAAATCCCTCCCCTGACTGGCTTCGCCCATCCCTTCCAGGAGTCTCCATGTGGTCCATTTTGGATGCAGGTAAGTGCAGGGCATGTGTGGAGGCTCGGGGAGGGCAAAAAACGGGCCTCCTGGAAGTTCAGGAAGGCAGGAAATGGGCCCGTTTCTGGCTTCCAGAAAGCCTCCAGAACCTGGGGAGGCCACTTTCACCCTCCTGAGGCTCAAGGAAAGCCTCCAGAGCCCAGGGAGGGCAAAAACGCCCCCCTCCTGCTGTGATGCAGGAGTCCGTCTAGGCCAAACCCACCATGGTCACACCCACCCAGCAACCAGGTAGAGAACCCTTTCCTAAAATTTTGAAAGCCCACCCCTGATTACAATCACTTTCATCCTTGAATATTGACCATGCTGGCTGAGGCAGAAGAGAACTGTTTTCTTCATAAGTAAAGGGGACCTAGAATTAGAAATAAAATGGCTAAATACTAAGGAGGGTTTTTTTGAAAGAAGTAAAGATGATTAAAAATAGATATTTGAACATTGAAAAATAACTATAAAATAATGCTTTACTATGTGAAAATAAATCTTCATTATCAAATACTATAGGGTTTCCTACATGAGAAGGGATTGGACCAGAAGATCTGCAGAGGTGCTTTCCAGCTCTGTTATTCTGTCAAATAATTGAATTGCTCCACAGATGGAAAAGCAACATACATTCTCCCTATAATCCCTTAATTATCCAAGGCAGAGTTGAGGCAACTGGATGGGGATGAGCATTTACTGGCCGGATGCCCTTTCTGATGCCCTGTGGAGTTCACAGCAGATATTATTTTTTATTTGTGCTCAAGGAGAGAAATCTCTGCCACTATTCAGGATTGAACTCTCAACCTCCCAAGTGGAAGATGAGTGTCTTCACCATGCTGCTTGGATAAGCAACATATATTGAATACCCGGGACTACAACTTCTTCTACATTGGACTTCACTCCAATATCATCATCATCATCATCATCATCATCATCATCATCATCATCATCATCATCATCATC
>BLBF01000016.1:19416503-19454959 GCA_015471245.1 Laticauda colubrina
TCATCATCATCATCATCATCATCATCATCATCATCATCATCATCATCTACTCTGGTTAATTCAACTTACCTCCCAGTGTCCTTGGTGGGACTGGGTTTTCAACTGCAACATCCAGTCTGGGGAAGTGATCTCTGCACAGTGTGGAATGGTCAAGATGACTGGGCGGCATAAGAGCAGCCCTGTAGGACCACAGGTCACTCTAGGACTCAGTACTGTCTGTGTGCCTTCAGAGGGAAAGCTAGAAAAGAAAAGCACAAGGTACTTGTGTTGGTTCTGTGGCACTTTGCTTGCTTAGAAATGCAAAAGGATATCTGAGAAAATGGAACTTCATATTCTTTAACAGGAAGAAGACAGAGTGGAGTACTGAAGTTAATGTATACCTTGCTGCTGAAATTCACAACTGTTAACAAATGTAAATGTTCTGTTGTTTTTAAAATATGAAGTATTCTTTTTCTTGAACGATCACAATATTTAAGGGAATAAATAATTATTATTTTTCCTTGTCCTGATTCATTTGTCTTTTCTTCATCACAAGCATTTTTCTGACCTAATTTTCTGAATACACGTGACCACATAATGCTTATCCCACCTCAGCCTAGAGGGTTGTTGTTGTTGTAAAAATAGGAGGAAGGTGTATTGGACATGTTTGCTACTTGAGTTATTTGTAAAAATTATAAAGGTGGGTATTTGTATCCCTAAACTCAACTCAGAAAGTCAGAATCCTATGAATTCAGATGTGTATGTTATCAACTCCAGGCCATTTTATGGGAGTTGGTTCATGACATTTGGAAGATACATATTTGGGGAAAGGTTTTGTTAAATAATCTAACTGTAGCTACAGTTCTTGGCTGGAAATTAGAAGTAATACTATGACTGTTGCATAAAGGAGCAGGACATGTCTAATAGCCAAAGGACAGTGCAATCAGTTAGTGAGGGTATTAAATTATTTGCATTTTTAATTTCTTCTGTTAGGAGTTGGAAATGAGCAAGATAATTTTGAATATTGAGATTTATGTGAAAGAAAATTGCATTGAATCTAGTCTGGCATGCTAATATTTGAAGGTAAATGCATGTACGATGATGGGGAAGACTGTTCTAAAATAATATAATGAAAAGAAATCTTAGCTGGATATCCTTTAATTAGATATCACTTTTAGACTTAGGGAGGTCAGAGTGAAAAGCAAGACAAGATACATGATCTGGTCTACTTACAGAATATTTTCTGCTTTGTTGATCATAAGATACATTTCATAGAACTTCCCCTGAGGAATTGCTCCATGTGGCACTAACAGACTCACACCTACAAAAGGAAAAAATAAGGAATAGATGAAATAATGAGGAACATTTCCAAGAGCGTCACTATGTCTGTTTGTCTACAGCTAAATGATACAATTCTGAATTCCATGGAATACTTTATACAGCCCCTCCTAACTTCTGTTTTTTAATAATTAATATCTGATGGCTCTGTTTGCCCTCCTGAATTGGGCTGCAGGAAAGAAGTCAGGATATGTTGCAACTGACCCATCCTACAATCACGCCCAGTAAACCTCCAAGCAAGTTCATAAGTTTTTAGCTATCACCTTTTTTTTTAGCTATCACCTTTATATGGGGAACTATGCCTAATTGTTCTGAACAAATGAATATGGCTTAACAATGC
Source organism: Laticauda colubrina (assembly GCA_015471245.1). Classification (NCBI taxonomy): domain Eukaryota; kingdom Metazoa; phylum Chordata; class Lepidosauria; order Squamata; family Elapidae; genus Laticauda; species Laticauda colubrina. The sequence continues at coordinate 19,418,161 of BLBF01000016.1, forward strand.
TTTTAGTAGCTATATCTTTGATGGTGACTATAGACACTATCCTAATTATCCTTTAAAATGATGCCTCTGGTATAAATATTGTCATCATAGCATTTCAACTGTTTACATGGTCATTTGTTTTTCCAGTCTACAGTATTTGAAAGGAAGTCCATGGAATGGACAAAGCTACTTTTAACAGTCTGGCAGTCAAAGATCTTTTGCTGAAATTTTTGTAATAACTTAAATAATCCCAACAATTGTATTCTCACTGTCTGTCTGAGGTCAATAACAGGCTAGTTTGAACTACACATCTCCTAAAAAAAGATGGGAGCTACAATATGGGGGAGAGAATTTTATATTTGAATTCCAAAGTAGTTGCTGCTTTTGATACAGGTTCATTAGATTAGAACAGCAGGATATCTCTTTGATTTGAAATGTCAGCAAGAATAGAATAGAAAGTCCTAATTTCCAGAAAAAGAAACTGTAATTCAAAGTAAGACTTCCAAGAATACTAGTAATATACTTAGCCCTTGACTTACAACCACAACGGAGCCCCAAATTTCCACTGCTAGGTGGAACATTTGTTAAGTGAGTTTTGCCTCATTTTACAACCCATTTTTTCTTGCCACACCTGTTAAGTGAATCAATGCAGTTGTTAAGTTAGTGACATGCTTCTTAAGTGAATTTGGCTTCCCCATTGACTTTGCTTGTCAGAAGGTTGCAAAAGTTGATCACATGACCCCAGGACATTGCAGCTGTCATAAATATGAACCAGTTGCCAAGCATCTGAATTTTGAGCACGTGGTCATGGGGATGCTGCAATGGTCATTAATTGTGAAAAATGGTTACGTCTCTTTTTTTCAGGACTGTTATAACTTTGAAGAGTCATTAAACAAATGGTTATAATTAGTCAAGGACGACCGGTATAGGAAAGATTCAATTGGGCTCAGAGACCTTAGTGGCACGTATTATCTATTTAGAGCTGTCCATGGTTCTGAAATTCAAGGACACGACCAGGAATCACCCTGAGATCCCAAATCTCCGGAATCTCATTGACAAGGAATAAGAGGAATGGTGGAATGAGCTTAAACAAGCTGTTAAGGATGAACATGAAAACAGTCCTCCAAAGAAGAAGATATAGAAGAAGTCAAACTACATGCCAGACTAAACTGTGGAAACTGCACAAAAGAGAAGCCAAAGCCTTATGCATGCAGACTCCTAAGAATACTGTGGATAGCCAAGAAAACAAATGGCTCAACAAACAAATCAAATCAGAGTTTTCAATAGAGACACAAATGACTACGGTCAAATGATCTTACTTCAGATACATTATGCAAAAACCTAGTTCTCCAGAGAAGGCTGAGAAAGATGGAAGGAAAGAAGATGAAAGAGGAAAGTGGCTGGACTCTCTTACACTGGCAATGGGTACACCTTTGGAAAACTTGTTGAGGATTGGCACTGGCTTAATGTAATGGGACTGCAGTGGCATAGCGGTTGAGACATTGGGCTGTTGACCAGAAGGTTGGCAGTTCCAAGACCCAAGTACTGCATGTCCTGTTCTTGCCCCAGCTTCTGCCAAACCTAGCATGCAAATGTGAGTAGATAAATAGGTACCACTTTGGTGGGAAGGTAATAGGGTTCCATGTGCCTTGGCATATAGTCATGCCAGCCACAAGACCACAGAAGCATCTTTGGACAACTTTGGCTCCTTCAGCTAAGAGACAAAGATGACAACTGTTCCTTAGAGTCACACATGACTGGGCAGAGGAACTTAATGTCCCATAACCAAATCAATTCATGGTTCTGAAGTAGCCTGTTCTGCTATTCTCTTGGATTGTGGCTTCCTCATTGGACATTCACTTCATCTTGTGAAAAGTGTATCCCTGGCATACCTGTCCCAGGGATGATGAGCCTTCCTCCCAGGCAGCCAAATGTCCCTGTGGCACTATTCCCAGGATCTCGAGGCAGAGTCAGAAGCTGCTGGGAGCCCATACTTTTGTTTCTTAGGTTCATGAAATGGTTCTCCCTGTGGCTGTCTCCTGGGAAGGAGCCTGGGGGCATGGCTCCTAGCAGGTCTGCTCCTTCATGCATCCCAGTGGAGGAAGATGCTGTGGAGGAATTGTACACTTTGATCTTGAGATTAGGCAGCGGATCAAGCAATGGAGAGTTGGTCATGGGGATCTTGTCAGAGGAATCTTGCAAGGCATACATAGGGCCACGATAGACACCAGCATTGGCAGTTAGATCAGGCTGCACTGAAGGGTGGAGCAACTGGGGGGTATCTGAAAATGAAGGCAGGAAAAGGTTTAATAACTTTGTAAAAATTTTCAATAAAGGGAAATGTAATATAATAAGAAAGCACACATTAAATTAACCACAACTATTTTCATCTTGGTAATGAGTTGCAGAAAAAAACCCCTTGCCTAAATAGTAAATCAAACTGAACCTTGATTACTACTGCTATGGACAATAATAAATTTCTTGCCATAAAACAGCGAAGTGTAGAAAGGGTGGTGTTTTACCTGCAGCTTTTGCGTTGATCAGTTAAACAAGCTACTAAATATTCAATTATATAACTGTTAACTTTATGTATTTCACAGAATTTATGCCAATAGCATACTCAGGCATATGTTTCATAAAATTCTAAAATACCCAATTCATTTGTTATAATATCTCAGACGCAGCGTCCTTTAGAATCTTTAAATGCTAACATATTGATCATGGTAGACATTTTGTCTGGACTTGATTCCATTTCACCAGATGGAATCTGAATCTGATGCAATGAACTGGTCTACAGTTATTTACTGTATGCTGGCCTTTTTCTTATCTGATGCCTTCCAGATACATTAGGTTACATTTTCCTTTATCTTGTTAGCTATGATGACAGGGTCTTTAGTCCAACATACTTGAGATATCATGTTGAAAAGGGCTACTTTATTTCATATTTACAGTACCATATGTTTTTTTTTTTAGCAATACCACAAATTTCTCCTATGACAACTGATACATAGAAAAAAAAGAGGGACATTTTATCTATTAAAACTTATCTAAGGAAGATGATATTACAGCAATGTAAGGTGAACAGGTCTGCCAATGAGACCTTGTTTAGTACAAATGGAGAAGGTTGTCTCATAATCATATGAAATCATGAACATTTCTTTTTAACTGAATCCTCCTCCTCCTCCCTTAGTTTATGTAATCTCTTTTGTTTTAATGGAAACTGTATTGTGTAAAGAAATCAAGCACGTTCACCCCAGGTTGAAAAGAAGAAGACCAGCGGCCATCAGTTCAAATCTCAGATTTCACCTCTTTCTGTTTGTCTAAGAAGGTTCACCAATACACAGAATGTACAAAAACACATGATGCAAACTTCAAAGCAAGCTGGATCTTACCATTTCTGGAAGTTTTGAAATTAACTGGGTGGAAACCTCCTGTTAATGCAGCAGAGGAGTCTGTTATGTCTGTGTCGAAATCCCGACAGTTTCGCCTATACACAACCAGCCCAACAGCCATCAAGATAACGACAAAGACGAAAATGGCCACCACTATGCCAGCATACAAAGCCACATCACCAGATGTCTCCAGTACTGAGGAGAGAGAGATTAGATAAAGTTGTCACTTTCTCTTTGCTCAGTTCCTAATTTAAAAATCTTCAAACTCTGGCTATACCAGGGGTCCTCAAACTTGGCAACTTTAAGACTTGTGGACTTCAACTCACAAACTTCTGAGAGTTAAAGCCCATAAGTCTTAAAGTTGCCAGGTTTGCAGACCTCTTGGGGTATACAAACATAAAGATCAAAGTCTCAAAGATGCTTTTTCCAAAAGGCCAAAAACCCCAAGAAAGTCCATTTGCCTTTTGGAAAAAGCATCTTTGGGAAAACCATGGCTGGTTGATTAAGAATCTCCATAGACACAAAGATCAAAGCCAAAAGATTCCAAATCTGTTACATTTCCCATGCTCATTCTCTGACCTCTCTCAGGATTTGGGGATGAGCCATAAAAAATAACAATGGAAAAGCTCTTTAACTGCGGGTGGGGGTGGGGAACCCTATCATTTTCTTCATCCCTTGATTTGCCAGTCTTCTTTCAATTAGGCTTCCTATTTAGAGGCACTCAAACCTGAGACAAGAGCAGGAGGAGAAACTTCCTCCAAGACAATGATGAGCTTGCAATTTAGGTCTGTAGCACTAAGCAGGGTGTTCCTTATTGCCATTCTGGCTTACTTCCTTGTAGGCAAGCTGATACCATTCATCAGCTGAATGGCAGGAAGCAAGCACTGATTTTTCTGCTTTTGTTAACAATAGGATACAGGGGGTCATTTCTCCACCAGCCACTATTTAGGTTGATTGCCTAGTTTGGAAGAAGGAAAGGCAGTTCTCAGTTCTGTGGATATGTGTTGTAGTACCAATGGTGTGATTCAGCTGGTGTAATAACTGGTTAGATGAGCATGAGCTTCGCGCGCATCCTCCACATTTAAAATAACCCATTTTCAACTCAATTGCTTATATTCTACTGCAGCCCCTGGGACTAAAACAGCTGAGGCATGGAAAACCAATCTGCCACGTGAATCAGCTGTGCTAAAAAAAACAGGAAATAAAGCACAGGAAAGAGCAGGGGTAGGTAGGCAGGCCAAATGCTCACCAGAACTACCAGTTTGCCCGAACTGGTCCAAACCAGTAGATCCCACCCCTGTGTAGTACTGTTCACATCTGCCATAATTGTGGTCAACTAGTTTAGAGAAATCTTCTACACAGTCCTGCATCCAATAACCTGGACAGAAAATAAGAGTTGAAGGAAGAAATAAGCCTGTCAAAAGCAAGAAGATAAGCAAGGAAAAAAGGAACCAATAGGGAGGGAAGATCAGGAAAAATATCTGAGGTAATAGGTATTAATTGAAGCAAGAATTGATGAATACAGATGGGGTGCACAACTGACAGGGCCACAAAAACAGATGTTTACAATAACTGTCTCCATTCCTTGAAACTGCCTCCTGGTAAGGACTTAAGCAGCTTTGTTCCTCTAAACTTTGGGAAGATCTACCTGTTCTGCCTTGTAGGAGAGAACTGTCTTGTGTTGTAACTGAAGGTTAGGTTCAGGGGCACATGACATTTCCATTTTGGGCTTTTTAAAATATTTCTTGATCTTTTATTTTTAGATGCCTTTGAAATGGAAGGGTATTATCTTATATGTTGACATTATTAGCCAAGAATGGAAAGCACACAAGCAAGCAAGCAAACACACAAACAAACAGATAAAGGTAGTAAGAGCACTCAGCAAGCAATCTCCTGCTGTGAACTTCAGAAAGGACATATGTGCTTGAAAAAAAATCAGCAGTGTTCTAGAAGAAACCAAATATACAGAGGTGATCAGAGAACTGTGCACTTGGAAGGGGCCATTGAATGCAACCACCTACTCAGTGCCAGAATTCGAATGAAACCATCTCCAGAGAAATATAGTAAGAGGGCTTTCAGTAGAATCAAGGGTTTGCTTTGTACATCATGTTTGGATGTGGTTTATTGGTTGCAGTGTGACATAAACCATGGCTGCAAATCACAAGAGTTGGTCTGCACATATGTATACCAAACAGACAACAAATACGAAGCATGAATTTGAGCAGTGTTTTTCAAACTTGGCATCTTTAAGATGTGTGAACTTCAACTCCCAGAATTCTCCTGCTGGCTGGGGAGTTCTGAGAGTTGAAGTCCACACATCTGAAAAGTTGCCAAGTTTGAAAAACACTGAATCAGAGCAATCCCTTATGCAGGTTTCTCCTTGATTAGAGAAGAAATGGGCCCAGAGCAGCCCGAAATGGCAATTATATTTCCTGCATAAGTATATCTTTCCCTCCCCTCTCCTTCCAATGGTTCCTGACTTCCACTTTTATTACTTCTTTGCTTGCATAAGTGGTATTTATGTCAAAAACTGTAAGCCTTAAATTCAGTCTCTATGAGGTTCTTCAGATAAACCTACCAATCAGAACCAGGGAGAAGAAATAGACTACAGCACTTAAATGCCAGTGGAATCTCCAGGGAACATTTTTTTCCCCTAGCTGTGATCTTTTGGCCATTTTCAAAATATTACGAAGAGGCCTCATCTCACCTTTATTTAAGCCGATGAATTATTCCAAGCACAGCGAAGGGACTAACATTCACATGACCTACCTTGATTTCCCCTCCCCTCCCCTCTCTCCCTTTTCTTTTAAATTCTTTCCTGCTTTCCTGGATTTGTTTTTGCCACAAGTGTCCTGGAGTCTCCTTCTCTGTGAGGCAGAATATATGGAGCAGAACTAAGGAAATTTTTATGCTGCAATTATATCAGGGCTGTATTTATCATGGTGTGTGGTCCTCTGGGAGATTCTTCATCAAGGGACAGCGGGAATATTAAAGTGAAATGAAGGAGAAGTCACTGGTAATTTGAAACACACATTTTCCACAGAGGGGCTTTCATAAAGATGGCAAAGGTATATAGAGGGACACTCCTGTCTGATTTCCATCATTAGCTGTTTCTAAAGTAATTCCTCGGTCCACTAGTCTCACTACAAGGTGAAATACAGATCAGGTAGAATAGAGGCTGTATATATTTATGAGTAATGCTGGTAGGGACATGTAATCTTCCTCCTGCAGTTTGTCCATATAATATTTACTCTAATATTATTATGATATATACGCTCAACATGTAGTCAACCTTGGTTGATTTTTGCAAAGCTAACTCATTTAATGTCTATGTAAACATCCAGCAGGAAATCCCCTGGCTGTAGGACAGAGTGGCCAGTAATGCAAATAAAGTCCATCAAATGGCAATGGGAAACGTTCTTCTTGAAACCTTGTTTAACACTACCTGGGTGTGGTCAAGAAGACTATATTCTGAATTACAGATGAATGTAGCATCGCGATGTATGCTACACCAAAGGATGCCAATCTTAAATCTGAGAGAAGAAAGAAAAATGTGGGAATGGAAGGATGAATATGATAGTGATCAATGTGGTGACACTGTACTTTCCAGATGTTGCTGAGTGCAACTTGCCCTCTTTCCAATAATGAAGAGGGAGTTCTAGTTTAGCAACATCAGTGGCCACCTGTTTCCTGTCCATGAGCTAAGGAATGGCTCTCCTGGCTTCACAGAAATAAAAAAAAAATGGAGTGAGAATAAAGACAAACATGGGACGAAAAGCCTAAAAGTTTTCGGAGATGGTCCCAAATCTTTCTATCCAATATCTGGGAAACCTAGCAGGAGACTTTAACAGTGTTAATCTTTACTAAGCCTTCATTTGATTTTTGATGGATGTTAGAGGGGGTGGGGAAAACCCTAAATTAATAATGATGAAAATTATTCTGTGCCGGATTACCCTCAAGCAGAACCAATTACATCTTTTATGCTGCACATTCAATTGAGAGTACATGCTTTGGTCTTTATATAGCCTCTGAGAAGCAGCCACTGTGGAAAATTCCCCTCAGGGGTTGGCAAAGGGAAGGGCTGACAGGAACACTCCAATTCCCACAAAACAAAAATGAGGGCTGGCAGATGCCTTATAAGCTACTAACATGTTAATGGTGGCCAAGGGAAATGAAAGAGAGAGAGAGAGAGAGAGAGAGAGGGAGAGAGAGAGAGAGAGAGAAAGAGAGAGAGACCCAAGTTAAGAGAGGAAAAAAATTCTTACAGGGAGAAAGCCCACTGCTTGGATGGATTCTCTACTGGGATTTTGTTTAATTCAATCTTGTTGAAGATTTAAATGAAATATAGTTCTAGAGGATATGCACAGAACTGAATATGTTCCTGTTATTCATTTTTCGAGCTGCATCAGGGTTTAGTATAGGATTTGGGAAAGGAATTCAGAGCCTTGTGTGTGAGTTGGCAGTCCAACAGAGGAGAGCCTCTTCAGCCTTCCAGTCATGTTTTTGCAAGAAAAAGAAGAAAATTAGAACCACTTAGGATTCAGGTCTTATCATACTCCATGTTGTGCCCAATGCAGGCGTTTCCAGGCACAGAACTAAAAGAAGAAAACCTCCAGATGCTAGTTTTTCTCCTCCACAGTAGAAGGCCTTTTTCGAATCTCAGAGAGAAATGTCCAGCTAATCCTGTTATAATTATAAATAGTGCAAATATAATTAAGACTAATTACTTTCTCTCAATCATACCAGTGCTTTTGCAATCATGGCCCCAGTAATAGATCCTTCTCCTTTTACTGAGCAGTTAATCTGAGCATTATTATCACCTTTTTAATAAATGAAGGAACTAAAGATCTGAATTATTAAAGTGTGTATTTTGGGAAATCTTGAAGGCAAGAGACTTATGCATTTCTCTTTTTTTTCTGGGGCCTGGCTTTTAATAATTGAATTTTAATACTGAAAACTATTGTATCTCTGCTACCAAATTTAAAGTAAAATTCCTTTGACTTTTAAAAATAAATCCAGTTTGCTTTTTTGAAAAATCCATCGGGCTTCCGGATGGACTTATTTTATGGTTGCATCTCCAAGGTTTCCTTCAATTTTATCTGTCCCTCTTGATCCTCTCTAGCCATGAAGAACTGTTCCTTCAGTGGAGCTTCTTCAGGAATGCCTTGACATCTTATTAAAACCTTTATTAAAAAAAACCCCACCCAAATGTTATCCCATCACTTAAATGCAGAACAATGAAAAGAAATGACTATGAGAACAATGAAAAGAAATGACTATGAAATGGAAACTTACGGTGAGTTTTGGGTTCGCTTACAAATCTTTTATCTGTTAGAGGAAAAAAGTTAAAGAAAAGAAAAAGAAAAAGTTGAAAAATGAGGATGACATGACAGTAATGATGGTAATAAACAGAAAACAAAAGGTTGATTGTCCCCCATAATTTCCAGCAAACCAAAAGGAAAAGGAATGATGGAAAATTTAAACACAATGGAACATCAAAGCTACATGCAAAAGAAAATCGTGAGCTAAAAGAAAATTGGCATTTTATACAATTTCTGCACAACCTTTACTTTTTAAGCATCTACTGACCCACAACTCTAGTAGATCAGTTTGTTTAATGTTGTAACTTTGAACATCCTTACGGTCTGGGATGTAGTGTAAATGAACGCCCAAGACTAGCTCTCTATGATGGACATGGGTTCTACTGTTTCTGCTGAAAGACCATCTCATAAAAGTATAAAAGACCTGGAAGACAATCTTAGCAACCTCTTCATTATGAGCACCTACACTCAGTTACCATTTCCACAGGGGCATGTTACACTGCATTTCTATTTAAATTGCAGTCACTTTTACTACATATGCATCAGGAAATATGAATTGGCATACACACACTTTAAATACTACTTCTACATCCATCTTATGTTATAAAATAACAAGATGCAGCAAATCTAAGCATTCATTCAAACGAGCACCAGTTCCATGTAATTTGCCTCTGGCAATTATTTAGGGAATCAATGTTTTCTGATGGGTTAGAAGTCCCTGTTTTCTGTTCTACTTCAGAGTTGTCTCCTCTTGTCCTAAAGCTCATAATATTTCTTGTTAAAGAGATATGCATCTTTTAATAACTCATCTGTGCAGAAGCACAAATTGTCTCATTTCTCACTTATACTGTCTTCCCACTTTCCTGATCAAAGGTGTTTATGCAATTAGACCTGTATATCAATTCATTCCACCCATTTGGTTAGGTTCCTGCGTGTACGGTTTTGTTTCTAGATGCTCAGCCTGGCTCGTTTACATTTTTTCCCCCTGGAGATTCCCTTTCATAGATCAAACTAACAAACATCAAAACTGTACACGGATTACTGAATTGGAGCAGAATTGCTTAAGTGCAATTGTGTAAATCCAAATTTACTGGAATAGGATGGAAGTGGGGGAAAAGAAATGTGAATAAAACATCTATACAATAACACCAGTTTGACTGGGAAGGAACAAAAATTATTGGCCATGCCAACACCCACCATAGAGGTGAATTTCTTGAATTTCTCTACCAAAGGAGCAATTAACAAGCATATTGATCGAGATCCAGCATATGAATAAGTAAGAAACCAGACCATTTGAATGACCAGTCAACAAAAGAACCGATCAGCTGCTCAGAATTTAAATATAGCTCCAAACAAACAACCAATCATCCAACTAACTGACCAAACTGGCACACAACACATTTATAAGCCAGTGGGAATAGGACAAGAAAATCCTGCTACCTAGTCTGGTAACGAAACATTCAGAAACTAAATTGAAACAAGTTTGGAGAACAAACTATGGCCCAAAACATCTATATGTATATTCCAGGAGACCAAAAATGATGGCATAATTGACACAAAAGAATGAGAAATCCCTTAAAGCAGGGATCCCCAACCTTGGCGGCTTTAAGCCTGGTGGACTTCAAGTCCCAGAATTCTGGAAATCGAAGTCCACCAGGCTTAAAGTTGCCAGGGTTGGAGACCCCTGCCTTAAAGCTTATACCAGAATCAAGGAGTCATATACCGAATTGAAGTTACAGAGCAATTCTGATCTAGCTGCACCATAAGAATCAGGATGTTAGGAGAACTGAAGGAAAACCAATGGAATCAACCATTCTGATTTTCTGTTTTCCTGCTTCTTCGTAAGAAAAAGTATACTGATATTCTTTTTAACTGATCGTGCTATTAAAATAGAGAATTTATATTCTCTACCAAAGCCTTATGCAAATATGAGCCTATGACTAATATATATCCTATGTTTTTAGAGCTCAGTGTAAACTTATTGCCAAACTGTCTTTATGAGGATTTCTCTCAGTATTATGACAAAATCACTTGAGGACCTTTTACCACCCTAATTTTTTCTAGTCTGTCTGTCTGTCTGTCTGTCATCTATCCATAGCTACCTTCCTTCTTTCCTTTCTACCTACCTGATGGCTTAGAGGCCAGTAATATGCATGCTTATTCAAAATGGTATCTCACTGATACAATTTTGGATGGAGGGTGGCAGCCATCAAAATGTAAAACTATTAAACAATGCTCAGATCAGTTGGAGTGTCATTTATCTGATCTGCACATTGCATTACAAATTCCTTTGTGATGTATAACACTCTGTGTGCCCTTTTGAGCCCATCACATCCATCTTGAAAGAGAGACACTCCAAATACATCCTTTGGAGAGAAACAGTGAAGAATCTTATGGCATTTTCATGACTGAAGCATTTATCAAGGCATATTTTTTCTGCACTAGATTTTTTCTTGTCAGCTGTATGGGGGAGAAGAGCATGAACTTTGTAGTGCCAAATCAGATTTTATTCATTCGTCTCTGTTTGGTTCCTATATAGGAGAGAGAGTAAGCACAGCTGTGGGGCCAATAAAAAAATCAAGTTGATGGCCATGAGCACAGTGGTGGGATTCAATTTTTTTTTACTACTGGTTCTGTGGGCATGGCTTGGTGGGCATGGCAGGGGAAGGTTACTGCAAAATCCCCATTCCCTCCCCACCCCACTAACCTGCTTTCCATCTCCGTTCTCCTGTGCAGGGCAACAAAAGGAGACCCAGACGATCAGCTGGGACTTGGGAGGCAGAGAATAGATGGAGGTGGGGCCAGTCAAAAGTGGCATTAGCTGGTTCTCCAAACTACTCAAAATTTCCACTACCGGTTCTCCAGAACTGGTCAGAACCTGCTGAATATCACCTCTGCATGAGCACCTGATTGAAGCTCCAAAGCATGGGTGTCAAACTCGCTGTGTCACAGTACTGTCATGTGACTTCTCCCCCCTTCGTGGAGCTGATGTGGGTGTGGCCTGTGCATGATGTATCCGGCCCATGGGCTGCCAGTTTGACACCCCTGCTCCAAAGGGTCAATTCAACAGCGCTGTTTAAAATTGCAGAGGCAGGCTTCAAGGGATGGTATTCTACGATAACAAAACAACCCAGATAGGAAAACCATTTGTTGTCCCAACAGAAATCCATGTGACAACAGCAGGTGGCAGCACCAACACACACACACACACACACACACACACACACACACACACACGGAAAATAACCATCTGAGTTTTGAAAGTTTGCTGGTTAAAAAGAAAACCAGAGACATGACGGAAACAAAGTTTGCTCTTTTGCTTCATCGGGTAATTTATTTGTATTTCTGAAATGGGAGCAATAAATGTATTGGCTCTTCTGTTCTTCCTGATTGTATTTAGAACAGATGGATGAGGACCATACAAAAGCTATCGGCTTTTTATAGGCGAACACTCACTTAGTCCACTGCTTTTTTTGTGACGGACCAGCTACTGGCTTGGATTACCATGAAATTATGGAACATCTGTACATGTGCAAGGCCAGAAAGAGGATACTGACCAACAGCATCCTTTCTGAGATAAACCTGAAGCCCTAAAGGACTATAATACTGAAGTAGGTATTTGCTGCAGCTGCCTGACAACATTCCTTCTGCTGTCGAAGTGTAAGCTGGGAAAGCAGTAACATTAATTACTGGGATGTACAGATAGCCCTGGACTTACAATAATTTGTTTAGTGATCGTTCCAAGTTACAGCGGCACTGAAAAAAAGTGACTTATGACTGTTTTTCACATTTATAACAGAGGGGGTATTCAGCAGGTTCTGACCAGTTCTGGAGGTAGCGGAAATTTTGAGTAGTTCAGAGAACCAGCAAATACAACCTCGGACTGTCCCCGCCCCCATCTATTCTCTGCCTCCCGAGTCCCAGCTGATCAGCTGGGTTTTCTTTTGTTGCATTGCACAAGAGAATGGAGCTGGGTTGCAGGTTAATGGGCTGGGAGGAAGTGAGATTTTGCAGTAACCTTCCCCCTGGAATGGGGAGGGAATGAAGATTTTAGAGTATCCTTCCCCTGCCATGCCCACCAAACCATGCCACATCCACCAAGTCATGCTCACAGAACTGGTAGTAAAAATTTTTGAATCCCACCACTGACTTACAATCATTGCAGTATACCCATGGCCCCAGGATCAGGATATCAGATGCTTGGCAAGGGGGTTCATGTCTATGACGGTTGCAGTGTCCCAGGGTCACATGATCAACTTTTGCGGCCTCCTCACAAGCAAGGTCAATGGGGAAGCCAGATTCACTTAACAACTGGGTTACCAAATTAACAACTGCAATGAGTCATTTGACAATTGTGGTCCTAAAAAGGGGCACACCTCACTTAACAAATGTCTCACTGAGCAACATAAATTTTGGGCTCAATCCTGGTTGTACGTCAAGGATTCACTGTCCAGAAAATTTCAGGTACTCATTAAAACTAACTAGCCAAATAAATATATCACGGCTTATTCCCGATCCTTTGATCTGGGACCTGATGCAGAAATAGTTTTGTACAAACATAAAAACGATATGTTATTTTCAGATGAAATGCTTGCTCTCTTCTTATGGCAGAATTTAGATCTGTCTAATAGCTTTTCTTCCTGCATTAATATTAAGGAATGTTAAACAGAAGGCCAAATATATCAAGTGTGATACTTTCATTTGCTTGCAGAATATTAACCTTCAAGACTGATTCAAAATTAGTCAAGAAGAAGGGGCATTTTATTCACTAATTTTGACTACAGATTCTCAATCATTTTCCTGTGTTTTTTTTTTAAATGATGTATCTCAGAGAAGAAAATTTTGATCACACAAAAGTTGTTTTTTAATGAAATAGTCTAATACAGGTAGTTCTTGACTTATGACCAGTCCTTAGTGACTATTCGAAGTTATGTCCCAACCTGAAAAAAGTGACTTGGATCTGAAGTTGTGATGGACATCTCCCCCATAGTCACATGACCATATTTGGTGACGATTTTGCCAAAAACTGGCAGTTACTTCCAGTTTTTTGGCAAAATTGCATCAGTAATGAACCATTGGTTCACTTAACAACCATGGGGTTCCCTTAATGACCACAGCACTTCTTTTGTGATGGCTGCCATAGAATTCCCCATTTTACAATTGTTATGACCTACAACCAAAATGGGCAGGCTCCATTATGGTCATAACTCAAGGACTCTTTTTATAATGAAGATGGAATTCTTTTGAATGATATGGACTTTCATTTCAAGCATTTGCTAGTTGAGCCAGAAGATATGTGAAAGTTGTTTTCACTGATTTTCAGTATCCACAGCTCGATCCCAAAGCATGTATCCTTGCAAATTGTTACTACTTGAAATCCCAATCCATCAATCCGATCTGAAATGATTCACTGAAATAGCTGGTACAATTTTATGCAGAACGTCGTATGAACCCAAACTTGCTGTTAGAAAGTCCTCAGTAGGAGTCTGCATCCCATCACTGCTCTGTAAGTATATAATGTTCCAGATTTGCAAGCATGAATATTATCTGATAAATGCCATAGCAATTTGTGGTCAAAAGACTAGTTCAGACTAAAACATTAAAACTATCCTAGAGAAGTAGGGAGCAGACAGAGTCAGCAATCACATCTTACCAATCTTCTCAGACACACCTTTAGAAGGCGCCTCACAGTTTACAAGGTCTTAAAAAGATCTCAATCATTCCCTTGAACATTTCTGACTCTTGATCTTAGCCCTCTCTTTCCCAGCCTGTGCACTTGAACTTACTTTGCATACATAGCCCATCGGTGCAATTTTTGGAATCAAGGAGGACGCCACTACAGTCCTTGCCTCCATTTCGGGGAGATGGAGCCATGCATTCTCGGCTCCTCCAGTGCGTGCACTCGGTGCTACAGGCTGACCACTTGCTCCATTCAGTCCAAGCTCCATCTACTGCATTGCCAAAAAAAAAAAAAAAAAAAGACACATGAGCACAGAGAAAGCTAATGAAAAATCCATGGGCCCAAAAGGGGAAGCTGGTCAAATGGGCTATTTCAGAAGGCCTTTGTTTTTGGTTTGGTTTTTTTGAGTGATGGTGGTTCTTCAGATCAGGGCTGGTACAGGTAGTCCTCAAGTTATGGATGTAATAGAGCCTGCCCATTCCATTCGTAACCCAAGGATTCATGGGAGTGAATCTCATACCTTGAACAAGATCACTCCCTTCTTTCACCCACACATTTGCTAATTGAATGAGACTCTTGTTAAGTGCACATGAAGTATTTTAGGGTTGGTAAGGCCCTGGGGGCCTGCTGATGGAATACCTGCCTAAGACCACCCAAGGCATCTTGGCTTCCAGAGGCTCCATTTCAGCCTGCAACAGCCTGGGGGAGGTCCACGGAGGGTGGAACAGAGCTTTTGAGGGGTGGATCTTCCCCTTGGAAGCTCCATTTTAGCTGGCAACAGGCTGGGTGTGGCCTTTGGAGTCCCAAATGGGGCTTCTGTGGGGTGGATCATCCCCTCAGAAGCTCCATTTTGGCCTGCAACATGCTGCACTAATGTTGTAGAGCCTCTGAAGTTGTTTGTAAGGGCAAACAACTGCCGTGGTGCTGCAAGATTCATAGTTTCAGGCCTTATTCGTAAACGCTAGGGTGCATTGTTCACATAACTTTGAATGTTTGCTAAGGGAACACTCATAACCCGGGGACTATCTGTATTAATTCTTGAATTTGGCATTAAAATGATGATGATTATGATGTTGCAATTGCTTTAATTTTAGTGTTTGCACACTGTTTAAAATTCTCTCAGACTGACGTAGTAGACAATAATTTCCTTCTTATTTATGCAATTTATTATTTGCTGCTGGGCTAAGATACCAAGATCTGCCTATGGTTATCTGGTATGATAAAGGGGATATATGTAATCTAAAATAAAAAACTTTATACTTCATAGGTCATAATTCTGGTGATCGCAAAGTGTTCTTGCAAACATTTTCAAATTCTAATCTCATATTATCATAAGATATAAATTCAAAATCCATACCAAATGGAACAAATTCATCAAGCAAATGCATTTCACAGCCTGATTTATCTTAGGATCCAGCATTCTGTCATAAACTATATGCATTTTACTCCTGAAGCTGGCAAAAACAGCAACTGGATTAAAATGTCCTGGATTCTCACAAAGCAGCTTTTACTGTTTTCCTTATTATGCTGTTTATCCTATTTTTTTCTCTCCAGGCTACAAGTGTAAGAAGATTGTTCTTTTTGCCAGTACTTTGAAATAATATGTCTTGCTGCTAGCAGATGCTGTGACATTTACAGGAGATTATGAGAATTACAGTGCAACATTTGAAGGGCACCAGGTTGGGAAAACCTAGTATAACGTTTTGATTTTGATGCCCATCTGGGAAATAAAACAAAACCATATGTTGAATGATAGCCATCTTGTAATTTCTGTAGATACTGTCAGATCCACAATAAGAGCCTCAAAACTAGCTTGGCCTCCTTGTGTCAAGAAAACAACAACAAGATGTATTATTTCAATCAAACAGATGACTCAACGAGCAATATTTACTCCTTATTCCAGAGGCCTGAGAAAGAAAATGAAAGAAAAGGGAGGAGAAGGCCACCTTACATGGCCTTGCATCATCTTTCAAACTCTCTAAAGTATATCTAAGGAAATGTGAGGACTTCCCCTCCAGATCAGTTCAGAGTAAGACAAACCAGTTCTAAGCGCATCTGGAGGGGAGTTGGTTAATGGCTCCAAGCAGCCATTTTGAGAGGAATTTGGCCAGGGGTGGTTTGGACCAGCTCAGTTTACTGGTTTGGACCAGTTCAGGCAAACCAATAGTTCCGGTGATCATTTGGCCGCTCCAACCCACTCCTGCCCTTTTCCTGTGCTTTATTTCCTTGTTTTTGAGCACAGCTGATTCGTGCGCAGTTTGCGCATCAGCTGTTTTACTCACTGGGGCTGCAACAGAAGGTAGGTATTATAGCTAAAAATGGTCTTTTCTAAATGCTGGACACAATTTGGCTCAAGCACAGGACAGCCCTGAGGCTTCAGGCAGAAAAAAGCATACAGCTATAGATGATCAATGATGAGGAAGCCTGCTGCATCTGATCCAAGAACACGTTAGGGCAGAGAAAAGGCAGGAGCAGAGAAGACAGCCAGATTACTCCAGGATGAGGCAGCCTCACCCTTCTTGTGCTGCATTGGAAGCTGGCTATTATTTAGCATAGCAGGCAGATGGAAACAATGCTGGGAACAACATATTCACTTCCCATCTGTGTGTTTTCTGGTCGTTGTGATTCTTGCCTTCCTTTGGATTGACATCGCTCCTTCACTTGGATCGGGCCTTGTGAACTCTGGACTTTTCTTGCCTCATGAACCCTCTTGTATTGTGGATTTGATTTTACCTGGTGGATTTGTTTTGATTGGGAAACTTTCAAGGACCTTGTGGACTCATCGGCCATTGCTCTGTGGACTAGCAACGGTCTTCTTTTGGCTTGACTTAATTGGGACAGTTCTCGGGTTTGGGTGAAGGGAGGTGTGTGTTTATGTGTGTGTATGTGTATGACATTACAGGAAGGCAAATATTCATAAAAATAGTTGGGACTTTGCTGATCAAGAAGTAAAGTCAGGAGCAGATGGCAAATAATTGCTTCAGAGGAGCAAAAGTGCACATTGACCATCCTTCAGTTCAGAAAGAGTAAAGGAAATATTTTCAGAAATGACTCATATTTTTCCTTATGACAGAAGCTCAAAATTCAAGATCAGAGGCTCAACTCTTAGTAAAATCATTATTAGCCTTCTAGAGCAGGATAAATAAATACCTAATTCGTGCAAAATATCTGAAAAGTAATATCCTCCCCAGGTGTACCTACCTGGGCACATGGTGGTGCAGGCAAGCTTCTGGAAAGATTGTCCCTCACAAACAGAGCCACCATTGAGTGGTGCTGGATTGGTGCAGGTGCGAGTACGTTTCTGCCATCCACGGCCACAACGGTTGCTGCACGAGGACCAATCTGACCAGGTAGACCAGCCGCCATTCACTAGGAGCGAGGAAGGAAACAAAAACAAATAAAAAAATTGAAACCCAACCTCCTGACAAATCCTCTTTTCTCTCAGCCAAATTATACACTACCATTTCCCTACATGGAACAACAACAAATACATGGGAGATGCTCTATACTCTAGACAACTCCTTAGACCAGGAGGTAGGATTAAAATTGTTTTACCACTGGTTTGGTGAGCATGGCTTGGTGGGTGTGCTTTGCCTTATGTGCACGCGCACAGCCTTCCACACACTAGCTGAGGCCTACAGCGCAAATCAGCTGGGAGAATAAAGAAAAGAAACACAGGGGTTGGTGGGAGGACCGATCTTGCTTTTCTCTTCTTTCTCCTCTCAGCTGATTGTCAGAGGCTTTTTTCCCTCCTCTCAGATGACCCTCGGAGGCTTATTTTACTACCAGATCAGCTGAACCGCTCCAAACCAGTAACATACCACCATTGCCTTAGACATGCAGCAGTTGTTCATCATAATTATTAACATTCTTCTGGAAGATATCATTTGATTTTCTATAATCAGAGCAATCAAGAGGCTAAGTATAAGACAGAGTTAAAACCAAAGAGGGCTATTTCTGGAACAATATGAGAACTAGTCCGCAATGATACAAGGAAGGTTAGAGGAATACATAGTTCAACAGAGCTCTGGGAATATGGTCAGAATTTGATGAGAATTTGGCTAAATAAATTAAACTGAGCAAATCCTTCAGAGAATTAGGGAAAGTGACACAGATCAGTTCACAAAGGTACCAGTCTTAGTCCTCAGCAAATCCTGGTAACAGAAGGAAAGATTCATGTCTGAAAAACTGAATTGCTGCTGAATATCTGCTTGGAAATCCTAGTCTGTGGAGACAACTAATAAAGGCAATTAAGATAAGCCTGTTGAGCAAAGACATTCTTCATGTTGACTCTAAGGTGCCTTTTGCTTGCTCTTTATATTTCAGATGATAAATCAGGACAGCTAACAGTACATCACAATTGGGTTCCATCTGGTAAGATTGGGAAATGATTGTTTCCGAAAGTTACTCTGAGAAGTCCTGCAAATTTCACCAGAAATAACATCCATCCTTCTCCGGCTTGACTATTTCTGCTTCCAATCAAGAAATGTGAAAGTCTTTTGTACATCTTTGTTAAATGTACTGAATTGTTAATTAAACCAAAGACTTATGTTGCAATTTCATGCATGCTTGTAAGGCTACAATTTCTGAATGAAATCAATGAGATTGGGTTCTGAATGAGTGGTGCACAAGATGGGGTCCCATTTCAAATGCCTGCATAAATCAAATAAACCTAAAGGCAGAGTGGCCTCCTTTGAGTCATGTGCAGTCCCTGACAACATCATAGACGTCTCTACGCTCCTTTTCTTAGCAATAACATTGAACCAGTTTTCCATTATCTCCTTCCAGTATGATATTTTATCTTCTAAAACCATATCCCTTACATTTCCTGATGGTTTCCCAACCTAAAACAATGAGTCTCAACTTGCTTAACGTTTGTAAGATTAGCAGCTGCAGCAACCTGTATTCCTCGCATTTTCCCGCATAAACCATTTCATTTACCCAGACTCCCCCTTCACCCCCAAGTTCTCAACAAATTATTACCATAAACAATGATTGTGGCTGTGGTGCTCCGCCGTTTGGCAACAATGTTTTTTGCCACGCAGGTGTAGTTGCCCGTATCAGACAGCCTAGCCTGCTTGATGATAAGATTGTTATCTATAGTTATCAGGAAGTTTGTGTCGTGAGAAGCATCAATCACATCCTCGTTCTTCAGCCACTCTACCTATATTAAGTTTCGGAAAGAGAAAAACGAAAATGAGATGATAAAAGTTTGGGACAGGCAGAAAACAAAAGAAAAAAACTGTCAATTCTGAAGCAAACCTGGCATCTTTTGCTGACTCATAGTTGGTATGAAGCCTGAGAGGGGGAAGGGGGGGAGGGAAGTAGATAGACCGGCAACAGTCAAAACAAAAAGGTTTCCTGTGGGAACCAAGGTCATCTCCGCAGGTGGCTGCTGAAGGAGGAGAGGAGGGTCCAAGCAGCCTGCCAGCTATTCTTTTTTTTTTGTTTATTTATTTAAATTATAAGAATACAACATGGTGCAGCCGATCTGGCATTACAATTGTTATACATGTATACATTTTATTTCATCATTTATAATCTCCTTATTTGATACATTATTTATTGATTATTCTAATCATTATAGCTACTTATGTTCTGACCCTGCTTTCTTCTATGTAACCATTAATAAAATTTATTCCATGTTTCATAGTTTTTAGATTCTCCTTTGTTGTTTAATTCTAGAGTTATCTGATTCTGCACATGCCATAATTTTTCTTATCTCTGTTTCTGAAGGTATGTTTTCATTTTTCCAATATTGTGCATACATTATTCTAGCCGTCATCAATACATGTACTATTAGATACATTAAACCCTTCCTATATATTTCTGATATTATTTCTAGGAGAAAAAAAATCCAGTTTAAATGGAATACACTCTCCCACTATTTGTTCCCACCATATATTCAATGGACAATGTGACCAGTGACATCTTGGAGGAGGGAACTTTTGTTCTTTTAATTAGATGAAAATCACAGGAACTTTCAGAGTTGTTTTTCACCAACTTTGTCAATATGATGTATCCAATGAACATGTTCTTTGAGGAATCTACCTGCCCCAGAATTCTGCTTTTGATGGGTGCATTGCTCAGAATGCTGACAAAGGCAATGATAGCTCTTATCATTAGAAATAAAAATTAAATACCCTCCCCCCAAAAAAGTTCCTTCTACTATAACAGCAACTTAAAGCTGGCAAATTTGTGATTGTCTTTGAAGTGTAGCCTCTCTGAGAAGCCTGGGCCATTTGCCACCCAAAATTGATAAGGAATTACAGAGGGCCAATACAGGTGGTCCTCAACTTACAGCACTTTGTTCAGTGGCTGTTCAAAATTACAATGACACTGAAAAAAGGAACTTATGACCGTTTTTCATATTTACGATCTCCATGCTGACGTGATCAAAATTCAGACCCTTGACAACTGACTCATATTTATGACCATGTTTGCCCTGCCCTGGGGTCATGTGATTATTTTCTTGCGATCTTCTGACAAGCAAAGTCAATGGGGAAGCCAAATTCATTTAATAACCATGTTACTAACTTAACAACAGCAGAGATTCGCTTAACAAATGTGGTAAGAAAAGTTGTAAAGTGGAGCATAACTCATTTAACCAATTTCTCATTTAGCAATGTAAATTCTGGGCTCAACTGTATTTATAAGTTGAAGACTACCTGTACACATGGCGAGTACAAATGGTGTTTTGCCTTATGTAGCATATAATGGAAGGGCTCAATTGGTACTTGTGACTTATAAATATGGCATGAAAGGTATGTATGCACACAATTATTTCATGCTGTTGCAAGCAACTGCCATAAAATGATAGCTCAGTAAATTGGAAGAGATGTGATATAGAAAGAATGTTAAGATGCACCTGGTTTTGCTCATTATTTGAGAAAGGGTGGTTTTTCTTATGTACAGGCAGTTCTATTTTTAACTTTGTTTTGAAAGGGTTGGGTCTGGAATGGCCTAATTTGTCTGGCTGTTTGTCTGCAAAGTAGCAAAGACCAGATCATTCCTTGGCTGCATTTATATTCCGCTTTGCCTTATTGTGCCAAAGTCACATTATGAAAGGCATGAGTCTCAGGCCAGGACTCTGCTCAACAAACCATCCCTGTCAAAGAAATTCTGGGAAGGAAGGGAGGGAGGGAGGGAGGGAGGAAGAGAAAGAAGGCAGGCAGGAAGGCAGGAAGGCAGGAAGGCATGAAGGATAGGGCAGGAGGGAAGGAAGGAAGGAGGGAAAAGGGTAGGTGGTAGGAAGGGAGGAAGGAAGGAAGGAAAGAAAAGAGTGGGAGGGAAGGAAAGAAGGAAGGAAAGAAAGAAGGCAAAGGGTGGGAAGGAGGGAGGGAGAAAGGAAGGAAAGAAAGAAGACAGGAAAGAAGGAGAAGGGTGGAAGGGAAGGAAGGAAAGAAGGAAAAGGGAAGGAAGAAAGGAAGGAAGGGAGGGAAAAGGGTGGGAGGCAGGGAAGGAAGGAAAGAAAGGAAAAGGGAAGGAAGGAAGGAAGGAAAAGGGTGGGAGGGAAGGAAAGAAAGAAGGAGAAGGAAGGAAGGAAGGAAGGAAGGAAAAGGGTGGGGGAGGGGGAAAGGAAGGAAAGAAGGAAAAGAGTGGGAGGGAGAGAAGGCAGACAGGCAGGGAAGAAAAAAGGAAGGAAGGAAAGAAGGAAATGCAAACTCAATTACTATTGTCTGCATGTGTTCTAAATTGATAGACCACGTGAGTGAAGTAATTATTAAACTGTCATTGCTCCTGCAACTAGACGTTTTCTGCAGAACCACCAAGACATCATGATGGTAATCTTCACCCTCTCATGGCTCCAGAATCTATGCACACAGTTATGCAGTGCCAGGATGGAACCTAATCCTAATCCTGATGTTCAAAATCACAAACAACTGACAAATATAGAAACCACAGTTTTTGGACATCCCTTCCCTGCCGCATAATGTGCTCATTCTTGAAACTTAGCAAGCTTTAATAGTAAAATAAGAAGCAGTCCAAGCAAATGCCCAACCCTTGCACTGCATCAGTTTTTTTATGCAGATCTCACTTAGTGGGAACCAAAGTCTGCAGCAGAGGAGAAGAAATTGCGTCCAGAGCAGAAGGCCATGGATTGTTGATCTTGCCAAGTGCTAATGGTTCTTTTGCTATCCCCTTCTCGGCAAACAATTTGTTCAGTGTTTTCTTTACTAAATTCTGTCAGGGGTTAATGGCTGATCAGCCTATGTAGGTGGCAGGATGGAACAGGTGTTGAGGTTAAGCACATCATTAGATGTCAGAATAACAGATCCCCTGCCCAAGATAAACACTTCTGCTGAATAATGAAAACAGACGGGGGCCCAACGTGGTGCTATCCATCACAATCCCGCTCCATCTTCACCTGGCAACTCATTTCTCTAACAGGCTCACTTTCGGACCACAAACATCTGCCTGCTAGGTGCCAACATTCACAGCTGGAATTTTACTGCAGTTATAGAGACTCGAGGAACGTAGACTGCATCTCGGAGGTATAAGCTGAAGACAGGAGATGACGGCTGGGCAGAAATTCTGGGTGAGGCTGAAACTTCACATGATTTATTAACAATCTGCAATGGGAAAAATGATACGTTTCCCCTATCATTATTCACCTTCCCAAAGCACTTTCAAGGGGAAGCACAGATGTGTCCAGCTGTGGGAAGAAGGCAGGAGGTTTTTCATTATCAACTGCCTACAAATTAGTAGAAAATATATCTCAGCAACCGAAATTCGTAAAACAATTTTTTAAATTAATAATAGAGGAAGGAAGGAAAGAAGGAAGGAAGGGAGGAAGGGAGGTCAGAAGATGCATATCTAAACCAATATATCTAATGAGAGATTACAAATTTCTGTGGGAGGTAAGAAAACAGTTTAACTGAAGAATCAAAAAGCAAAGGTAGTCCTCACCTTATCGCCACAATTGAGCCCAACATTTCTGCTGCTAAGTGAGACTAGTTGTTAAGTGAGTTTTGCCCCAATTTACCCCACTTTCTTGCCAAAACTGTTCAGTGAATCACTGCAGTTGTTAAGTCAGTAACATGGTTGTTAAGATCCTGGGACACTGCAACTGTCATAAATATGAGTCAGCTGCCAAGCATCTCTCATGCCCCTGTCGGATTCCCGAGGGGGAGGCCGAGCAGCTGACAGGGAGTGGGAGTGTGGCTCTGGTGGCTGTGGAAGAAACTGGATAAATGCAAAGTCCAGCTGGACAGAGCAGGGGAGAAGTAGAGCAAGGCAGAGGGAATTCAGAGGAAGACCCAAGCCCACCCCCTCTTCATCTTAGGACATGCAGGGAAGAATGGAGAAGGGAGCAATATGAGTTGTGTGGCTTACGGGGGAGGAAAGGGCCCTGATTCCCTTCATTAGCTGCAGCTGGGAAAACACTGCAGCTGGTGTTTAAAAAGGGAGGTTGTGCACAGCAACTGGTTGGAAACAAATCGTGTATTATTTTGTTTTGTCAAGGCTTATCTGGGTTCCTGGCATCTTCCCAACTGTTTGTGTTTTGTTGGCCTTTGAAGTCTGTAATTCCTTAATTGCTGCAACGTGGTTTATGTGGATTTTTATTTACAGTTTATATATACTTTGTTTTTGGACTGAATTTCCTCTACTTAAAGACTGTTCTTGGAAGAGATTTTTCTCCAGCCAAAGTTAACCTGGACATTGGGGGCAAAGCTGGAGGTATTAAAAAGACTTTTCTTATGTGACTGTGTTGCCTTTGTGCCACGCCCCGGGTCATCACAGCATCTGAATTTTGATCATGTGACCATAGAGATGCTGCAACGGTTGTAGGTGTGAAAAATGGTCCTAAGTCACTTTTATTTCAGTGCTGTCAAATGGTCACTAAATGAACTGTTATAAACCAAGGACTACCTGTATTTTCCTAGCACAAGTCCAGGAGGAATAACAATTCCCAAGAATAATTACCAAGAAGGATTTAGACATGGAGAACCTCAATTCTAGGGGCTTTTAAAATTTGGCCCAGATTTTTTCCCCAGGACTTTTCCCAGGCGAGCAACCATGGATCTCCAGAAATTGTGTAGCCATGCTGTCCTCATTGCATTGAGATATGTTGCAGGCACACTTGCCCCCCAATTCAATGTCTCATTCTATTTTCATCGGTATTGGGACTGATAGCTGTTTTACCTATGCCACATGCCTAATGTGATTCAATCCTCTTGAAAGGGACAGAAAATATTGAAGCTCTCATAACCCAGACTATGAGCGCGATTAAACTTATCCCGACCGCCTAATAGGACAATATGAATGAATGAAAGCTTTATGCTCCGAGTTTCTTGCAAATAAATGATTCACCATATCAGCTGCCTTTCAGGATTCCACTCAAGGGAATTTACTTATTTATTTGGTTGGTGGCTGGTTTATATCCTCTGTTTCTACTCTGGCAAGGCAGCTAATAAAGAGTAGAAAACAAAAATAGAATATGCAAATAGACTAAAATAAACTTAAAATTTACTGGGAAATAGTTAGCAAAATAAAGTGACGGTTAAAAGCTGGGTGGAAGAGATACAGTCTTATAGATTTTTAAAAGACTGAGTGATGAGAGGCCAGTAACAACCTTCTGGGAAGTGGGCTCCATAGCTTGCAGGCAGCTTCTTTGGGAAATTTTTCTGTTTCCTTGACCTGCTGTTGCACGACAAATATATTGTGGGTGGATGCTCAACTACTTGAACATAATAATTTTCCAAGCTAATATGAGAAGAGATGAAGAATCAGAATCAACAGTGATGAAAAGCACATAGTATCTAAAAAGGAGATGGACATCCAACTAACTGTTGTGATCCATCGGCAGCCTGCATAGATGGCAGCAGAATTGGACAGTGGGGAAGAACATGGGCCAGTCCGGGAGTCTGGAGAGGATTCGGATGAGGGTCCAGCATCTGATGCAGAGATGGAGCCAGGACCATCTGGGAGTGGTGTGCTGACTCTGGAGCCTTCCGAGTCTGGCAGCAGCGAGGCAGAGGACCCAAGGGAGCCTATTCCCAATGCGTGTGTGCGCAGAGCTGCTAGAAGGCAAAAGCAGCTGATATAAAATGGGCAACTTGGGAGTAAGGCTGGAAGATGATTGCACCTCCCATAAGATATAAAGGAAGTGCAAAGGGACAGGAGCCTTTGCAGGAAGCAATGTTGTTCGCTCTGTTCGGATTAAGCCTTGGGCTTTGTATTTCGTTTGTCTTTTTACAGTTAATTTGGCACTCTGGTTGTTGGCAGCAATTCAAAGGAGATAAAGGTGGGTGCTTATCTCGAGAGACTGTTTGGGACTCATTATGGGCTGGGAATGAACATAATTCCCAGGATTGAAATAAAAAGAGAGTTGTTTGGACTAAGAATGTGCTTAATTACGGTCTCAGGGATCCTTGGTCAGAACACAAACAGAGAAAAACATCCTCGGGTTTTCCCCAATTTAGGCTCAACCCCAGATGTGTGCCTCTCCTTTTTTTTAACCAGACGCCTCTTCTACTCTAGTCTTCCCCAGCACAGACCTTCCAAATATACAGGTAGTCCTCAACTTATAGCAATTCATTTAGTGACCTTTCAAAATTACAGTGGCATTGAAAAAAAGCGATTTATGACCATTTTTCACATTTACGGTCAGTGCCACATTCCCATAATCACGTGATCAAAATTAGGCTCCTGGTAACCGGTTCATATTTAGAATGGTTGCAGGGTCCTGGAGTCATGGGATCATCTTTTGCGACTCCTCCTGGACCAGTGAAGTCAATGGAGAATCCAGCTTCATTTAACAACTGTGTTACTAAATTAACAACTAGAGTGATGCCAACAACTGTGGCAGGAAAGGTCATAAAATGGGGCAAAACTCATGTCACAAATAGCAACAGAAATTTTGGACTCAACTATGGTCATAAGTCAAGGACTACCTGTATGTAATTACAACTCACATAATGCCCATCCGTGCTCAGAAAGTTAGTAATTGTGCCAAGCTGGTGTAACAATCAGTTCAGAGTTTCAATGGAATCCTTCTCTTCCTTTCTTGGGATGCTCAGCTGGATGTTTGCAACTCTGCATTAGGAAATATTTCTACCCTTTCTCCAAAAATCTGAGGACATTCTGCAATCTCTCATATTTAATTCTCCCAAATCTCATATCACTCTCACATTTAATTCTCACAAATCCCCTTTTGGCTCGGCTGGCTGTAAAAGGAAGTCCAGCTCAAAGGCAGCTAGTGAAATTTATGACTGAGTCAAGATCTCGGCCATTGGAACAGTGATGGGTTTAAAATTTTTTTACCACCGTTTCGGTGGGTATAGCTTGGTGGACATGCTTTGTGTGTGTGCAGAGGCTTTCCTACTAACCTTCTCCTGCAATCCTGCACTCTCCCTGTGTCTTCAACAGCTGACGCGCAGCAATCCGCTGTGCCGCGTAAAGTAGCTGAGGTTGAAAAGCAGCAAATAAAAGTAGTATAGAGCCGGGGTTAGTGGGAGGGTCCAGCAGCTGATTGTCAGAGCTACTGGTTTGGCCAAACTGGTAGAATACCATCACTGCATTGGAATCTGATGCTTCTTCTAGATCTACAGCACATCTTTGCCGGGAGTCCTCTGTGCTGCCCTGTGCACAAGTTGTGTCTTGTGCTGCTGCTTGCCGCTGTTGAACATTGCAATTCCTGAGATGCAGAGGTCAATGGACATAGCTGCAGGTGGATAGATGGTGCTACCTTATCATGGAGGGACTTCCAATTCTTCTGTGCCTTAGCCTGATTGTGACACTCTGACATGTACCAAAGCCCACCAGATTTATTGTCAATGAGTACTGAAAGATATTACCCTACCAACAGGGATAGCAACAAAGGAGTAACATATAGCACTGCAACTACAATACAGGTTGAGATGTTTTCCTGAGCTTTTGAGAAATAAACCAGGCACAAAAAATGAGGAAAACCCTTGGATGGACATGCAATTTAGCAAACAGGTGTTACGATTGTAAGAAAGTGAGTAGATGTGGGTTATTATGAAATATCGGTAGTCCTCGACTTACGACTTCAATTGAGCCTGGCAATTATGGTCACAAGTCATGATGGCTATAAAGCAGGTCACTATGGGACCAGACCCATTTTTATGACTTGTTTTGCAGTGGTCATTATGCAAACCCATTGTTTTCCCTGTGAGACAACTGGAAGTAAATGCTGGTTTTTGACAAAAGCGTCATAAGTTGGGTTCAGGTGACCATGGGAAGGGGCAATGTCAGAACTTCCAAACTGGGTCATAAATTACTTTTGGGGGAGATGGTTGTAACTTCAAACGATTACTAAGTGACAGATTGTAAATTTTGAGAACTGCCTGTAATCTCTGTTTTGCTCACAGGAAAGTTTTCCCAGGTGACCACCATTGATCCTCCTCACTCAGTGGCCATCTTACCTCAGCAGTTGGCACTCCTTCAGGAGGCCGGCACTGCAGAAGGACCTCATGATCAAGAGGGACTTCTTTCCCCAGTGGCTCCTGGTCAAAGTTCTTCCTCAGATCTAAGGACAGAAAAGATATAAAACCCACCAGCATTAGCCGTGATACTTACAGTGCAATTTAAAAAGTACAGGGCAAGTTACCTTTAGCCTCAAGAGGCCAAGGCCTATTATTTTTCCTACACTTGAAAACCTCAGTGTCATATCTCTTAGAAGTTTGGCCCAAAAAATTTGCGTAAACAAAGAGGCATCAAAAGATGAATGTATTTCCTCATATTTTGAAGAACCTTCCATTATTTGAAATATTAAAATGGAATGTGTTTCAAAGCAGGGCAGAATTTCAGCTTATCAGAAACTAAAAGAAGAACTAGTGAACCAAAATAGGCCTTCTATAGTTTCTCTCCTTGACTTGGAAGGCCAATATTTTTTTCCTTATCAATGGTGCTCCTTGGCAAGACAATTCAGTCGCTTTGGTGTTTTGCAAGAAATTGGTCAGGCTTTCTGGATTCCAGACATTTAGCAAAACCAGAAACAAAAGAGTTCCTTCTGTGACCCAAAACTAAAATATCTCACAAAAAAGTTTGGAGAATATTCAGGAAGCACATGTTTTTATGCAAGAACTGTCATTTCTGTTCAGTTCTGATACTGAAAACAAATTACCGAATGCAGGATTTGAAATGTCAAGCATGGTGGTAGCTTCCAATTGATGGTTTTTCAGATTCTCTGAAACATCTATATAATACTTGCAAGCTTGAACATCTTTTTAATGAGGAACATCGCTACAACAACCCATAAGAAAAGATAGGTGTCAAGAATTAATCAGTAGGTGGCGCTAAGATCTACTAAATTCCTCCTAAACATTTTGACAAACTAAGGCCCTAAAATATATATGTTTTCTCAAACAATTATTTTTGAGGATGATTATGATGAATACGCTGATGATAATTTGTAACCTGACTTCATGAAATGGGTTCTATAATGATTAGAGATATCACAGAACCAGCAGCCTCTTGGGAGTTTGGTAATTAAATCACTTTCGCACTGCTATTGCTTCTTGCATTGCAAGCATACAAAGGATATGTCAGGCTTTTATATGTCAGGCAAATCATGGCCTAAGTACTGCAATCATATAAAATGCTTAATGTCTGAACAGCTATGTTCACATAACATACTCACCTCATTTTTTTAAAAAACCTTGGATTGGTGAACATGACCAACGCAGAACACTTGGTTAGTTAACGGTTAAGTGTGTTATATGCAAACTCAGAAATTGGCTTAATCTCATTTACCAAGTTTAATGTGATCTCGGCTGGTGTGACCAGAGTAACCTGGTACCCTCCAGGTATTTGGGACTGTAGCTCCCCCAGTACCAGCCATTATGTCTAAATATCCTTCAGAGTAAATTTAGAGTGACTGAAACTGGGTTACTGCTGGTTAAAGAGAGCAAAAAGGAGAAATATAACTAAGATGCTATCTATGCCTTTGGATCTTAACCTCTCACTCCTGCAGTACCGAAGAAAAGCTGAATATGTCAATCAGGGCTGTAAAAACTGATTCCTGCTCCACAGCTATTTCAACAACCTAACTGACAAGGATCTCAGGCTAAAAAGAAAGCAAGTCACATGTTTGTGTGCCAGCTGGTAATGTAGACACAAACAGTATCCTCATCCTTATCTCAGCTACATTACTGAACAGGATATTAAAAACAATTTTGAATCCAGGACAGCGATAAAATTTAGCCTGAAGACCCCCAGGGAGGAAAATGCTCTCTCCTTTGTCTTACGACCCCAAAATAAGGGATTTCAGATTATATTCTTTTAAAAGCCAAGCTTCCTTAAAAGTTAAAACAGGGATTTTCCATGGTGCTCTGCTGTTTTCTGCACTGTGTAGCTGCCAAAAATAGAAATATTGTTCTAGTACCTCCTACTCTTGCAGAGTGACACAAAATGATCTCATCCAACCTGGCCAAAGTCCATCCCTAGCATGTATTCTAGAATGTGACCCAGCTGCAGAAAGTCCAGAAGTCAGATAAGAAGATGTGACTGGACAAGCTAAAGGCGAGCAAAGTGCTGTCTTGGAAAATCAGGGTGTAATTGATGGGCAACTTGGATAGCCAGAGAAATCCCCGGAAGGAGCATAATTTGACCACCATATCTCTGATGGAAATTGTTTAGAAATCAGAAACGCTGGAGACGCAATTGACCAGAAACACATTAGTCAGAGACAACTGCAGTTGGAGAGAATGGAGAACAAGGATTACTGAAGGCAAGCTTTTGCCTTGGCAGTGACCATCTTGAAACACTTTGAGGGAATAGGATATCATCATCTTCATTTAACAACTCCATAATCCTTTGTGGGGTGGAGTCTGGGCAATTGAACAAAGCTAGCAGTGTTTTAATGGCTGGATGCCCTTCCTGTCTCCAATGAGGAGCTTTTCTTCAGCAGATATATTCTTGGTATGCCCAGAGAGAGAAACATCTGCCTCTACCTAGGATTGAACTTCCAGCCACCTGATTGTGAAGCAAGAGCTCCACCTCTAGGCCACTGCACCACTCCTCTGTGGGAACAGCATATGATATGGAGAAAAAGCTGCATCAGGACCAAGAAATGTTTGTCCATCATCTGTGGAAGAGAGCTTTATTCCAAAATCAGATTTATTTTCTTCTACGAGCAGATTTTTTTTTTACATGATTTCTCCTTCCCGATAAACCCCACAAAAGTACCAATGAATTTTTTCTTCCAGTAAAGGATATCTCAATATAACTACTCCTCTCTTGGATGCACACAAGCCTTTCATTAGCTAATAGTCTATAAAATGTTTGAGCGAGTGAATTATTTTAATGTGGCTGTTCATGATATTTCCCCTTTTTTCTGCAGGGTATGCAAGTGGATTAAACACCAGCAGTGAACTCATGATGTAAAAAGATCTTTAAAAAGAAAAAAGGATCGAAAAAGAATCTTCCCAAACCTACATGCTATCCGAACGTAAGCTCTGCGACTTTTTGTGGTTCCAGCAGAACTCCAGGCCACACACTGACACCAATAATCTTCCAGACCAAACAGCTCCTCCACTTGCTGGCGAGAGACTTCGATCTGGACTTCTCTTACAAGGAGGCCTGGAAACAAATAATCCAAAAAAGTGAATTATTATGGAGTTGGAGGAACCAAGACCTGGAAGAATTACTGTAGGTTTAAATGAAACACCATTTATGAAGAAGGGAGGAATACACACCCACACATATCAGAGACAAATGGGGAAAAAATGTAGTCTTCTACTGAGGTCTACATCAATGTTCTCTCTAAAGATCAACATAGGATAAACACAAGTTTTTGTTTTTGATATGTTTGTGTAACTTTGCGTTACATCTGAGCTTTGTGTACAACTATTGTATGCAATGGGTCTGGCACATCTGAGCTTTGCATACAACTATTTAACTCCTTCTGTTTCTTATGTGCACCATTTTTGGGTTAAGGTTGTTTGCGCACACAGTACTACAAAAGCTGCACACATAGTTTAGGTATAATGAAAAAAGATTGCTATTGGCCTTTTTTTCTTTTTTTTACATCATTTTATCATGTAATCATTTTCTTACATGATTAAGACTCAAATCTTCCTAATGATGTGCATTTAACTAATCACATCACTGGGTTAAATGTGATAATGCTACTTGCTAGACAATCAGCAAAGAGACTTTTGATATCATACTCCTAGTCTGATTTTTTATATAATAATGGTAATAGTAATAGTATTATTTTAGAATAATTATTAATATTAATAATGGTATTATTATATTATTATCGCTAAACCTTGGCCATCAAACAGCCAAAAAAAAAAAATGCTACTCAAATCTTAGATTTGCTTTACACATATGAACTGAAGCCTTATGGAAAACCAGAAATTGAAATCCGATCATTGACAAATATGATAATAATTTTTAGCACAGTTATAGTAATGGAAGTTGGTCTAGAGAAATGTGCTAGAAAGCAATTAATGGGGTAAAATCCTGGTAATGAAATTGAAATGCTGAATGGCCAAACTACCAGGATGAAGCTTACAAGTATCTGGACATTTTACAGTTGGATAACATCAAGCATGGACAAGTTAAAAAGAATATATCCAAAGAGTGAGAAAAAGTGCTAAAGACAAAATTAAATGGTGAAAGCATTGTCAAAGCCATCAATACTTGGGTCATTCCTTTGATACACTGCTGAAATTATTAAACTGGACACAAGCTGAACAGTTTGGATCAAAAAAAGAGAAGAAAACTCATGACTATTTAATGTGCACTATGACTGGACTCCACCTTGATACTCTTTCAAAAGGGTGGCTCTGGAATCCTAGGATTTGAAGTTCATACATCTTAAAGTACTCCAGGTTGAGAAACACTGTTCTAAATAGTACAAAGACTGAAGAAATTAAAATTTAAAGATATTTGGAGCCACAGTGGCGCAGTGGTTAGAATGTAGTACTACAGGCTACTTCTGCTGATCACCGGCTCAAGGTTGTTTGGCAGTTCGGGTCTCACCGGCTCAAGGTTGACTCAGCCTTCCATCCTTCCCAGGAGGGTAAAATGAGGACCCAGATTGTTGGGGGCAATAGGCCGACTGTAAAACACTTAAAGGGGATTGTAAGGCACTGTGAAGCGGCATATAAGTCTAAGTGCTATTGCTATTGCTGTTCCTGCCTCTCCCTAACTCCTTGTCTAATTGCCATGGCACAGTATGCCTAGGACAAGGCATACCTTCAACTCCCAGAATTCCTGAGCTAACATGACTGGAAAAGGAATTCTGGAAGTCCATAAGTCTTAAAGTTGTCAAGTTTGAAGACCCCTAGTGTAGGGAAAGGGGGGAAAAGGGAGGGGAAGCATCTTTGGGAAGTGACGATTAGGACCAGAATCCTCTTGACACTGCAATGAATCTCTTCTTAGGTGGCAAAACTGAAGGTCCTCTTTCACCCATGGTTTCTACCCCTCCAGCCTTCACCTCTGCCACCATCTCGCACCCCCTTTCACACAAGCCAATTCTTGACATTCAACGGAAAATGTAACAGAAAGAGTCAAAAAACATGTACAGTTCATCATAGGCATTGAAGCGTTAAACTTTCTAGTGGAGTAGGAAAACCCATCAGCAGCTGATTATTGATGGCTGGTGGTGAGGTCTGTAATAAACTCACATCTGTTTCAGAATATGATATAATTGCAAGTTAAACTGTACTCCCGTCGCCTCCTCTGTTTTACACCTGCCTTCATTGCTACACTTTCCCACCTCGGCCTCCATTCTACAAGAGGCAGCTGTATGTGCTTTAATTTCACTGCTTTAATAATGTCTACAAAGGAAGAGAGTGGCTTCAGCAGCCATTAACTGTTCTGATACAAAAAAGCAGAGAACAATTACCCTCTGTTTCACCCTGCAGAGATCTTCTCATGAGTGATGGCCTTAAAGATAAGCAATGTTTGAGAACTGTCCTTGTTTAAGATGGTTGATGCTTTAAGGAAGATAGCGGGTTGCACGGATAGTAATTTAAAACTGGTAAAACTTGGCAAAGCTTGCTATGTCTTCCTGCTTTTCCTGAGCCTGGGAAGTTGTCATTTGATTAATAAAAAATAAATCCCTGAAGCTTTATTCTTTTTTTTTCCAGCTTATGGTATAAAATCCTAGACCATCACACCTCTTCTCTGTATTATTGGAAAACAGTTTGAAGAATGAAGAACGGTTGCAAGAATTGGGTATGGCTAGTCTAGAGAAAAGAAGGACTAGGGGTGATATGATAAGCAGTATTCCACTATTTGAGGGGCTGCCACAAAGAGGAGGGAGTCAGTTTATTTTCCAAAGCACCAGAAGTCAAGACAAGAAATAGTGGTTGGAAACTGATCAAGGAAAGAAGCAACCTGGAATTAAGGAGAACTTTCCTAACAGTGAGGACAGTTAACTAGTGGAACAGCTTGCCTTCAGAAGTTGTGGGTGTTTCATCACTGGAGGCTTTTTAAGAAGAGGCTGGACAGCCATTTGTCTGAAATGGTCTTTTGCTTGAGCAGGGGGTTAGACTAGAAGACCTCCAAGGTCCTTTCCAGCTCTATTCTGATTGATTGATTCATTGGTTTGCTTGCTTCCTACAACTCACAGATGTTTTCCCACATGAGTATAATTACTTTCTCGGCTAAAGGGGGTTCTATTTCCTCTTTTCTCCTCCACAAAACTCCACTTTTCTCAGGTTTACTTCAAGTCTAAAGGGATAGACAGGAACAGATCAAACCAAAAACATAGGGCACTTCAGTTTTATTATACATTACCCAGAGTCAGTTTGGAGTCGGGCAGTGCCTATATTGAATACAAATTAAATTAAAATTCTTATGCAGCCACAGAATGGCTGATTTCACAAAATTCACTAAATCAAAGCTAAGTACTTTCTCTTTGAACCTTCCTATTATCTGTCACTCAAGTTATCTGATAAGGAAGTTGTGAAAATCCAGGAAGAGTGTTGGGAAAATCAAGAATACAATTTTAAGCTCTTTGACAAGGTCTGCTATATAAAAGAAACAGTCATTTAAAAAAGGCAAAGCAGAGAATGTTTTACTGGGGCAGGAGAAAAGGAGATATTCAACCAATCCTTTGCCAACTCTGCAAATACAAAATGAGGCTTGCTCTTTGAAGATAATAAAGCATGCTTTGATATCTGACATCAATCAGAAATTACACCCGTGGATGCATGTTTTCTATGGAGTCCTTCCTTGGCGCTCTTAGAATCAGTTGTTTGCTTGTAGACATTTCATTACCTGACTAGGGAACATCATCAATGCTACTGAGTGTGCTGTTAGCTCCCTGTTTATATATAGTGATTTGCCCTGCCAGTGTTGGAAAAGATACACTTTTCTCCTTTGTCGTTTCTTCATTAGAATATTATTCTCTGCTTGATTGTTTATCTGGTGTTATTTTCTCCTTATTGGATGCTGACTGCTGGATAAGTTTTCTCCTGTTTTTGTTTTTTTACTGTCTTTTAAAAAGTGGTTTATAAGTAGGCTTATATTATGTATTTGGCTAAATCTGGTGTGTTGTGTTGAGCTGCTGCCCTGGATTCATTCTAGTCCTGGTTCTATGGAAGTAAAGGGAGCTGTGAGATTGAATGAAATACTTTAATTTTATTCTGTTTTCAGTCTTGGATTTTTTGAAAGCACCAAAAACTGCACAATTCAACACTGAAATCCATATATTCTTTTCTATTGTTTCCTTCTACGTACTCAGATAAAAATTCATTGCCAGCCTCTTGATTATTAAAGTAACTTGAATGCTAGCTGCAACTATGAGGCTTTAGTAGGCATTGTGTTGATTCCACCCATTCCTTCAGCCATACCCAGCAAACTCCATGCCATATTTCCTTGCTGCATGGCTTCTCTGAATCACAGCCTAGCACGTCTGGCTCCTTTAGCTGGTGTGACAATAACACAGTTGAGATTACAAGAGGAACATGTAGCAAGGAGTCTCTTGGGGCAGATGAGGCTCCTGCCTGTTGCAAATCCATTTTCTATTCGTGTTACCAACTTCCACGCCAATTAAATAATTTAGCCCTTGACGGCATTTAATATGGACTTTTGCGTGAGTTCAACAGTACATAATAGACTTATTAAATAGACTTATTAAATGGAAACTTTCATTATAGCTATATCTGCTTGCTGTATTTATTTTACTTTAAAAAAATGAAATGAAATGATTCTAGCAAATGAAAAAGAAGTTATCATAATTGCTTTGGTTAATGTTATATGCTGTAACTTACAGCCACTTCTCATTAAAATAAACAATACAATAGAGCCCAGATCAAAAAAAGGTTCATTCAAAATAAAATTAAAAAATCACTACATCAAATAGACACCAGAGCTGAAATCCTTAACCCTGTGATTTAAGAGAAATATGAGATTAGAGGGCTAATCTATAATCCATCTACTTTTCGATGGCTTCTAAACTAATAAACTCAAGCTACTTGTCAACATGTATTCCTTCCGGTGTCTTTGTAAATATAGTTTCAATCCTCTTTGAATTTGTAAAATATTACAAAGAGACAACTCCTTTCTCCACAACACTACTTGGCAATGTGTCTAAAAGCCAAACAGAACTGTTTTAGGTCATGGAATCCTTTGTGTAACATGTTAATAGATCATACACATATATATTATCTCTACTGGTCAGGTGCAAAGGATCAGGACCATATATTAAATTACAGTTCAAAAAAATTTATTGTTCAAACCTATAGAGAAGAATCTAGCCAACTAAAGTTCAGTCCTAAATTGGCGCCAAATAAGGGTCAATGAAATTCAAGAGGGATTGAATTTAGATTTGTGTTTGTGGAAACATAATGACTCTACAGTAATGACTTGTTTACCTCCTCCTCTCCATTCTGCCAGCTCTTCTCCTACACTACCACTTATATCACATGTGTCCAAAGTTTATTTCACAATTCACAGGTAGAAAGGAAACAAATCCCCAATCACAGTGCATTCAGCAGATTCAAAGTCGCCTGCCCAATGTTACATCTGCTTTTCATTGCCTCGTATATTTTTTTACTGCTACTGCATAACTGCACTTTTTTAATTTGTGTATGCATGCATGTATTTGTTCTTTGGAGACATGAGAAAGGAAGAGAAAAATCTTAAAAACAGAAGCTTTGTTTTATTATCAATTTAATATCGTGGGCTGAATATCCCCTATTTCTGCAAGACCAAAATATTTGTCTGTAGTGAAAATGAGGCAAGGAAATATTTTGAAAATTGGAAAAGAGTAGCAGTGCAATTTTTAGAAAAAGAAAAGTTCAATTTAGCTTTAAGTACTAGGTCAGAGGTCATCAGATTAACTTTCTTTGTAAATATGTTATTGATGGGAAGCAAATACAAGTGCTCCTCATTTAGTGACTGTATTTGGTTCCAGTGAAATGGTCGCTAAGAAAAGAGAAAGGAAGGAAGGAAGGAAGGAAGGAAGGAAGGAAGGAAGGAAGGAAGGAAGGAAGGAA
>BLBF01000016.1:19462312-19495487 GCA_015471245.1 Laticauda colubrina
TATTATTATTATTATTATTATTATTATTATTATTATTATTATTATTATTTTGCTATCAGCAGATAAACCATTCTTTTATTAGACTGAAATCATTTTGGTTGGTCACTTTTTTTTTTTTGCTTTAGACATCAAAACGTAGGTTATGAGTAAAGGCATATATCCTTAATAGGTCTTCAAATGGAAAAAGTGCTATAGCCAAACTTTATAAATGTATAAACTTTATAAAGCAAAATTCTTGCTCAGAAGTAAATCCGGAAGATCTTAGTCAATCATAGTTACTCAAAGATAGGATTTGATAACATCAAAAGATTTACAAATGGCTTCAGATGTTTGCTCCGGGGTTCCCCCCCCCCCCCCATCAACAGCATGGGAAAAACACTCTATTGATATATCAAGTGCTCTGAATATTCTCAAGCACTCTGCAGATGTTAAACATCACTCTGATTCCCAAGAGTGGGTAGACTTTCTGTGCTACAGCTAGGAGATAACAGTGGCATGATAAAGTGAAGTCAGATTGTCAGGTCTTGATAGACACAGACTATCCAGGACAGGGGTCGCCAACCTTGTCAACTTTAAGCCTGGAGGACTTCAACTTCCAGAATTCCCCAGCCAGCAAAGCTGATCTAGGATAGGAAGCCTCATTCCCAGCACTGAGTCCTGAAGAGAAAAATACATTCAAGCTCTTAGGGAAAACAGGATCTCCTTATTTCATACATTCTGATCTTAAGAGGAAGGCAGCATTTATAATCCAATAGGCAAATAATCCAGGAGAGATTTCTCCTGTGGTTCGGTCATTAAAGATGCTGAGCTTGTCAGCTGGATTCGAGACCTAAGAGCCAAACAATGGAGTGAGTTCCCTTTCTTCCCCCAGCTCCTGCCTGCTAGCCCCTCCTAGCAGTTCAAAAACAAGGATATGTGGGTAGATAAATAGGTACCACTTCAATGGGAAGGTAACAGCATTCCAGTGTGCTTTGGCCAGGGGTAGGCTGCTGGGAGTTTATGGGGGTTCGGGAGAACCCTTAGATAAGATTCTGCACATTTTGGAGAGCCCCAAATCCTACTCCTGGCTGGCCACTTTGGGACCACTTTGGTGGGAAGGTAACAGTGTTCTGTGTACCTTTGGTGTTTAGTCATGCTGGCCACATGACCATGGAGATGTCTTCAGACAGTGCTGGTTCTTCAGCTTTGTAACGAAGATGAGCACCACCCTTTCAACCCAGAAACAACTAGCACATAGGTGCGAGGGGAACCTTTACCTTTAATCTAATAAAAAGAAGGACTGGGGTGACTTAATAGCAGTGTTTAAATATTTGAGGGGATGCCACAAAAAAGAGGGGGTTAGCCTATTTTTCAAAGCACCAAAAGGCAAGACAAGAAACAATGGATGGAAAATAAACAAGGAAAGAAACAACCTAAAACTAAGGAGAAATTTCCTAACAGAACAATTAATTAATAGAATGGCTTGTGGATGCTCCATCACTTTTAAGAAGAGACTGGACAAGCATTTATCTGAAATGGTATAGAGTTTCTTGATCAAGTAGGGGGTTGGATTAAAAAAACCTCCAAAGTTCTTTCCAATTCTGTTATTCTATGTTCTATGTTTTTTACCTGCCAAATCAGATTCTAGGAGGTGTGATAGGCAGAAGACAAAATTAGCAAACATTGAAAATTGGTCTTTCAAGAATTATTTGAAGCATTATTGGGCAACTTATTATCATACTGATTTTTAAAAAAGCATTGAACGATAAGTGTGGTCAATATTTAAGGAGTTGGGATGTAGACATATATTATACTATTACAAATGTCGATCTGGAGTTGAAGTTTGAGTTAAAGTTGGTCTTGCATCCTAAAAATGGTTGGAAAGCATTGAATTGATCACCTGGAGATTACAAGAATGTGAAACACAAATCTTGCTTCCCTCCCAAAACTGAATAAACCACTTTCCTTGGCCATATAAAAAATTCCAGTTATTGAGGAGGTCCACAAAAGAAGAAGGTTAAGTCATGAAGATTCTTGAAAGACATAATGGCCAACAACTTTTTTTTTAAAAAAAAATTAGGAATCAAGAGGTCACCATGATGTAAAACAGGGGTTTCCAACCTTAGTAAGTTTAAATCTGGCGGACTTCAACTCCCAAGCTGGCTGGGGAATTCTGGGAGCTGAAGCTCACCAGGCTTAAACTTGCTAAGGTTGGAGACCCCTGATGTAAAAGCTTAATGCACTTTTCTTGCAAGGACGTGGCAAGAAAAGTAAGCAGGTCTAGTAAGCAGGTCTAGTCAGCAGGTCTAGTAAAAAGTAAGCAGGTCTTAGCAGGTCTAGTAAGGCAGGCTTAAAGGTAGCAATAGAACCATATGAAACCATTAGAAAAGCTTGTCTCTGCTGGCCACAAATCAGGATAGGTTTCTCTTGGAGTCTTTAGGAAGCACACAATGGAGCAGACCCAAAGTAGCCTAAGATGCCTCCTGAGCAAACCGCTCTCTCTCTCCCTCTCTCTCTCAGAAATGTATACACACTACCATTTAAAACCCATTTAGGAAAATTGACTTTCCATTTCCATTTTAACACAGCACTAGGGAAAGCAGTAGGACATTTGTCATAATCCATTAACTGCTCTTTTGGAAACAGCAAATTAAACTCCAAACTAATCTCTGTGCGTGTGTTTGCGTGCACGCACACATGTGCCCCTTACTTTCTCTGCTCTCTGTGGCTGCCAGGTGTTCCCCCCGCCCCCCTTAATTTCATTTTCAGCTCTATAATTTTCTCTGAACCGTACCAATTATACAAGAGGCCCCCCCTCCCCAGTAATTGAGGCACACAATGCCCTCCTGGTGTGCCCTTGTGAAGTTGCTGCACAACAGCAGCCCAGAGTCGGTAAGAACGGAAACGGTAAGAGCAAAAAGCTTAAATCCAGACAAGATGAGTGGGGTGATGAATTATGATGAATGGGCTTTTCTGGAGCTAAATTGAAAATGCTTGCCCAAGATCATTAGGAAGAATAAAATGACCCCTTCAATGTAGGTCCCAGAGCTAATAAAGATAAAGTGGTCATTACTGATTATTTTTCAAAATGGGCGGTAGTTTGAATAGAAGCAAAATCACCATCATCATCATTTCATCATCATTATCAACATACCATCATCACCATCACCATTCACCATCACATCAGTCGTTCAGTACATCCCCCCCCCCGGTTTTAGCCTCAATGTTTAAAAATTACAGTATCAAACTGTGTTCTCTAGTTGATTTTTATGAACACAAATGTCTCCAGAAGTTGCCACATCAGTGACCCTTGCCTTGCTTCCTGTAATAGTAATGGTGGTATATTATGCTCTAAGTGCCTATGAGTTCGAATTCTGAAACAAAACCAAATGAATTATCCCTGCATGTGATCCTAGCAGCTTTTGCATACGCTGAAGTAAAGCCAACGTTTCTATTTAAAAGTGGACAATTTTTGCAACTCTATCAATAGATTTAGTATTTCCAGCGACTTTATTACAATTCCAGTATATTGATCTACAGTTTCATTCTTGATTTTCTAATAAATGCTGGGTGCAGTGCCAAAAAGGATTCACTTATCTCCAGACTTAATGCCATGAATTTTGGAAAAGATTATTCTAATTGGAAGAACACATAGTTTATAGAAACTCCTCCTTGAATCCAAGGTCTTCGGCTTGGATCAAAATAAATGAAATAAACATCTGTGATGTTAATTTGGCCAAACAGAATCAGAATACAGAAGTCAAACACAGAAAGATTAAATCCTTCCTTTTAATTTTTTGTTCACTTACTACCTTCCTCTGGGTCAAAGGTTGGCGACTATGATAACTTTATGATCTGTTGACTTCAACTTTCAGAATTCCTAAGCCAGCAGAACTGGCACAACTGGCTCATGAATTCTGTAAGTTGAAGTACACAGGACATAAAGTTGCAATAGTTGTCCATCCCTGCTCTGGATGATGTTCTCCTCCAGCTATATATTTAGGAGTATGATCTGTGAGGGGCATGGTGGCCTAGCAGTTAAGATGCTGGGCTGGTCAACTGGGTGGTTGACAGTTCAAATTTGTTTTCTTTTTGTGTTGTACAGGTCACCTTCAGAAAGTGAGGGGAGCCAAATGTCAACTCATAAAATATTTCTATGGCCTTTTTAGAGTTGCCAACAGAAAGGAAAGGGGGAAAGGGGTTTGAAAGAGCAGTTTGGCAGTTTGGAAATCAAGAGTGCATTCCATAAATAGTTTTTCAAAGATAGTAACTAGGTGACTGAAGTTTCTGCTGTGCAAAATTCTAATCGGAGAGAATGATTAATGACTCTTGGCTATGGATATGTCCCATTGGAGAATATCTGAATTATGATATACCCAGGGGGTGGGGGAAAACCAGGGTCAAGGGTAAAATTGAATTATGTGTCTCAGAGTCGCCTACACCCAGGCAGTGCCGGACATGTTAACTCCCAATAAATCATTTTGAAGCTTTGGAAGTTTGGCTCTAGACTCATGATTTAATTGAGATAACTGCTGGAATCCTGACACCAAGTACCATATTATATTTCTGTCAATCTAGCAGTATGAAAAGCAAGCAAATGCAAGTAGATAAATTGGTACCATTGCAGTGGGAAGATAATAGGATTCTGTGCACCTTGGCAAATAGTCATGCTGGTTACATGACCACAGAAGCATTTTCAAACAATGCTGGTTCTCTCAGCTAGGAAAAAGAGATGAGGACCAACCAGTAAAGTCGGATGAGACTGGACAGGGGAAACCATTATCTTTTTATAACATGTGAACCAACCTCAGGGAAAACTGTGTTTCAATTATTCTGCACACAATTTTAAGAAAGGTATATGATTTTCTCCCTGAGAGGGTTGCCACTGCTGCAATCATAGTGACAGAACAGCTATTATCTGGCATTCTAAGTTCACCCTGTGAAATGGAACCCATTACATTCCACATAGGGGAAGAGTTGGTGGAAATACTGTACTCTCAAGGTAAGTACTGAGCAGTAGGGAGGCCAGCTTCAACTCAACCCCAAAAGCTGGTATTACATTACCCCCTTCTCTATCTACCATCTCCCTGACAGCAAGGCAGAAACACAGATAAGGCACATAAATATTGATTGCTCTCTCCACTGCCTCTCATTCATCTGCCTGTGGAAAAAAGGCATTTATGTTCCATGCTTGAGCTGCAGACTGTTTTTATGACTTTGTTTTACAGCTTTAATGCCAGGATCATTTATAAAGCAGGTTTGTATATGAAGAATGTAAACATTAGAAATCCATTAGTCTCTTAAAGTGTGTCTGGCAAAGTTCTCTCCCTACCCCCCACCTCCAAGTCACTTCCCTCCCACCTCCCATTTGGTAATCTTTATGTCCTCTCTCCGCCAGGGCCAGGAGGAATTTCAAAAGATTACAAGTACTTAAAGATATATTATCCTTGGCCACGGATGTTATACTGGCCTGAAGCTACCAATTACATTTTTCATTGCTGTTTGCTTGACTTTATTTTGCTGAAGTGTTTGTGTGTTTGCAAACTAAACTTCTGATTTGAAACCCAAGGACTTGGAGCTCACTGCATAATACTTTGCAATTGGGAACTGTGTGCTTCATTGCTATGGAAGGAAAGCTCTGGAGTAGAGTATCATCCATATTTCAGCTGATAGCAATTCCGGAGGTCACTTAAACTACTGCTTAAAGATCTTTTAAAACTAAGAATAACATTTGCAAGGGCCCTTGGAAGCTTTCTAGTCCAACCCCTGCTCAAGCAGGAGACCCTGTACCATTTCATACAAATGGCTGTCCAATCTCTTCTTAAAAACCTCCAGGATGCAACACCCACCACTTCTAGAGGCAAGCTGTCCCACTGTTTAAGACAGGGGTCTCCAAAGTTGGCAACTTTAAGACTTGTGGACCTCAACTCCCAGAATTCTCTAGCCAGCTATGCCAACTTTGTTTCCAACTTAAAGTTGCCAACTTTGGAGACCTCTGGTTTAAGATCTTTCTTATTTCTGAACACCACATTCCACATAAATGTACACCCTTCAATTCAGAACAGTCTCATTCAATCAACATTTGTAATAGCCAGACTGATTCCAGAGAACAAAATTCATAAACAGTGAGCTTGGAACTTCAAGAAGACCATTGCAATTATTATTACAGGCAGCAGCCCCTTATCTTATTTCCACTATCCCATAACATCAGGCTTGTTAACATCATCTTTATTCAATCCATGTTGTGCCTTCATTTTATCACGCATTTCTCTGAGTTGGGGTTAGCCAATAAAACTGAACAGGGAAGGTTGAGAAACCACAGCATGATGGCATGTCCTGAGCTATTACGGAAAGCTAGTGATGCCTTTAGCTAAATCTGCCTAAACCTCTAGTTATCTGCTAGTATGAAGTCTTTGCTCATAGTCAACACTCTCTGAGAAGAAATTCTGAATCATCAGAATGTTGAAGAAATGACAAAGACTGGATGTTGCACATTTGACGGACAAAAATTCAAATCTGTCACATTTGAAGTGATGGATGTATTAATATTGACTGGGCACTGAAATGTTTCCTCCCATATTATAAAGCAAAATGAGGTCACAGGA
Organism: Laticauda colubrina; assembly: GCA_015471245.1. Taxonomy (NCBI): domain Eukaryota; kingdom Metazoa; phylum Chordata; class Lepidosauria; order Squamata; family Elapidae; genus Laticauda; species Laticauda colubrina. The sequence goes on from BLBF01000016.1 coordinate 19,468,897, forward strand.
ATGAAAGAAACACAAGGCAAAAAGAGATGTTCCTTTTCTTTGTGCTGTCTAATGTTTCAAATGCAAAAAGCTGCTGAGTGCCTTTGCTTGTTCTTCATTGTGTTTCTTTGTTTTTGAAATATGATCTACCAATTTTGTCTTCTCCTGCTGGGAGACCAGCATGAAACCCATTAACTCATACAGCCATGGGGGCAACAAGGTGAGTTTTTCTTAAGCACTTTGATCTCCAAGCCCCAACTTGCCTTCAAAAGTAAGAACTTACTCTGTGTTGACAGTACATGGCAGGAACACAAATCTCACACATGCTTCCACAATATGTGACTGTAAAAAGTTAGCATGAATAGTCCATTCACTTATTGGGCTTTATGGCAGGGGATCTACTTTTGAACAACTTAATAAGCACATTCTTCTGAGGGTATGTCAGAAATTCATCTTTAATCTAAAGAAAATTGAAGCACCCTTACTGCTTCTTTGCTGGTTATAATTGGGGCTATCTGGTCATGTGAAGTTGAGGGGGTTTTACAGAAAAGAAAACCACCAAGTTGAGAGAGCTCATTTAGAGAAAATTGCACACTTGTGAATTTTTACCCAAATTACTTTTCCTTCTTGGTGTTCAGAATCCATCTTTATCCTTTCTGCTCATCCCAAAATTCACTTAGTGGCTTCAGAAAATAACAGGCACTTAACCTGACCCTCTGGGCATCTAAGATTTTTTTCCAGGGCTTAGAAAATTTTTGGAGACGACTTATATATTTGTGAGCTGGTGTTTTAGAACCCTTTATCTCTAGCTGGCCAATCTAGGAATTTGAAAATTCAAAAAAGTTTGAATTTAAATTGAGGAAAGTTATACAGAGATTCAGAAAAACGCAGGATGCATGTAGCTTTAATTGGAACTGCTTCCTAATGTCCAGAATTAGATTAGTGAACAAGCCACAATTCAAAACTCAGTTTTGTTTTTGTCTAAGAGTTCAAGGAAAGAAAGGGTCCATCAATGTATACATCTAAACAATTTTGCTGTAGTCATACATGTTACATGAACAAAATGCAATTCCATCCCCACTTCATTTCTGTGACTTAATTTCTATGCTGGATAGAGGGGGAAATGGAGGTGACGGAGGGAGAGAAGAGAGGAGTTCAGTAATACTTTTAAAAATAACCCCAAACCTCGCCTTACAAGGAATCAAATACCCTACAATTCCACAATGATGGGGTGTGAAGCTCTCTTTCTCGGGGTGCACCCTGGATAGTGTGACAGTGTGAACAAAACAAAATAGTGACTTGTGACAGCCAGACTACCCTGTACTCTTTCCTGGCTTTCAAAATACATGGCAACGAAAACAAAAACAAAAAGACAGTCATTTTCAGGCCCAAATGCCAAAAGAGATTGGGAATATTATTTGAATTTGCCAAATCAATGTCAAAAGGAAAGCCAAAAGGGTCACCAAATCCCCAGTCATAGGAAGACATAAAAAAAATCCCAGACTGAGCAATGGACAATCCTGAACAGGATTTGCACCTCACATGGCATCTGCCAGGACACCCTGTATAAATGGGGCATAGTATTTTCCCCTCAGTGTGATTGTGGGGTCCCATGTCAAATGGTGGATCACACTGTAACCAGATGGAAGCTGAGGACATATACCGGTCCAATATCTGTTTTTTTTTTTTTTAATATAAGCGATGATGTGCTTCAATGGTTAGATGGCCTAGACATTGGTATTTGAACATAAATCTTGTTAACATTTATATTTTATTGGGTTGTAGTAATCTAGATGAAATGTTAAAATATATTGCTAGTCCATGTATGATATCCCATAAGCTCAATCAATCAATCAATCAGTCAATCAATCAATCAATTCATAATGATCAAAAAAGAAAAGAACCTCCTGCCAACAGAGACAACATGAAAATACAGTCTAATCACATTTTAGAACGATAATATTACTTTTTAAGGAATAACCTGTAACTTTGGTGAGATGGTTCATAAAAATGATGGCCAGGATCTTAAATCTGACAAAAGCAGCTGCAGAAGTCTTAATGTTTTTCACTTTTTGAATTTCAATGTACTCTATAAAACAAAGGGCCGACTTTAAAAACCTTTCAATAAAACAGATAAGATTCTAGACGAACAATACAGTTGACAATGGAGAGATGAAGAAAACAACATTTGTAAATTGTAGAAAGAAGCAAATAACAATGATGAGATGATGGTAGAGAGTGCAGAGGGAAGAATATAGAAAAGTTAAATTAAATTAAATGTAGATAAAATTAAAAAATAAAAATAAAATCATAAAGAAAACAAAAAACAAACAAAAGCAGACTGGATGGACCACTGTGGGTTTTTTTTTTCTGTGTCAGTTTTTTTATGTTCCTATAACACTGGGATAATAGCTGCAAGGGTCTCTATGAGTTCCATAAAGCCAACTTTTAATGCAAGGTATGGAAACAGTCTTTCATATCCTTCATTCCTAACCCCATGGTTCATTACAGCCAGCCCGCCCACCCGCTGCATGGGAAATCTCTCCTATTCTTCACTCAGCTGATGTTCTCAGTGGGGGGAGAATCCATTTATTATTTTGTAGGGAAGGGAGGGGTGGAATATCCTCCCTTTCCCACTTTCACACATACTGCATTGTGGGGGCCAAAGAACGGACAATCTTGGCTTCTATTCATTAAAAACGTTCTCTAAAACCTCTTACATCAAAACAAAAACGAGACTACCTTGCTGTCAAATAAAAGTTGATGAGTTTGGGAAAAGCAGTTGACCTGCTGAACTTACCCAACCACACCCAAGGAACAATTAATGGTTCTCATCTCACCATGTTATTTTTCCCCTGACTCAGTAGAAAACAGACCTTGTCCAATCCTTTTTATACAGGCCAAAAATAGAAAGAGGAATTAGGGGTATCAGATCTCGACTGCAAAACTCTGGAAGGCTACTATGTGAACTCACTAGATCAGTGTTCCTCAACTTTGGCAACTTGAGGATGTCTGGACTTCAACTCCCATAATTCCTCAGCTACAGTATCATGGCTGACTGTAGAATTCTGGGAGTTGACATCCAGAGATTTTCAAGTTTTCAAGATTGAGAAACACTTGAAAGAGATGCAGAAAATGTTCCCTTGGCTACCATCTTACCATCTACCATGTTTTTTCCAAAGCACCTGAAGACCAGACAAGGAATAATGGATGGAAACTGATCAAGGAGAGATTCAGCCTAGAAATAAGGAAAAAAATTCTGACAGTGAGAGTAATCAACCAATGGAACAAAAGTTGCCTTTGGAAGTTGTGGGAGCTTCATCACTGGAAGCTTTCAAGAAGAGACTGGACTGCCATCTGTCAGAAATGGTGTAAGGTCTCCTGCTTGGTAGATGGGGTTGGACTAGATGACCTACAAGGTCCCTTCCAACTCTGATAATCTGTTAATATCTAGTGGTTATGTGGATTACTTCCAACCAGCTCTAATAACTCTAGAAGTACAGGTAGTCCATTTTTAACAGCCTTGTTTTTGCAAAATTGCAACCTTTTGCAATTTTGATGGTGCTGAAAAAATAATTTTATGATCAGTTCTCACCTTCACACTTCCACTGATTTGTAAAGCAAAAAAAACGTAAAGTTCACAAACATAGTCTCACCGTTTCACTTAGTGACTGCTTAACTTACTGAGCAAGTTGTCAGCCCCAAGTGTGGTCCCTAAACAAGGACCACCTGTAACACAAAAGGGCCTAAGACAAGCAATGGGCAAGAAGTTTGTGAAACATTCAGCAGGAGCAGTAAGCCCAGAAACACATCTAGGGCACATTTGCACAGGAAATTCTGGCTTGTCATATGACCTGTATTGGCATCTATTTTTTATGACCTCCTTGAGATAAACCACAACAGGCATGTAGTCCCCTTCCCAATTCAGCACAGTACATCACTGAGCAATGAATCTTGAGTTGGAAAGACTTGGTTTAAAGCAAGGATTGTTGTGGTCCGCCGGTTGCTGGCGGAGCGGGCAGCACAGTCAAACAGGAGTAAAGAGGTTAGGGAGGAACATGGGCCAGTCCTGGAGACTGAGGAAGGCTTGGATGAGGACTCTGCGTCAGAGGCAGAGATGGGGCCAGGGCACGCTGGCAGTCATCAGCTGCCTTCGGGCTTGGACAGCAGTGAGACGGGGGAGCTTCTGGAACCGGTTCCCAGTCTGCGCATGCGCAGAGCTGCCAAAAGGGAGGCACAATTAAGAACTCAGGGTCAACGTGGGAGTAAGGCCCCAGATGGACGATTAATGCCCCCTCCCATCAGGATTAAAAGAGAAGCAAAAGGGGAGGGGACTTTTGCAGGAAACAACTGACTCATTCATTCGTTTGTGTGTTCCAGCCTTGTGGAGATTTGTCTGTATAACCCATCCCTTCCCTGTTAGCATTGAGCATGGAACTATTTACCGGGCAGCGTTGCAGGATTGATTAAGATCTGAGCTCATTAGTATACCTTCGCAAGACTGTTTGCCAAGCCGCTGGCTGACTGTGAATGAAATAAATTCACATTAATGTAATAAAAGAGGTTTTTCCTGGGACTCAGAATTGACTTCGTGCTTTGGGGGGAAGCTTAGGGCAGAACAGGGGTCCCCAAACGTGGCAACTTTAAGACTTGTGGACTTCAACTCCCAGAATCCCTGAAGAACTCTGGGAGTTGAAGTCCACAAGTCTTAAAGTTGCCAAGTTTGGAGACCTCTGGTTTAAAGGGCCTCGGTGGCGCCGTGGTTAGAGTGCAGTACTGCAAGCTACTCCTACTGCAATTTGGCAGATTGAATCCCACCAGGCTCAAGGTTGACTCAGCCTTCCATCCTTCCGAGGTGGGTAAAATGAGGACCCAGATTGTTGGGGGCAATAGGCTGACTCTGTAAACTGCTAAGAGAGGGCTGTAAAGCATTATAAAGCGGGATATAAGTCTAAATACTATTGCTATTAAAGTATCCTAGACTGGAAAAACATTAACCTTTCAGACTGGAATAGCAGTCAGGGCAAAGCAGAGGGATTTTTCCTGGCCCAAAGTTCTAATAAGTAGCAGTTAAAAAGAGTAGTCACCCTCAAGAGATACCTTGGGTTTGCAATTTCTTAGAATAACTTTAACATTTAAATACAAAATACAGTATATCCAAGTGTATATCTCACTACAGATAGTCCTCAAGTTGCAACTACAATTGAGTTCAGCATTTACAGTATGTTGCTAAGGGAAATGTTTGTTAAGTGGGTTTTGTCCTATTTTATGACCTTTCTTGCAACAGTTGTTAAGTGAATCATTGGAGTTGTTACATTAGTAACACGTTCAAGTGAATCTGGCGTCCGCATTGACTTTGCTTGTCAGAAGGTTGAAAAAACTGATCACATGACCCCGGGATACTGCATCCATCATAAATATGAACTAATTGCAAGCCTCTGTATTTTTGATCGTATGACCATGGGGACACTGCAATGGTTGTAAGTGTGGGAAATGGCCATATAAGTCATTTTTTTTCAGGGCTGTTGTAACTTTGAATGGTCATGAAATGAACTGTTGGAAGTCAAGGACTACCTGTATTAAGCATTGATCAGTTTGATGAGAGAAACACAGAGGTATTTCATTTCAACCCTGAGCTACAAATGTTCTCTCCTTTACTGATAAACACAGAGATGAAATTTTATGTCATTCCCATACAGGCAGATTCTACTTGATTTGGTTCCATGCCAAATTCAGGACCATGAAATCAAGAAAAAAAAAAAAAGATTCTGATGGACAGATAAGTTGAACACATTCATTACTTCTACTGCACAAACCATAAAACTATATGAGGTAACAAACAATTGAATATTTTTGACTGCAGAACGAGGGCTGTGTACTTATTTTACAGCATTTCTCATCTTTCATCTGGAGGAATGGTTGTCATATGCTTTGATTTCAATCAAATAACATAGAAAATAATATATGCCTTGTCTCTTAAGATGAGCTTAAATGTCTTGGAGCTGAGTTCCACTCACTCAACTTGCTGTCATTTTAGGAACATAAGAGTGTATCTAATCAGTTAAGAATCACTGAAGGACGTGACAAGGGAAGAGAGAATCTTGCAGAGGGAAAGCTTCTGCTTGGCGGCTTCAAGCTACCACAATTTCAAAAATGATGTGTTTTTCGGACAATACCCTGTTCCCCCCAAAATATGACTTACCCTGAAAGTAAGTCCTAGTTTGGGTTTTGCATGTGTGCCCAATATAAGCCCTACCCTCAAAATAAGCCCTAATTAAGATCCCAGAGTGCACGGGTAAAAATTAAGCTAGGGTGGGGATGGGTGGTAGTGGAGCTGCCCTACTACTTACCTTTGGACAGTTGTAGCCAGGCCTTGCACATCCTGACACTTACCTTGCCAGCCCATTTCTTCTGCAGCCAGCAAGGCTGGCAAGGCTTTCCTGAAAGCCTCTGTAGCTGATAACAAACCTCCGGACTGATCAGGAGCTGTTACTGGCTGCAGAGGCCTTCAGGAAGGCCTTGCTGGCTGCAGAAGAAGAAGTTCCTGAAGGCCTCTGACAGCGAAAAGGAGGTTGGAGGTGACACATGCAAGTGAGGTTAGTCAGTGGATGACTTCATCTGAAAATAAGACTGGTGCCTTTTTTGGTGGCAAAAAATATAAGACAGGGTCTTATTTTGGGGGAAAAATGGTATAAGTAGCCCCAAAATTTCTGTTGCTAAGAGAGACAGTTGTAAAGTGAGTTTTGCCCCCATTTTATGATACAATTGTTAAATGGATCACTGCAGTTGTTAAGCTAATTAAATGAACCTGGTTTCCCCATTGACTTTGCTTGTCAGAAGGTCACAAAAGATGACCACAGGAACTTGTCATAAATAACATCACTTGCACATCACTTGAACTTTGATCTCATGACCATGAGGATGCTGCGATGGTTGCAAGTGTTAAGAGTAGCCATAAGTCACTTTTTTCAATGGTCACTATATGCACTGTTGTAAATCAAGGAGTACTTGTATTTCCTAATCTTGGCTACTTAAAGATGTGTGGATTTCAACCCTCTGAAATATCCAGCCAGCAAAGCTACTGAGGAATCCTGGGAGTTGAAGTCACCACACATCTTCAAGTGGCCAGGATTGAGAATACTATTTTAGGACAAGAAAATGGTGACCTTATTTCTGTCAAAGAAATGTTGTTTATCATGGAAAAATAGGCACAAGCAGGTCAATATGCGTAACTTGTGACCTACTTTGCTGTATGCAGCCTATCAGAACAGGATGTATGGAGTGAAGAAGATAGGAGATGAGTAGGTGAGATTCTAATGCTGAGAAGGGATGAGAGAGAGTAAGCATTGACGAAGCATCAAAGTTGTGTGATGCACAAGTGGACACAGAGGTGGAATCAGCAGATTCTGAACAGTTCTGGAGAACCAGGAGTGGAAATTTTGAGTTTTTTGGAGAACCGGCAAATCCCACCTCTGACTGGAGATTTTACAGTATCTTTTCCCTGCCATACCCACAAAGCCACGGCCACAGAACTGGTAGTAAAAAAAAAAATGAATACCACCACTGAGCAGACAATATTCTTTTCCCCACCCAATCAGTATGCTTCAGTAGAGTTTATACTGAAGAGCATTGAATTATTATTCTACCAAAATTCAACAGTTCCTGTATTCAGCTCGAGCACATGGAACGCTGACGGAAATGAAGCCATCTTGTCTATGCCTACCAGATCTGAGCTGCAGAAAACCCGGTGGCCACTAGCTGGCAGGCAAGAACACACTTATGCTGTCAATTTGCTACCATCTGGTGGTCAATTTGGGTTTTTGCAAGCCAGTTCTGGCAACCATAATACAATCCCACATTTTGTGGAACAACTTTCTTATGCCAACCTTTCCACCAAGTATCAAAGTGCGGGGAAAAACTCTTCCATTTTAGCTGCTCAGGATGACTGAAAATCTGTCAATTCTCATGGTCAGAAAACTACATTTCACGGTACTGAACAAAACATGTTATTGTTCAATGAAATTTTGGGGATAATAAACAAATCATTGACAAAGTGATTTATATATTTAAAGCACCCAAGGCCTCCTAAGAACTTAATACCTCTCTTCCTCCAGTTTGTGTCAACTGATTTCTCCAAGCCAAATCAGAAACTTTTCTAAGCTTACAATGCCTGTGGTATGGGAAGCCGAGCAGCAAATACGGAGTAATAAGAGGTACGCTGAGGAGTAAAATCCTATTAAACAGTTGTGAAGTAGGGAGAGAAACAAAGTAAGTGTAGCAGTTCAAGCCTTGTGTTCTCTTCACAACTTTCCAATCTTTGAGTGCTCTTCTTTGCTTGCCACAAATCTCCTGAACGGCTCTGTAGACAGATTTTGCTTTTGCAAAATTTGGAATGATCTCTCTCAGCTTCCTCTTGCCTAGATTAGCAAAGGCCCAACTTCTTTCTTCCAAGTTCCTCTCCTCTAGATAATGCAACTTTGATTACTCCCAGCTTCTTCAGCCCTTTTCAGTACTGCGTGCTGAATGTACTCAAAGGAACGGATCATTTTAAAATTATTTATTCCTTGGCTTAGCCTGCTGTATGCTGTTGTTCTGCAGGATGCATTGGTTGAATTAGGGCTGCTACAAAATAATGCCATGTTCTGAAATGGTCTGGAGAGATATAAAAAACATATAAAAGCGCAGCACTTAATTTAGGGAAAAAGTTGCCTTTAAAAAGCCTCCTATTTAAATAATTACCCCCAAAACTCATGCATGAAGGACTTGTTCTTCTGTTTTATGGCCTGAAATACAATCTTATGACTGAATTCTTGATCATGAAAGACAAATGGGAGAATCTGGATTTAATTTCTTATACTTCTTGGGGTCTTTAGATTCTAAAACTTAGCTATATATGGCAGGACAAGAACATCCAAAGGTATGTGTAGTTAATTTATTGGCCTCTTTGCAAAATGATGGACATAACGTCATGATCGAGTTCTACCCTTCTGAACATACTGTTGCTCTTGAATTGATCCACACCTCTTTCTTCTGATATTTATTCATTAGATTTGTGTGCCGTCCTCCTCCTCTGATGCATGCTTTTGTGTTCTTCTGAAGAACTGCATGTTGATGATGAAGAATTGGCTTAGGATGTTAAACGGCCCAGAGAAGAAATTTATGTGGCTTTTCCTTTATTATCTTTGTGTGGTAAAGCATCTGAGGCAAGGTTGATTCAGCAGGTGACTCCACAGATCCATCAGACAGATACTGGGCTTTTCTAATAAGAGAATGAGTCAAGATGTTGGCTAATACAAGCTGGAAGCCATGGATGCCTCGATCAGGGGTCTCCAATCTTGGCAACTTTAAGCCTGGAGGACTTCAACTCCCAGAATTCCCCAGCCAGCAAAGTTGAAGTCCTCCAGGCTTAAAGTTGCCAAGGTTGGAGACCCCTGGCCTAGATCACTAGCTTGGAGAGTCTATAGAATTTTAACAGAAAAGGAATTATTGAATTATTGAATTGGGATTTCCTAGTAATCCTGAATGTGAAATACACTAGCTGTTTCAGAGTAGCTGTCTGAAAAGACCATAGAGAAAAAATAAATAAATGAAGGCCTCTCTCTGTCACCATGCTGAAATAAGGTGACACTACATGCTTCAGTTAATAGCTGGCATTTACAAGAGAAGAAAAAGCTCTATTGAGCCAAAAGAAATGGTTGCCTCTTCTTGTCTTCCTTCAAGAGTAGAACAATGACTAACTAACATGACTACAGCTTAATAATGCATGGGAGTTAATAATGCATAACTCGGCAGACACCCCTGCGCTCATGCTATTCAGTTCATTTACAGGCGTCACCAGAAACTGAATCTCCCATGTAGTGGCTTATCTCTCCCTCCCCAACTCTGAGAGAAGCACTAAAATAATGTAACCTCTCTTCGCTTTTTGACATGATTTATTTGTAAAGTCTGGCTGGCAAAGGAGAGATGCTGATGCTAACAACCGAGCAGGAATTTATTCTCCTACTTTTACTACCCCTTCCAACCGTACCCGCACACATTTTAACAGCCTCTCACACAATAGCCACTGAGCGCAGGGCAACCGATTCAAGAAGGTCCTCTGGAGTTGGGAAAAGTTGTGATTGTTTTGCCCTACACCGCCTCGACACCAGTGGGTCAGGGCCCCTGTCACCCTTTCAATACCCAGAGTCCTATTCAGTGCCTGAAGACAATTCCCTCAGCAAGGGGTAAAAAACAAGGGAGGTAAAAGAGGCAATCTCTTTCAGGATTGAGAAGGATGGCGAAAGGTGAAGAAAGAAGAACCCTGCTCCCCCCGGGGAACAGATGAGAAGTTAGACCCTGAGAAAAAAAGGAAAATAACTCAACACATGATCCACCGTCAATAGACAGTGCTCAGAGCTTTCTGCTACATTGGGCAATTTGAGCGGCTCTCTTTGTGATGACAAAGACTGCTGTACACAAGCAAGATCTTGCCTGACCAACTTGTTCAGTGAGCTATGATTTATACACAGGGTACACACAGCCAATGTGAAGGTACAAACTTGTTTCTCTTGCCTCTCCAGCCATTGCCCACCCCAGAATTTTCTTCTCTCTCTCTCCTCTCCCCTCCTCATTAGTTTCAGCCTGAGGTTAAGAGAACTGAGAATGCTGATGTCAACATGATTAGAACTCCAGGGCCATCGTAGACCAGGATGAGGAAACATGAAACTTTGAGGCAAGAACATCTTGCAGTGAAAAACCAATAGAAACTGTAATGGAGCAAGAAAGTCCTGGGAAATTATTCAGTCGCCAACTTTCCTGGAGTCAGTGACTTAAGTTAGCTCTTGTGAAAAAGAAAAAAAGTCATTGCCCAGACTAAATGACAACAATACTGGCTAGACATACACAAGACTGCTATATTTCCATTCTTCAATAAAGAGACACATGATCCGTATATTATGCAAACCATTTCACAAGTTGGATATGTTGTTGGCTAACAATCTACCAGTTGGTTATATGTTGGCTTGATTTCTGATTGATGCATATATTATTTGTGTGTGTGTGTGTGTGAGTGATTGAATGTATTTGTATCTGAATACACTTTCTTAAATAACATTTTAAAAGGTATTTTCTCACCATGTACACATTTTTGAACAATAAGTTCCAGATTAATCTTCTGAGAAACCTGAATAATGAAAAAGAGACATGGAAGGATAAAGATATTTTGTGGACCAAAACAAACAAAAAACAACCCCAAATTAAAGTCATAACTTTAGAGTTAATATATGATTGCAAAAAGTCTAAGAGAAAAAAGTTGTCTATCAGTTATGGAGATGGTTCCTAAGAATATTACCAACTGGGGTTTTTCAAACTTGGCAACTTTTAAGATGTGTGGACTTCAGCCTTCAGAATTCCCCAATCAATATGTCCACAGATCTTGAAAACCACTGGTATAGTTTATAAGAAAAAACAGTCAATTTATTCTGAACCCAAAGAGATGGGTTACTTCACTTAAGTAAACAGAAACTGACAGATGTTGCATATACTTTATCATATGAGAAGTTAAAAATACTTGAAGAAAAAGGGGAAGAAAAAGATCAAATGGATGGACAGGACCAATGATACTGCATCCATGTCACTGGAAATACTGTCACTTTTTTAAAATTCAAAAGCAATTATCCATGCAATCCTAAATCCTGATTTAGGACATCCAAATTCATCAAATGTTGTGGTCCTCTTTTGGAGTTGAGAACTCCATCACAAAATTCAAAACCATACAAAATCTGAAGGATAACTATGTTCTGACTAGCATCTTAGCCTGAGAGATATGGTTGGGGTTCAATTTGAGAACAAAATCCTCAAGTACCCGAAGCCTCCTCGCTGACGGACCGTAGATCATGACTCTCTGCGGCTATGGTCTGTGCTCTTTCATTGGAGAGCCCCGATCGTTACAATTAGAGGCTGAAGCTGCCTTGGAGGGGCAGCAGAGTAAGAGGAAGCCGCAAGCCAGGTTGAGGGGAACCGCATCTCCTCCCCTGGGTTTGGTTTTTTTTCCCCCGAAGATGACTGCAGTGGTGGTTTAAAATGGCCACCCCGAAGAGGAGGACTCAGCTGGATTAAGATTTGTTCAGGAGGGAAGAAAGAGGTGGATAACATCTGAACCGGGACAACTGGGCAATACAACTAAACAAAAGTACCCCAGGATTAAGGTAACATGGAATTTTTAAGAAAAGAAAAGTGAGCAGCAAAATTACAAAGGGACAGGGAAAAAAAAAGAAAATATTTTTGATAGCTAAGCGGGGCTTCAAACTGGGAAAGGAAGAAGCTGGAACGAAAGATTTAACTAAATTGGACTGAAATATTTTGGGAATAAACAGACATAAAATAAAGCTGGACTTAAGATTGTCAAAAAATAATAATGATAAAGTTTACACATTGGAGACTGGATTGTGCTGGAATATTGAGGTTCGAAAAACCCTAAATAAAAAAATAAGGGGAAAAGGTGAAGACTTTGTATAATGGAGAGTGCCACCTTTTGATAAAAACTTGAGCTCAAACAAAAAAGGAAAGCATCCTGTTTCTGAATGAACTTGTGTGGACATAACATTAAAGAAATATTGAAACAAAGTAAGAATCTTAGAAATCGAAAGCAGAACCAGAATAAAGAAAAAAGCAAGGAAAGACTGACTGTGGGATTGATTGATGTTTTTGGTATAGACCCTCAGCTGGAATAACTGAGAACTTTAGGAAATTGAAAGAAGAAAGAAGGAAAGTAAAAGTGTTTTTTGTGTGTGTGTGGACTTTAATGATCATAAAATATAAGAGTGTGTAATGATGATATCTCTTCGGGAATTAAAAATGGAACTTTTTAATGAGAAAATTACTATAGGAAAGAGGTGAATCACTTTGCTCTGTGTTAGAAAAAATGGAAATGGCAATTGAAGAACAAGAAGAAAGAGCTTCAGAGGAGGAGGAGTTGATTCAAGGAGAAGACATTTTAAATAGATAATTAACAAAAAGAACGCAACAAAGAAGTGGGGAAAGAAGGAAGGTTAAAAAGTTGAAATTTAAGAAGGCAATCAAAATGGGGAATACCTGTGAAGTTAGGAAAGGCAGAAAGACCCAGCAGAAAAGGGGAAAGGAAGATATCAAGAAAGAGAGGGATATAAACTGGAATGAGAAAAGATATGGGGAAAAGAGGGGGAGAAGCAGTAAGAAACAGGTGCATGAAATAAAGAAATACGGAAATAGTAAAATGTTGAAAAGAAATTGTTTTTTCAGAGATAATGGTTGATGAATTAAAAAGGGGATTCTGCAGGGTGACAAGGGGTAATAAGAATGATTCTGCAATTAAAAATATTTAGAAAATAGGGTAATGTAGATACTGATAACTCTTATTAAAAAACAAGGGGGGGAAATATGCTGCGGAATCCAAATGAAAAGATGAAAAGTTTATTGTTGTAACTTCTTAAAAATAATGGTTTATTGGGAATCATGATGAGGGAATAAAGGTATATTCTAATCATTGAGGTGTCACACTCAAAACAGTAAAAGGGGGAAACCAATACTTGTGGTTTTTTTTTAGTGTTAAAATTTGTATTAATCTAGAATTTATAAAAATAATGTGTAATGGAAAAGGAATATGACAGACTAAAGAACCAGCTAAATTAATAAGTTAATATAGACTATTAAAAGCAAGGAGAGACATTGGTAACTTTATTATTATTATTATTATTATTATTATTATTATTATTATGCAAACACATATTGTTTATCTTTATTTTTAAAATAAATATTAAAGGATTATATTCGAAATAATTGAAATGAAACAAAAAGAAGTTTCGATTGAGATTAATAAAGAGGCTAGAATTAATGTGTTTGTTTCTCTCCTTGCTGAAAATTTGGAATGGAAAAGGTAATAATAGAATTAAGTATGCATATATGAATGTATAATTGCTGTCATATTTGTATGTAAAGGTGATGACCTAGAAATATGTTGTCCACTAAAAAGAGATTTTTGTTTTAATGTGAAAAACTGAATAAAATTTGTTAAAAAAAATCCTCAAGTACCCCAGAGCCAATCCTTGGTCCCCATTAATCAGTTGGCCAAAGACAGCATTATATTGATCCAGAATGGTTCATGGGTTAAAGGTGCTGGGCTTGTCAGCTGGAAAGCTAACCTGCCTTTGTTTGAGACCCGAGCTCCGTATGATGGGAAGAGCTCCCATTACTTGCCCCATCTCCTGCCCACCTAACAATTTGAAAGCATGCAAATGTGAGTAGATAAATAGGTAGCAGTTTGGTGGAAAGTAGCAGCATTCCAAGCACCTTGGAATTCCAAGCACCTGGCCACATGCTGGCCACATGACCATGGAAGTATCTTTGGATTGGTTCCTACCACCCACTAGATTCAGATACAACTGAACATGGGGAATCTTTACCTTTGACTTTACTTTTACCTTTTGACTTTTGACTGTAAAGATACACTTGAAATAAGAGCATATTTCACAATGAAGGAGGGGGGAATTTTATTTTCATTTCTGATAAAGGATTCTTTACAACCTTGGCAACTTTAAGCCTGGAGGACTTCAACTTTGGTGGCTGGGGAATTCTGGAAGTTGAAGTCCTCCAGGTTTAAAGTTGCTAAGGTTGGAGACCCCAGAATGAACCACTATAGGCTGAATTAAAACAGAATTAAGTCAAGGTGAACAAAAGTTACTCTTTTCCCCAAAACTCTCTTCCTCAGACTTGAAGTAGTACACGTGGTTTATTTGATGGTTTAGATATGAATTATTTTAAACTGCTGTTTTTGATCCAGATTATGCACAACATCTGTTTCTCCTTATTTGCAGAGATGTGCAGCTGGCTCTTTTCACTTGCAAAAAAAAAGAAAGAAAGAAAAGAATTGGAGATACTGCTACAAACTGTTACAGCAGGGTAGGGTGGAATTAACAGAGAGAGAGACACACACACCAATACATACACACATTGTTTAAAAATAAAGATTGCCAATATAATCCTTGGCAAAGAGATATACCATTCCTTCTCACCCAAATCCTCTTTGTCAATGTTTCCATATTTTATAGCAACCCTTCTCTATCTAGTCCACAGCTCTAAAATCTGAACATTGGAATGGACTTTTCCAACAGTGTTATTATTCAAAATGACAATGAGTTTGTGTAAGTTTTAACAATCAAGAGACTTTTGGACCTTGAACTGCCCTCTTCATATTGTTTTCTCCTCCACCAATCGGACCTGTAAATTCAGAGATCATTGCCTAATAACTAAAGGCAGACCAGAATTTCAGATTACAAAAACACTAGGCTGACATTTTTCATTTCACATTCCCTCTTTTTCTCCCATGCTATCTCATTCAACTGATCTAATGTCCAAAGAATATTACAGTATTTATTTGTTGGCTTCCATTGGTAGCATGGGAGAAAAAAGTTTTTAGGGGAGGGAAGACTTCCTATTTTGGGGCAGACCTATGGGGTTTGTTATTGGGTTAACTTATCGTTTTTTTTACTCTAAGATTCCCTTCATGGTTTAAGCGAACAAACATCACAGCCCAAAACATGTGATCTGTGTAGGAGGATGTATATCTGTCCCCCCCCAATGCCTTGGAAATTATTCAAATATTATTGAATAATTGAATATTCAAAAATTATTCAAATATCCCAATTTTACAAAGAAGCAGGAAAAAGAAAAATAAGCTGAGTTGGATCCACTTATTTCCCATTCTAAAATAACGTTTAAAATTGAACTTGTGGCTCTTACTTGCAGCAAAACTTACACATTTCCATAGACTTGGAGTTGTCCATTTCATCTTTTAACATGTCAAACCCAGAGAAGTAAGACAAACATTCCAAATGGATGTGAAGGACTTGGAAATGACCAAATGTCAAGTACTTTAGAGCTGCCCCGGATGATTATTATGGTTGGTTACGTAGTCAGCCAAATGTTTAGACTGGAATTGGTATTTTATCCACCTATTGATTCCTTCCCAAGGATAAGGGATACGCAGAGGTTCTTATTTCATGATGTTAAAGGTATCATTGCAGATGGATGATGATGATGATAGTTCCACTGGAATATGGTGCAAAATACAAGTCACTTATTATTTCCCAGATCCACTATTTCACTAATCCATCAATCAGAGTTTTAGAGGTGCCGATGGTAAATGTATACCTGAATGTATGCCTTATGTTGATATCATTACCCTCACTGCAGGCTAACTCTGCCGACAGCCTACAGCCATGATGGCAAACTGCGAGCGGTCACCCGGATGAGCCGCACTGCTCATGCGTGCATGCTGCCCACCTTGATTGTTGGGAATCTGGCGTGCATGTGCAGAGGTGCAGGGCTGCACAGGAGATGCTCACATATGTGCAGAGATGCATGGGGTGCACACAGGGGTCTTGCATGCATGCACAGGGGGGATGGGGGGCACACACATTCTCTTCTGGGTGCTGGCATGTGAGCTTGAGTACACACACAATTTTCGGCACAGGAGCCCAAAAAGGTTAGCCACCACTGGCCTAGAGTTTGATCCTGATGGAGTTCAAACCTTGACTCAGCTTTCCATTTTTTCAAGGTCAATCAAATGAGGACTCAGATTGTTGGGCATAGTATGCTAACTCTGTGAACCGCTTAAGAGAGGTCTGTAAAAGCACCCATGGAGCACAACATATTGTAAGCTTAGGTTCTATCATCATCATCATCTAAGATATTCAAAAACTTCTCAAACCATTTGGAAAAAGATATAAAATGCACAACAATCATTTTAAAACATTCAAAACAAAATGCAGCAGAGAAAAGAGAGAAGAACGAAAACAAGAGCCGCTTGTTCAACAGCCATACAAAGAGAGCCATACATGAAGAGAAAGGTGCTCAACAGGTGCCTCAATGATGTAGTAATAGACTTCACACAGACACACACTTTCAGCTCACGAAGCACTCCAGACTGCAGGTGTTGTAACAAAGAAAGCCTTCTCTGGAGCAATTGCAGGCTCACACTTTGTGATCCTTAGACACAAGGCAAGCAATCTCTCCTATAATCTCGGTGACTGATTAGGTCTGCAATGGGGAAGGCAAATTACAATTTTGAAATGTAGAACATCTACTTCAGCTTGTCGCAGAAACACTTGACTAACTCGCTGGCTGATTGGTGTGTGTGCTAACAAGTTGGCATCGACTCTCAAATGATCACATGGATGATTTTCTTAATGATGATCTGTCCACAACCTGGCCTTTCAAATCTTCCAATGGGCACTCATGGCCACTAAAAATACGTCTATGCCAGGGGTGTCAAACTCAATTTCATTGACGGTTGCATCAGGGCTGTGGTTGATCTTGGCATGGCCAACTTGGGTGGGTCTGGCTAACTGGATGGGCATAGCCAGTTTGATGCCACTTACTGGGCATGGCCAATATGGTGGGTGTGGCCAGCTTGACACCACTCCCCAAACTGCTGGCATGTTTCCTCTTTGCATTGGGTAAACCAGGCCAAAGTGATGCAGGCTGCCCTCTTACATTTTCCAGGATGGCCCCTCAGGCCAGATCTGACCACATTGCGGACCAGATCTGGCCCACGGGCCTTGTGTTTGACACCTTGATGCTGGTCATCCTCTTTTTCTTGTCCCTTCCACCTTTCCTACCATACAGCCTTTTTCAGAGAGGTAGATTCTTGCAACATCTGTCCAAGTTGGATAACTTGAATTTGGTCACTTGTGCCTTAAGTGAGAACTCTGGGTTGATTTGATGGAAGTTTCATTTGTTTGTTTTCTTAGCTATCCACAGTATTTCTCCCAATCGAAGTTCAAAATTGTCAATATTCTTTCTAACCTGACGACTACTACTACTACTACTACTACTACTACTACTACTACTACTACTCTTCTTTCTAATCTAACTTCTTCATAGACCAACTTTACTTTTGTAGAGTATCACGCAGAATATCATGGCTTGCACAATTCTGATTGTAGATACATACCTTAAGTCCTATTTATAAAAGCAATGCTCTTCCTAAATTCATTTTAGCAGGTGGCTACTGACATGTGAAAGGAGAGGAGAAACTTACAGCGCCGTCCCCCAAATTTATGACAGCTGAAGCACACTTGAAAGTCTAATAAGGATTACCTGCTTCACAGGTAGCCTACCATTCACTTTCCCTAGTCTGTTCTGATAGGCCAGAAGGATTCAGAGCAGTGATCCATGCAGGGATGTCCAAAAAAGAGAGTGTTTTGCTGTATCTTTTGCACTGTATTCATTAAATGATTCAGTTGCTTCTACCTTTTATAAGTGATAAGAAGAAGAAGAAGGCAAAGCCAGCATATTAATTCATGCAGAGAAGCAATATAAAACTTCCTCTGAAGCTAACTTGAGCTTCAGATAGCAAATTGACACTAGGCTTTTTTTTTTTGTTTAACTGTAAACTTTTCACTGAAAATAGAATGAAGGATTTTACTCTCTAATTTCTGTCCTGTGTAATAAGCTATCGGAAGTGCTTACCAGTTTGGAGTAATTTCTATGCACCGAAGTATTCTCATGGTCTAGTCTGTTTTGACCTATCCAAACAGCTAATTTGGGCCTCTTGAACAGGAAAACTATTAAAAATCTCCCTATGGGAACCCAAACAAATTGAATTATTTGGTTTTGAATTCTGAGAATCTTGATGCCTTTTGTTACTCCTACTGAAACTCATGGATATTCATGCTACTATCCAGGGCTTGTGGATTAAACAATAGAAAACTAATGTGGGTAGATGCCACACAGTTTCCCCAAACCTGATGCTGTCAAAACATGTTTGGAATAAAACAGTGGGATACAATGCTGGATTTGATCTGGGAACTCAATAAATGTTTGTATGAAAGGGTTTGGTTGTTTAGTTGTTTAGTTGGATGATTAGTGGAGATATTGATCTAACTGAGGAAGTACTTCAGTCAATCCACTATTGACCTCACCCCATTCCTAAATGGCCCTGTCCTATTGTCCCTATTTAATTGTACCTATTTTCTGTATTCTTATTCATTTTTATAGTTATACCTATTATTTTGTAAGCGATTGACAAATCAAATCAAATAAATAAATAAATTTTTCAGTCGAAGAAGAACTTGGTTTATAAGCTGTATTTTTGAAAATTAAAAAGGGATGTGATAAATGAAAAGGAAGATGGCAGTTTTTTGTTTATTTAGGTTATATTAATTATTGTAGGATATCTTTTAACAATAATTTTGAGGTCATTGCTTTATTGACCAATGTACTATATCTTTATCAGTCACTCTGAGATAGTATGAAGACTAATATTACCCTGGATAAAGATTTAAAGCTAAATCACCTTGCCAGTTGATATCTATCTTTGATAGAGGAAGAATATTTGCTTCTTTGGATTTTTTATTTTTGGGATGCTTACAAGCAAATAATTGAACATAGAATATAGAATATCAGAGTTGGAAGGAACCTTGGAGGCCATCTAGTCCAACCCTCTGCTCAAGATGTCCAGTCTCTTCTTAAAAACCTGCAGTGATGGAACACCCACAACTTCTGAAGGCAAGCCATTCCTCTAGTTAATTGTTCTCACAGTTAGGAAATTTCTCTTTAGTTCTAGGTTGCTTCTCTCCTTGATTAGTTTCTATCCATTGCTTCTTGTCTTGCCTTCTGGTACTTTGGAAAATAGGCTAACACCCCTTCTTCTTTGTAGTGGCCCCTCAAATATTGGAAGACTGCACCCTTAGTCCTTCTTTTCACTAGACATACCCAACTCCTGCAACCATTCTTCATATTTTTTAGCCTCTAGCATTGCACTTTTTAATAATACAATTATGCATGTGCACATGCAATAATTGCTTCCAAGTATGCTTTAACATTAGCACATTACTCTATATAACTTTATACAAGAGAGAGCTATGATAGTGTATTGCATTCCGAAATCTCTTGTGCCTCATTATAATTCATATTATTGTGTATCCACTATAATGCTTTTCCCCTTCTCCTAAATTACTCTACCCTTTGTGATTTGCAGCAAGGCATGTATTTAAATGGGTAGCAACAAATATTTTTTCTCATATATATCAAAATTAGCCACTGTTCTTGTTATTTCATATATCTCCATCTCTGCTGAATAGTTGGGTCACCCATCCATTTTGTTTAAAAGATATGTATACAACCAGCATTTGAACTGTGTTATTTAAAGCCTTTGGGGTTTGGCCAGAATTAGGGATTGAGCAAGCAAAGAGAAACATGTGTAATATTTAAAAGCTCTTTCAAAATCAAGAAGAATGTGAAGTGATTTTAAACATTAAAGGCTCTTTCAAAATCAAGAAGAATTTGACATGACTTTAAACACAGGCCCCAAAAATAGCTACTTAGGAGGCAGATATACAGATGTAATGGATGGAGATTTAATTGCAAATTATGGGATATGATTCCAAGTATGGGGCATGTTTTTACCCTGGTTCATTGTTTCTTATGGCTGAATGTTAAATTAATAACAATACAAAACATTATTTTTTTTCCAGATTCAGAAGTTGCATTCTTTGCAGTCTTACAAGACTGACATCAGGCACAGTTTAAAAAAACAGTACCAAAAATGGAGAAAAAAGTGCTATAAAACTCACTTCAGGTTGAAAGTCTGACACTGTCTATTTAATTTTACTTTAAGTAGATTGAAAGCTTAAAACATTAGTAGTTTCTACTTCCTAATTGGGTTTAGAAAAAGAGAATTAAGAGTTGGAGAGAATGGATATTTATTATATGTGGTGAGTAGGCAACGATAATAGAGTTTCTATATATTTTTGTACTTTTTATTTGATTTCTGATTTATTGTTATGTATCAATAATCTGCAATCAGTTTTGATTCATTTGACTGAAGCAACAAAGGAGTAAGCAATAAATTATTTTGGCTTTGTTAGATTTGCAATCAGCATGTATGACCATCAAGACAGTGGTAGACGATAACATTTCAAGGTTTAAATGAAATGTCTTTGGTGAAATTTTCCAACCCAGCCAAAAACTGACCAGAAAATAAATCTCTCTTTATGGAGATAATAAAATTGGACAACTACCCAAAACTTTCAATATAGTACAGCCTTATTCTTCTGAAGTTCAGTGAGATGTATATATAATAATATTGTTGCTTCCCATTTTTGCCCCAAAGAATATTTGTGATGGAGACTGGATTGAGGATTTGTGGCTAGTCTTAAATTACCTATAGTGTATTTCCAAAGATGAAGCTGGGCTTGAGTTTAGAACGTTCTTAATTCTTCTTGCCTTAATTATTATACCATACTGCTGTAGAATAGTACAATGCTTTCATAAATGTAAAGAATCAATAAAACTTTTATAAGCATCTGCTTTTCTTTTTAAGGCAACCAAGGATGAAACAAGAATTACATAAATAACAGTGGGAAAGCATAGTCAATAAAAGAGTTGACCATTTCAGATACCTGGTTAAAGTACTGATTGCTAAAAAACATGCAGAAAAATGACTCCACATTTAAAAACGTACATTGGTTTTTCCTGTCAGAACAATTTTAAGCAAGGAAATCACATGCTGATCACCAAAGAATTAATTGATTCAGCAGTTGTCTACTCAGATGATTTTCAAGAACTTCCCCCTTCCTTCCCCAAAATAAAAGCTATATAATCAATCTATATTTTAGCGCAAAGAGCTTTTGCTTTCAAAAGCACGCTAAGAGGATCTTGAAAATAAAAGGCACACACAAAAGTACTTTGTAGTGGGCAAGAAACCACTTTAATTTACAACACTGCAGTATAAGGGATAACTTTATTCAACAGAACATTTTGGTAAAGGGATAGTCCGCATAAGCTTTGCCTTAGCTTGATATTAATACTCACACAGGAAAATAATTTCCAGTGCATACATAAACAAAAAAAATCAACCTATATCAATCAAATAAATAGGTAATATGGAGGCTGTTTCAGTTCAAGAACAGTAGGGTACACGTTTTCTTTTTCATTGCCACGTATTTTGAGAGCCAGGAAACTCTACAGAATAGTCTGGCTGGCTGAAACTAGATAACTGGACTTCTAGACATAGAAAGACATATAAAAATGACCCCATAAAAAGAGATGCCAGTCTTTGAACTACCAACGTCATCAGCGGACAATCCTGAATAGGATTTTCACCTCATACAGCATCTGTTGTATAAATGGGGCATAATATCTTCCCCTCAAGTATGACTACAGGTTCCTACGTCAAACTGTAGATCACATAGTAACTGGCTCAGTGGTGGGATTAAATTTTTTTTACTACCGGTTCTGTGGACATGGCTTGGTGGGAGTGGCAGGGGAAGGATACTGTAAAATCTCCAGTCAGAGATGGTACTTGCCGGTTCTCCGAACTACTCAAAATTTCTGCTACTGGTTTTCCAGAACTGGTCAGAACCTGCTGAATACCACCTCTGAACTGGCTGGAAGCTGAGGGTCCAGTATCTGATTTTTTTAAAAAAAAAATATCAATGATACTTCACTCCAATGGATAGATGGCCTAGACCAAGTTAAATTCGATTCCATTGAGGGACACATCAAGGTTGTGTTTGACCTCGGGGAGGCTGGGATGGGGGTGGCCAGGATGGATGTGGCCATTTTGATGTCACTCACATCAGGGGGGCACTGTGGCACCCCGAGTGCTCTGTTAGCGAAAATAGGCTCCTGAGATCCATTTTCAGCTGTGATGGCCTCCTGTCGCCCTCTGCCAGTGAAAACAGAGCTCAGGTGGACAATGTGTGTCTCCCTGGGCCCCATTTTTGCTGGCAGAGGTACTGTGGGGCCGGTCCTTTGCTGTTACCAGGCTGGCCCCTTGGGCCAGATCTAAGCACCCCTGCGGGCCTAGACACTGGTATTTGAACATAGATCTTTTTAACATTTATATTTTATTGTGTTTTATTAATCTAGATGAAACAATATATATTGCTAGTCCATGTATGATATGCCATCTGCTAAATAAATAAATAAACAGAGCAGAACGACTAGGAATCTTGAGTAGTAGTTTAACCACAATTGCAGCCCGTTGGCCGCCATATAAAAGCAACTCTCTGGATTGCGAACCAGCAAATATCTTTGCCTCTTCTGGAGTCTCAGTGCTGTGGGAAGTCTGGGAAAGAGACGTGGCAATCCCTTCTTTTGCCAGCGCTGTACTTGGAAAACTGAAGAAGGGAGCAGTGGAGGACACCCTCAAGGAAAAAGAATCTTCAGCCAAGCTTTTGTGGTGTGCTTAAATGGCTCCTGTTGCCCATCCTGACAAAACCCAGCCCAGCCACAGAGACAACTTATTATTTTTCCTAAACGGCCAAAAAATAGCCAGGGTGCACCTCTTTGCAAGGAGCTGCAAAAGGCTGATGCAAGTTTGGGAAGAGTCGATGAAACAAAGGCACGGAGGATATAATGGGCCCTGTCAACAACCTCCCGGGAAGGCCTTGTGTTACTTTCGAAGCTGCTGTTTTCAGTTTACTGATGTAATTCCTGGTCCTCATTAACTCAGTGTGGGAGTACATTAACCTCTTTTTCCTGAAGTGAGGACTGGTGGATTGTAGGGAGGGGAACAATACTCTGTCAGAGTAAATGGGCAGATCACCAACAGGAAAAATGGGGCAGGATTGGAAGTTTTAACTGCCAGACTTTGATAATCCCCAGTGGGTTTTAATTAACAAGAAGGAGGAAGGCAAGTTATTACAACGGGGCCTTTGCAGAGCCTGAAATGCTGAAATGATAATGTAGGAGAGACAATGAAGGAACTGGAGTGTGTATTTATTCCATTCTGAGCATTATAGGACCCAAAGTACCTCACATACCTCACATCTGTGCTCAATCTTTTCCATTTTTAATGGGTGGTTTATAGAAAAGTTGGAAACGGATATATGGATGTATTTCTAATTCACTCCTGTTTTTTCCTACAGGACGTAAAAAGAAGGTTCTGATGAGACATTTCCTAGACCCTTTTCTGAAAATAATATCAGAATAGGAAGAAGGGTTTTTATACTATTCTAAAAAAATAATAATCTGCAGAATCAATAAATAGAGCTATGCTGGGTTGAATCAAGGCGATACCACATGCATTTAAAATTGCTCTTCAAAATCTGTTGCGGCCAGTGAATGCTGCTGGGTAATGGACCCACAAGGATTTCACCGGCACTGCTTGCTATGTTTGTTTCCCACTCTGAAGGAATGGACTTGAAAGTTCAAGAGTTTCCATCACAATGGGTAAGGCAGAGGTGGGGTGAGAAGGCAGAGAGATTTGCCTTTTTTAATATCCTGATTTCTTTACATATGGAATGTTCATATTGTGGGAAGAAATATCCACCTGGCTCAGTTCCAAGCCAGGAGAAAGGCACTGGAGACAAAATGGAGGCTGATTGGGGAAAAGGTCCATTTATTGATGAAGCAGAACCACCAAGCACGTGTGATTCTGGGTAGCTGACCACATGGAGTTGAGAGTGGGGGGGTGGGTATTTATATCTTCTTTTGGGGTTTGCACTTGAACTTCCTGTTCCTGTGCAAGAACTTGTATTCTATTGGCTGTTGTCAGACTCCTGTGGGGCCGTGTACAAATCCTAGGAGTTTGTCTGAGCTAAGTTTGGTTGAAGTTTGAACTTCTGGGTGTGGTGCAACTGAGATGATGCAATGAAGAAGCTTTGGGCAATTCCTATTGTGGCTGAGGGCTAATCCTACTTTTGAAATATTATATTCTGCTTTTTTAATATTTTGCAAAATATTTCATTCTTCTAGGAGAGGGGTGGGGGCTAACTTTCTACAATATCCATAGGGCCCACGTGAGCTGTTAAGTGTCCATTATAACTCATAATGATATCACATGCATCATGTCATTTGCATGATGACACCCATAATGCACGTGGTATCACTTGCCCTTCCTGTGAAAGCCACAACTTTCAAAATCTGGTACCTTTCAGATATTTTGTCCTATCTGGTCAGCAATATAAGCAAGGATAACTGGAGCTGTAGTTCAAAACAGTTGGAGAACAAAAAGCTCCCATGGAGTGCAATCTACAAAGACATTTTGCAAAGACCTACCTAGTTTCTTACTCTCAGGCTAATGCATGTTTGTTCAAAGAGATGAGTTAAAGAATAAGAGATTCCACGTTGAGATAACAACCCATAGACCACATTTGAAAAAAAAAAAAAAAGGATTAGAAAATATCATGTTAATCTACTACACAGAGACCAATTTCATCACACAGCTTTTGCCAATCCATCATGAAAGAGATGAATTTTCTTTCACTGGACTTCTCTTCCCTCTCTGCCAAGAACTAAAAAGCACCTACTTAGTTAAGATACCTTGCTTTCCCCAAGCTCCTGTAAGTCTCTGAAAGGAACTCCTAAGCAATTCCCAGCAGGCTGGGAACTCTAAGACACTTCAGCTAGTTATTTACAATCCAAGCCACATCATTTACTGTCCTTTAAGATGATTCACAGCCTCCTGCCTGGAGGAATTTACAATCAAAATGTTTAAAGAGGGAGAGCCAGAAAGATTTGATAAACTCTGGCACTTCCACATAAGGCAGTAGTTCAAAAGTGGCTCAGGAGCTCCGTAAACATGTTGTACCAGTTGGAAAAGTGGTCTTCTTGAAATGTTGTGGTTCTATGGCTGGTTTCTTTTCCATCTGCCTCAGTGGGCTCCATCCCAGCTCCTGGGCCTCTGGTCTTTGAAAAGAAAGGGGGCTGGAAGTCTGTTCAGTTTGTTCTCATAGGAATCCCTAGGATTTTGATTTTATGATTTTGCAAAGGCATACATAGTACAGAGGCTGACATGGGGGAGGGAGATACAAGCCCATTCATTTCATTTCTCCTTTGCGTAGCAGTAGAGATGAGAGTGCTTTTATTATCCTTCAGGGCAAAACAATTATTTTGTGCTCCTTGTTTTCATGTTTTAAAGTCAGCAGGCTGGCTGGACAATGTTCCCAGATTGTTTTCACGCTACACTTGAAAGACTGGGGAATGGAAGAGTTTCAATGTTTTTCAACGCTCAAATTTAGGTTTATTTTTCCTTTTGAGCTATTGGGGTGGGTTTCTTTCTTTTTTTTTAAATGTGGAAAGGACTTTTCCAGAATGACTTACAAAGAAAAATTATATTCTTAATTCTCTCCTAAATATCAGCGAAATCAGGATTGAATCTGAGTTTTTTTTTCATATGCCAAATCTATTGATATAATTCTTCCTCTAATACTTTTAGGAAACCAATCTTTTTCTTAATTAAAAACAAAAATCCACCATTTCAAATCAGGTTAAATTTCAGAATGATTTCAAAAGAGCAAGCCAGCAAGACAGAATTCTTCCAGGTGTTATGAAATGAATGCAGAATTCCCACAGCTTGCATTATAAGTGAAGAAACATGTAACCATAAACTGGCTATTCCAAATTTTGAAAATATATATATATATGTGTGTGTGTGTGTGTGTTACTTATATATATTTAAGATATCGCAGGTACTTACATGTGTGCTATTCAGCTTCCTTCGGGTATTATCCCACGTCATCGTAGCTGTGCTTTTAAAGTTGTAGCAACGTTTCAGCAGAATCTCATCTGCCATCATCAGGCTTCTGTATGGATCCATATAGAAGCCTGATGATGGCAGATGAGATTCTGCTGAAACGTTGCTACAA
>BLBF01000016.1:19501593-19531708 GCA_015471245.1 Laticauda colubrina
TCTTTCTTTCTTTCTTTCTTTCTTTCTTTCTTTCTTTCTTTCTTTCTTTCTTTCTTTCTTTCTTCTTTTTCTTCTTCTTCCTCCTCCTTCTTCCTCCTCCTCCTCCTCCTCCTTCTTCTTCCTCCTCCTCCTTCTCCCCTCCTCCTTCTCCCCCTCCTCTTCCTCCTCCTTCTTTTTCTCCTTCCTTTTAGAGCACCCCCCTCCCCGTACTTTGCCTCCTGGGGGGGCATTTTTTCTCCCAGAAGGCTTCCCTGGGGTCCAGGAAGGCAAAAAGGAGCCTGGAGAACAAAGCAGTCAGCGATGTCGGGCATGCGTGCAATATCATGCATGCGCAATAAGGACTGTCTGGACAGGGAGGGAGGGGCGGGTGGAGAGGGGCGGGGCCAGCCAGGGGCACAATTTGCCGGTTCTCCAAAATGCACAGAATCATAACAACCAGTTCTATAGAACCTGTCTGAACTGGTAGAATCCCACCCTTGCTTTTTTCTATACCCTCTGAAAGTTTTTCTCAACGTACTAGCTCTGCCGAAGAAGCTTCTTGGATGAGAAGCAAAACAACTTCAAAGAAAAACCAGAAAGTCCAGTTGCCTCTTGGGAAAAAAAGCACCTTTGGGACAACCGCCTTGCTTAGCAACAGAAATTCTGGTCCCCAGTGCACTTATAATTCAAGGGCTATCTTGTACATGGTAACAATAGTTCAGATACTCCAGATCTTCCATTTGATCTTAGAGGACTTTGATAGGATCTTATCCATACCAGATCAAATATTCTCAACACTCCAGGATTTTTTCTTGCTGCAACAGCAATAAGGACAATGCAGATTGTTTGTCTCCTCTTCAGGCCCTCCAGCTCACAAAGAAATGTTCAAAGGTAAAAAATCATTTTAAATTTAAATTGCCCTGTTTCAAGCTCAAACACTTCTAAGATGATTTTGGTTTTTGCGCGCAAAGGAGTTGCTTCGCACTTGAAGTAACTCTTTCAAGCACAAAAAGGTGGATTTCAATTCTCAAACCATTTTAATTCAAGGCATTTTGCATACCCGTAGTTTTTTTTAAGGGAGGAAGAAAAAAAGAACCCACAACAACATAAGCGAAGAAAAGACAAAAGGCTAAATCAAAAACAGAGGAGAGTCTTCTCAGCTCTTCCTTAGAGGTCTCTTGGTATTTGCGATGCTCAGCTTTTACCCACTGGGAAATATTACAGAGATAAGCTTGCAGGAGGTGTTCAGCTACTGCAGAAATCTTTGTACCCAGATGCTTATTAAAACATGCTACAATAGCTGTGAGACCTGCTAATGAACTTTGTCCAAGATACTGTTCTCCAGACTTACACCCCTGGCCTTAAAGTACAGGTAGTTCTTCACTTACAACAGTTTAACAACCGTTCGAAGTTACGATGGCACTGAGAAAAGAGACATATGACCATTTTTCACACAGCCGTAGCAGCATCCCCATGGCCACATGATCAAATTCAGACACTTGACAATTGCATCTGGTCATGTGATCAAATTCAGACGCTTGACCACTGACTCATATTTATAATGGTTGCAGCGTTCTGGGGTCCTGTGATCCCCTTTTGCGACGGTAGAAAGTTGGCACCCACCCTTCCCCTAGAAAAATGAAATACTTTGAGAAACATTTGAAAAGGCAGAATATTATATTTCCCCTAAAAGAGAAAGAGAAATCTGAAAGGAAACAGAAACTCAGAGCCACAGTTCTCTGCTCCCCCAAGCAGAGACTAAATTGAGGCCAGCTTTTAGAAATGCAGATTTGGTAATCCATTCAAGACAGGATAGTTTGAACAAAGGCAGAATGGTAGGATCAGCCCTCACTCAACATCCAAACCAGGAAAGCCATTAAGACACAATAGGAATGGCCCAACACCTTTTTAGGACACAAGCCTCCTCATTACATCATCTCAGAGAATCCAGGCTTCAATCAAATTTAATTCAGACAACCTAAACAAGTTAGCTATGACCCCTACATAGCCCTCTGGGAATCTAACAACCAATAGAGCACCTTTCTTGCACAGGAACAGGAAGCTCAAGGGCAAGGCCCAAGAGAGGGTATAAATACTTCTCTCTCAATTCCATGTGGTCAGCTCCCCAGGACCGAAAACCTGTGAGGTCCTGTTCATCAATAAACCATCTTTCCAATCAGCCTCCAAGTTTCCAGTGTCTTTGGAACTGATGGACCAGATGGACATTTCTTCCAACACGACCTTCGGACAAGCAAAGACAATGGCAAAGCCAGATTCACCTTAACAATTGTGCTACTAATTGTCGGGCTCAGGGGTTCACTCAGCCTTACAGACTTCTGAACCACTTGCACAGGGATTTCTGTTTCTGAACTAAATCCTTTAACCACAGCCCCCTGTTCCTTTGTCACCTCAGTGGGCAGAACATGGTCTGTTCCTTCCGCCATATCACTCTTCCACCAATAGGTTATAGAACAAAAGGAAAGGGAGCAAACTCAAACCCAGCTCTAACCTTCTCTCAGCCAGTCCTTGAGTATTGAAGATTTGTCCTGAAATGAATACAAACTCCAGCTCCTTTGCAGTGCAATGGTGGTTTATTCATTAGCTCAGCAAACAACCAACTCTTCTCTGATAAGAAAGGCTAAAAGCCAGGCAACTTCAATGAGTCAACTTAACAATTGTGGCAAGGAAGGTTGTAAAAATAGGAAAAAATTCACTTAACATGTATCTTGCTTAACAACAGAAATACTGGGGTCAATTGTGGTCATAAGTCAAGGACTACCTGTACCTCCGAGCATATTTCCAGAGCCCATCTCTAAACATCCAAAAATGACATAATGGGTGTCAAGAAGCATGAGATTTAGTGCACATTTAAATATGACTTGCCTACCCAGGGGACGATACAGTGATCTTTATGGTCCCTTAAAAAAAGGCCTTCTTTCAGCTTGAATTGCTTTTCAATTTTTCCTTCCAGATTTTCAGTTTCCAGTCAAAGAATCATCTTATTGATCTCCCACCCTCTTACCATCATAAATATATGTTTTTCTCTTTAACAAAAGTAACCTGTAAGATAGTGATGCAATAAATTAAGCACACACTTCACCAAAGAAGAAAATACAGCATGGAAATCAGAAACCTTTTTTTCCCTCCTCTGCCGGGAGATGTTTAATAAATAAATAAAACAGTTCCTCGTAATGTAAAAGAACAACTCGGTTTATCTTATTCTAAGAGGTTTATGGCTGATCCTAATTTATGCAGAAGTACTAAATTAGAGAAAGGTGTTCTTTCATCGCAGAAGCACCTTTTCTGACTAGGAAATGCTATTAAAAGTTAACAGCTTCCGTCAGCTGAAGCTTGATGTCTAAAATAATGTAGGATTTAAACGGGGATGAGATGGGAAAAGGTGAAAGACAGGCTGGTCGTGTGGATGCATACAATGGGAAAGGTGCTACCAGGTTCTTTCTGATTTTTGGCTTGTATGAATGGAACGGAGTGGAGCAGAGCAGAGAAGAGCAGAACAACAGAGTTGGAAGGGACCTTTGAGGTCTTCTAGTCCAATAACCTGACGGGAAACCCTATACCATTTTGGACAATTGCAGTGGTGGGATGCTGCCGGTTTAACAACCAGTTTGCTAATTGTGCGTTTCCTGTATGCACATACAATACGCGCGCAGCATATGCGCCTGACGCACACTGCATGTGTGTGTGTGTGTGTGTGTGTGTGTGTGTGTGTGTGTGTGTGCAGCTTTTGCAATTACTTATCTACAATGATACTTCAGAGAAGTAACACGGCTGAGGCATGGGAATCCACTCTGCCAAACAAATCAGCTGAGCAGATATAGGTGAGTTCAGTGCAGGGGTGGGCGGACAGACGGGCACACTTGATTGTTGGAGCAAACTGGTTTGGAGGCAGCTGATCATCGGAGCTAGGGGTTTGCCCAAACTGGGAGAATCCCACTCCTGCCCCTAGTCCTTCTTTTCACTGGACTAGACATACCCAATTCCAGCAACGGTTCTTTATATGTTTTATTGTCCAATGGTGGGATTCAAATTTTTTTACTACTGGTTCTGTGGGCGTGGCTTGGTGGGTGTGGCAGGGGAAGGATACTGCAAAATCCCCTTTCCCTCCCCACCCCACTAACCTGCTTTCCAGCTCCATTCTCCTGTATGGGACAACAAAAGAAGACCCAGCCAAACAGCTGGGACTCGGGAGGCAGAGAATAGATGTGGGCGGGGCCAGTCAGAGGTGGGATTTGCCAGTTTTCTGAATTACTCAAAATTTCCGCTACCGGTTCTCCAGAACTGGTCAGAACCTGCTGAATACCACCTCTGCTCCAGTCCCCTAATCAACTTGTTTCTCTTCTCTTTCCAGACTCTCTCCATCTTTTTTATAATGTGAGTATTCCAAGTATTAAAAGTATTCCAAGTATAAAAGTATTCCAAGTGGGGTCTTACAAAGGCATTATCGAGTGGTTATTAACACTTTAGGTCATCTTGATTCTATCCCACTATTAATGCAGTGTACGACTTCAATGGCTTTTTTGGCAGCTGCGGTATACTGCTGGATCATATTTAAATGCTTGTCACTAGAACCCTAAGGTTCACCTGCAATGGCTTGTGTGTGTGTGCAGCTTTGCAATTACATATCTTCAATGATACTTGGCAAACAGTGGTTTGAAAAGACCAAGAATCTAATGATAAAGCCTTATGGGTTTGAGGAAAAGTTGAAGCATCTGTTCCTATCAGCCTAGAAGCAGGGGGATTCAGGGATTCAGAAGCAGGAAGCATTAGGGATTCAGAAGCTACATTCCCTCCAGAAACAAACAAAACAAAAAATCTAATCTCTTTCTGCTTCTCTGCCATGCTCCCAAACTTACTCATATTCTCATTTTAACTCCTCGTGATTTCTGTCGTCATCTAACATGACCTGAAGGGAATTATCTTGTGAGTCAGTGCAACTTGTCCATTACAACATCAATATATATTTGGATGGCACCATCAGGGAATAAAAACCATCAGTAAATCATAACAATTCTACATTTCCTCCACCAGTGTGACTGATAATATGAAAAGTGCCCCAATAACAGAGAAGGTTTATTCCTGTAGATGCGTATCCGCAGCTTGATTTTCTAGTGTGGTATAAATAGAACATGTGATGGGCAAAAGTGAGTTTGCTTACACTGCTTATATCAAAGCTACTTTGGATGTAACTTCTGCTAGCCAAGGCCTCCTCCTCCTCCCACTAAAAGTAAACATTGAGGCCCATTTTCCCATTCCTGCAAGAAAAAAAAATGTTATCTTCAGAATAAAAATTACCCATAGGCAGTCATCTCTTATCTTTTCTTGTTATCTAGAACAGGGGCCTTTAACCTTGGCAACTTTAAGACTTGTGGATTTCCACTCCCAGAATTCCTCAGCCAGCTTCAACTTTAAGACTTGTGGACTTCAACTCCCAAAGTTGAAGTCCACAAGTCTTAAAGTTGCTGATGGTGGAGACCCCTGATCTAGAAGATTGTAGCAACAACTCAGGTAAACATCCAACAGGTAACTTGCTCTACATTAATTTCAGGATCACTAAACAATTAGCTGATTCCTGATACAGAAATGCCAAGTGAAGGACACATGTCAAGCAGGTGACAGAGAAAACTACAGTGCAAATCATGTTGTCCAGCGGTTCCAACCCTTCCAGCTCTGCAGACTAGGTGTGGCAGGGAGGGAGGGAATGCTTTCACACATATGCACACCGCTTACACAAATGTGGTTTCATGTGCTGACTCGCTCATCCACTGCTTGTGCAGCCTGGTTCCCAATGGACCATAGGCCCAATGTAGCAGACTATGGACTGGAGGTTGGGGACATCTGATGTTGAGAATCAATGTTTAGCTTTCTTTTAAGAGTGGGTGTTTTAAGCTTGCCAAAATGTTAAAATATTTTCATTTATTTTATCTGGAACACTAATAATTCTCAAGGCACATCAGTGCGACCCCAAACACATTTTGAGCCTTATGGCTAATAAGTGCCAAAAATAAAATATGAACCAACAATACACTTCTGGCTATAGATCAGTTCCTAAATTATTCTGGTTGCCTAAAATACAGAATGATTGATCAACGGATTATCTTTGATGGCTCTAGGATCACAATATCAGAAATGCCTGGATGCGCTTTATTGTCCTTACCCAATGGGACATGAAGAAACAGCCATTTTCCTAGACTTTCATTACATTTTACCCAGCATTGACAAACTGTATTTACCATCCTGTGACAAAGCACTGAATCCTTCTCGGAGAAGCAAATGCACAGAGACAGTGCAGGCTAAGAGCCAAATTACTTAGGTTTTTCCAATACGTATCATGCAGCTTTCATGTGCCTAATGGTTGGGTGAATGGGCCCATGAGAGTCATCAAGGTGACTGCTCTATGATGCTGCAGCATTCCTCCTGAATATTATTAGATGGGGAAGCTTGTTCAGCACAAAGCAAATGCTTTCACTAAGATTGCTACCACACTTCTCATCCCCCACAGAAGCCTCGTTCTGAGTCTTTCATCATTGGGCTGTGAGATAAACTGTTTCTGGAGGTTTAAAAACAAATAAAAACCATCTTAGGGGAATGATCAAGGTACCCAATCATGTCTCATTCATGCTGGGTGGATGCTAAATTTCCCCATGTGGGCATTATTTAAAGCAATATTTTGGGTAGGTTGAACCAAGGTATGAACCATGCCATGTGAGGGAATTCACTGGAGAAAGCAATTATATTTGGAAGAGTTAGTGGTAAAAGAAGACCAAGTTTCCAAAGAACACAGTGGCTAGATACCATCAAAACTGACACCATCCAGAGCAGGGGTCTCCAACCTGAGCTGCTTTAAGACTCGTGGACTCCAACTCCCAGAATTTTGGGAGTTGGAGTCCACAAGTCTTAAAGGGGCCCAGATTGGAGACCCCTGATCCAGAGCATAGAAAACCTCTAGTGAAAGATTGGAAGATGTGGAGACCTGGACAAGAGTTGGACATGACTGAATGGATATCATCATCATCATCATCATCATCATCATCATCATCATAAGCAGCAGCAGCAGCAGCAGCAGCAGCAGCAGCAGCAGCCAGAGATGTCAACCTTTGGCAGCTTTAAGACATATAGACTTCAACTCCCAGAATTCTGGCTGGGAATTCTGGAAGTTGAAGTCCATAAGTCTTAAAGTTGCCAAAATTGGACACCTCTGGTATTAACCTTTAGGGAGTTGGCTTTGAAGACACCCTTAAAAACCAAAAGACCTACCTGATGTTCAGAACAAACAAACTGCAGACATGAAAAGGGAGAAATCTGAAATGGAAATGAAGTGGGGGAAAAAAGGGATTTTCAAATAATAATCAAATATTAAAGAAATGGGATGTGGGATGGTTCAGGATTAAAATGATCCCAAACATCAGAGGAAATGAACCTCCGCCCTGTCCCCAATCAAATCATAACATTCTTAAGGAAAAAAACATAGGAAAATGCCCCATAAATCCTTTAAGATCAAAAAATTAGAGGGTCTACTTTAAGGTTACATTTTTTTGCTCCCAATGTTAACCCTGAGTAGAGCTGATGTTAATATTTAAACAAGCCGAAGATTGTAGAATTGATATGCGGGAGACGAAGGAAATAGACATGGGCTGTACTGGATTCTTTCTCTGCAGAAGACATCCGAGACTTCACTTAATTAGAGCGTTTCTATAAACATGAAGCTTTCGGTGATTACAAGGGCGAAGTTTCTTTTGGCAACTTTGGGTAATGCGTACTCACAGAAAGAAGTCTGCTAATTATAAAGAACTTTATGCAGTAATACCTTGCTTTTTTTTTAAATGCCAACCCATTCCTTCCCCCAAATGATTGCCATTAATCCGATCATTAAATCCTGAATCACAATGGCATCATGACCATTGTCACCCCAGACTAGATTTCTGGCAGAAGCTCCGTTCTGCAAACTGCTCTTCTAAATCTACCTATTACTAAAGATCTCCAGCTTTCTGTTATTGTTGTTTTTTGTTTGTTTGTGAGGTGGTGGGAAAAGGGGGGAAACGGATGAGAACATTCAAAAGTTTCAAAAGAAAGGAAACTCCCATTGAAACCCAAACCCTTTGCTCGGCCCTTCCATCCCCATTGATTGGGAGCCAAGGACATCCTCCAATTCTCCCTATTTGGTGGGAAACCTTCCCTTTTTGCTGATATTCCCCCTCCCTTTTCCTTTCCCAATGCTGTGGCTTGGATCCTGCAAAGTTTCCTCTGAGGGTTTCCTCAAATTGTTCAGGTTGGGCTCACAGTTAGCATCTGTTCACTGTCCCGCAGCTCTGCAATTAAAAAGCAGTTTTGCTTTTCTAATGTAGTATTAACCCCAAAAGGATCTGCCTCCCAGCTTTTACTGCTGTCACTGGATTACCTCCTAATCCAAACAGTGAAGAGAGCCTCGGATTGCTTGGCCTTTTTATTATTTTGGAGACAGAAAACTGGTGAGTCTTAATAGGTTATTTTCCAAATGATTACCTCTGGTCTTTGCCTAAAAGAAATAAAATAAAACAAAGCAAAGCAAAGCAAAAAAAACAACAACAAAACCACCTTCTCTAGCCGATCTTGATAATGCCAGACAATTTTTGATTCCTTCAAAATTATTTTTTCCCAATTTTGTGGAGCTGAAGGAAGAAATCAACGCTCTCTTTATCCTTTGCTTTAGGGCTTTCAAAGTTCAGTTCTTAGTATTACTCGAACTGCTGCTGGTACCTGTGAAACTGTTAGATTTCCTTAATATCTATGTATCACAACAAATCCCCTGCTTTTTCATAATAGCTGCACAGAGATTGCCCTAACACAAAATTATTCCTACTAAATAATAAATATTCTCCACTGTGGCTTCGGAAGGAGAAGAGAATCAGATATAGAAGAATATTTATAGTGAGGGCTCTCTGGGTGTGGTTGCTTCATTTCCCAAACTAGGTAATATCATCAGCGCTAATAGGAGTGGGGTTTGATCTCAATTTATATTCTAGTAGCTTGCCCTGTTGCTATTCCCAGCCTCATGGGGTGATCTATCAACATAGTAGCTGGTAGTACCAAATGTCCCCAAGAACTCTCAAAGAAATAGATGAGGTGCATTCCCCTCACTATGGTACCATGGAAGGTTTATGCACCAGGGCAACCAATGTTGTTTCTCTCTCATGATTGGGCCTGAACCAGTGGTGGGGTTCAAATTATTTTACTACCGGTTCTGTGGGCATGGCTTGGTGGGCATGGCAGGGGAAAGTTACTGCAAAATCCCCATTCCCTCCCCACCCCACTAACCTGCTTTCCAGCTCCGTTCTCCTGTGTAGGGCAACAAAATAAGACCCAGCCGATCAACTGGGACTTGGGAGGCAGAGAATAGATGGGGCGGCGCCAGTCAGAGGTGGGATTTGCCAGTTCTCCAAACTACTCAAAATTTCCGCTACCAGTTCTCCAGAACTGGGTCAGAACCTGCTGAATACCACTTCTGGCCAGAACCCTGACTGAAAGAGTGCCAGATAATCAATTTTACTAACACTCCACACATCTGAATCCCCACTATTTTGTTAGAAAAGATGCACCACCATACTTGCCCTAACTAAATGCTTCTCTATCATCTTCATTTGATAAGTCAGAGCTGAACTTGTTTATGGGCTCCACTGAGCCTGAAACTGCATGTTGATGATGGAAAGGGGTTGCTTTGGGGCAGGGGTGGGTTTCTACCGGTTCTGTCCACCTCTGCAGAACCGGTAGTTCTGAAGAGCAGCAGACATAGAACCTGTTTTATGTCTGCTGATAATTTTGCCCACCTGCCCACCTGGGCTCTTACCTGACCTTTATTTCCTGATTTTTTTCAACTTCAGCTGCTGTGTGAGACACAGCTGCAGTTAAAAAAGCAGGAAAAAGGGGCTTTTTGAAAGGCTGCTTCTCTGCACGCAGCATGCTGATGACGATTTACAGGCAGGCACCTGCCTGGCGTGCAGGGAAGCACATCGTAAATCACCAAACCTCATAAATGCCCGAACTGGTAGTTAATCCTGTGGGATCCCACCCCTGTTTTGGGGGAGGCTCATTCTGAAACTCACATTGCATGGATTCTTCCGCAGACTTACTTGCTCCCTTCCTTCCTTCCTGTTACATGCAAAAGATCCGAACCACACATCAGGTTCCAATTACTTAATCATGCCTATGCAAAAGAATCTCCTCAGCCAACTGTTACCACTATCTTGGCATTAAATAAACATCAAAGGAATTTAAAATGGGTTGGACGTAGTCCATTTGTGGCTACATAGATATTCTCGGCTGATTCCTCTTTTGACTCCACCCTCTCAGATTCTACCACTCCTACATTTCCTTGGTTATATATAAAAATCAAAACCACAATGGAAGATAGAGGGTGGATCCTATAATGCAATTCCACTCCAGCATTGCCTCAAGTTTGGAATGGTACCAAGATGCAGATATTTTGTCATATATCTGTGACAACTTTTTTTTCTGTCTGCAATTAGAAGTATCTTGAGAATTCAAATACAGGAACTCATCTAAGGACAGATACTTTCTCAGAGTAACTGTGCAGGTGCTGCCCGCTTCCATACATCTGACGGCCTCAATACTTATTTTGGTCAGAATGTTTTCTTCCTGCTGTAAAGATTGAAAGCCCCAAATCCCTGATCAGAAGTCAAAACTTTAGCTTTCCCTTCACTGGGAATCAAATGTGGAGTACCAGCTACCTGCAGAGTCCAAATTCTAGTTTTGAACAGGAAAGGATACATCAGTCAGGACCTGGTATCCACCAACTTTCTACCTGGAAGGCAGCAAGTTGGTGAAGGCTGAGATGCTTTATCAGGGACAAGATTACTGCCTCTTTTTTCCACTTGCCACAAGATGAGACATTGGCAACAGTTAAACAGCATCCCCCCCCCCCAAAAAAATATTGCTTGAATACATGAAAAACAACTGGAGTGCTCAATGAGAATCACTTCAAAATGCCTTTCAAGGATTTGAGCAAACAACCTTCACTCCCACTTGTAAATTATCAAAAGCTGTACTGATTGATAGGGCAAGAGGTGGGATCTAACCCAGGCTTTACTTCCAATGGAAGTTATAATTTTTCAAGTGCAGCCAAAATCAAGTCTGTTTACAATGCTATTTAATCCAGCAAGGAATTAGGAAGCAAACGCTTACATTTCCCACAGAAACAATGGGCTTTTTAAAATGCTTCATTTTGTCTAGATTGTCCCTTCTGTGTTTTTCAGTGGAGATGCTTTTAATATAAGAAAAGTGGTACTTGAGCAAAGGTGACTAATAGAAATTTAATCAATTCACTGTCCTAAGAGGAAATGCAGCCCATTCACTTCTGATATCAATTTTTTTAAAAATGCCTAAAAGATAACAAAAATGATACAATATTTTTTCAAAGCCCCAGAACCCAATTATACACTAAAATCAGACTCCTTAGAATAGAATTATTTTATTGCCAAGTGTGATTGGATACACAAGGAATTTGTCTTGATGCAAATGCTCTCAGTGTACATAAAAGAAAAGATACGTTCATCAAGAGTCAAGAATCATAAGGTACAACATTTAATGACAGTCATAGGGTACAATAAGCAACCAAATCATACTAGGAAACAGTCAATATAAATCATAAGGACACAAGTGACAAAGTTATAGTCTTACAGTCACAAGTGGGAGAGGATGGGTGATAAGGAGTGATGAGAAGGTTAATAGTAATAGTAGTACAGATTTCGTAATAGTTGAACAGTGTTGAGGGGATTATTTGTTTAGCAGAGTGATGGCTTTTGGGAAAAAACTTTTCTTGTGTTTAGTTTTTCTGATGTGCAGTGCTCTATAGTGTCGTTTTGAGGAAAATAGTTGAAACAGTTCTTTCTACTAAATTATATATTTAGCTAGCCTTCACATAGGAGCCATTTGTTTTCATTCACATCAAAGAGGAGGAACATACATACAATGTTTTTAATTCTTAATTCAGTCATGACTCTTAAATTTCGTTATAGAATCTTAATGGTTCTACCATCAAGCTAGGATGAGTATACTTTTCCTCTCCACATCTGATCTCAGGGACACCAACTTGGTGTTCCTGTTTTGAGGAATGAAATGCTCTATTTTGGGAGCTATAGTAGGTTTTAAAGAAACTTCCCACTATAGGTACTGAGGTCTTACTTCCCTGCAGAATTGGAGAGTACCTTGGAAGTCTTCTCGTCCAGGGGGTCTCCAACCTTGACAACTTTAAGACTTGTGGACTTCAAGTCCCAGAATTCCTCAGCCAGCAAAGCTAGGAGTTGTGAAATTCTAGGAGTTGAAGACCACAAGTCTCAAAGTTGCCAAGGTTGGAGACCCCTGTTTTAGTCCAACCCCCTGCTTAGGCAGGAAACCCTGTACCACTTCAGACAAATGTTTATCCAACATCTTTTTAAAAACTTCCAGTGTTGGAGCATTCACAACTTCTGGAGGCAAGTTGTTCCCCTGATTCATTGTTCTCACTGTCAGGAAATTTCCCCTGAGTTCTCAGTTGCTTCTCTCTTTCATTAGTTTCCATCCATTGCTTCTTGTCCTGCCCTCAGATGCTTTGGAGAATAGCTTGACTCCCTCTTCTTTGGGGCAGCCCCTGAGATATTCGAAGACTGCTATCATGTCACCCCTAGTGTTCTGATCACGGCTTCCTGAGACACCAATAAACACATACAAAATCCAAAACTCTTTTATTTTAGTTCAATGGCTGTAAATTATCATCATTCACAGCCTGGAATAAATCTTAACCAGTTGTAATTAGTCCCAGGGATGTCTGCCAAAGTTCTTCGTAAGACGTCAGATAAGAACGCACCTTATCTCACTTGAAGTGCTGCCAATGACTAAAATCCCAATTAGTCTTTCCAAAACCAAATGGAGAACAAATTCACCACGGAGCTTTCAGAGTCCAAACCAAACATAGTGAACGACTTTCCTTCCTGCAAAGGTTTTCCTTCCTTTGCACTTCCTTTATACCTTATGGGAGCGACAAGCCTTTTTCCCGAGGTGCCCCTTTTGTCTTAGCTCCTCTTGTCTTCTAGCAGCTCTGCGCACATGTGCACTGGGAACAGGCTCCCCTTGTTCCTCTTTCTCGCAGCTGCCAGATTCTGGAGGCTCCCGAGTCAGTACATAACTCCCAGATGGTCCCATCTCTGTATCAGACGCAGGACCCTTGTCTGAGTCCTCCCCAGACTCCCGGACTGATCCCTGTTCTTCCCCACTGTCCAATTCTGCAGCCATCTGCACAGGCTGCCGGTGAACTACAATACTTAGTCTTTCTGTTCATTTAAACTAGCCATACCCAATTCCATCAACAGTTCCTTATATGTTTTAGCCTCCAGTCCCCTAATCATCTTTGTTGCTCTTCTCTTCACTCTTTCTACAGTCTCAACATCTTTTATACATCATGGCGATCAAAATTGG
Source organism: Laticauda colubrina (assembly GCA_015471245.1). Taxonomy (NCBI): domain Eukaryota; kingdom Metazoa; phylum Chordata; class Lepidosauria; order Squamata; family Elapidae; genus Laticauda; species Laticauda colubrina. The sequence goes on from BLBF01000016.1 coordinate 19,515,037, forward strand.
ATAAGTATTCCAGGCCTGGTCTTACCAAGTTCACCACTGTGTGATTACAAGCTGAGTATATGCAGCCAGCTGCCCAAGTGGTGCTTGTCCAATTAATCAAACTCCATTTTTCTAAAAATGCTGACTGGGAATTCTCGGAGTTGTACTTGGATATATATTAACGTTATTAATTTAAAGAAGCTAACTGTACAGTTTCATGTTTAATGAATAGTGCACTCCTATAAAGGAGAGTGGAACAAAAAGAATAGCAAGAGCTTCATTTCAAAGATTAGGTAGCCTGATTCGACATTTGCTTTGGTCTGTGCCCAGTTTAATTAACAGTTATACTGTGAAATCACACTTTAGAATTCTGAATATCTATGCAAATGATTTCTCACAATTTTTAAAAAGTTGCCATTTCCTTCCAAATGCACACTTTTTCTTTGACACCATTTTTTTTTTTCAAACTTGGCAATTTTTATGATGTACTGGCTGGAGAATTCTTTGGGGGCTGAATACATCATAAAGTTGCGAAGTTTGAAAAGCACCAATTTACCCTGATATCCAAGGTTGTGGAGATCTCCTTAAAGGTTCCACTATAGTTTCCTAAGAGGAGATGGGAAAATAGTCTCTCATAAAGCTTGCTATATTGGAAAATACTCTGAAACATATAGCAATATTTTTTGTTCAGTTGCTAAGTCACGCCTGACTCTTAGCGAATAGAGCAACTTAAGGAAGAGCAATAGGAGCAAGGTAGGCAATCTGCGGCAAAGATGCAACCCCTCGGTCTACTTTTTGAAGTTTCAAGAATCTCTTTTGTTTAAAAAGTCAGCAAGCCACCTGGCTTTTTTGCTTTCTTTTGGGGGATTGCAAAAAAACTGTTCTAATGTGGCCCCAATCATCAAATATTCACAGAATCTAGAAAATAATGTAGTTACAAAGAACACAACACTTCCATGCTTAAAATTAAGACCTTTCATGAACACTGTTACATTATTTAACAGTGTAAAACATTGTTACATTGTTTAGATTGTTTTTATCCCACCATTATCTACTTTAGAAGTAGCTCAAGGTGGCAAACATACCTAATAGTCCTTTCTCCTCCTATTTTTTCCACAGCAATAATCCTATGAGATGAATTGGGCTGAGAGTAAGTGGCTCAAAATCACCCAGCTGGCCTTAGTGACAAATGTGGGACTAGAACTCCCAGTCACCCAGTTCCTTGGTCAGCACCTAAACCAAGTCAGCACCAAAGTATCTCTCTTATACCATACGAGTATCACTACAAAGAGAATACAAAACCTCCCAGTTCTGTTAAATCTGTACTCAAAACATTCATCGACAACAAACTTTGTTAGTAATAAGGTTGTTCTACACTGTAATGCTTGAATGGACTCAAGGTTATAACATGTGAAGGAGATCCAGTTTCTGTAACACAGAAACCACAACTTGAGCAAGGCAAAATTAAGATTCTGGCTCCACATCAAGCCTGACTTCTAATTTACTTGGCACAGAGCTGCCAGAAATATTAGAAGTTGCATTATGCTTATGTGGTTCCAAACACTCCCATCTCACTGATGACAGGAATCAGGGCTGCCACAAAGAAGAGGAACTCAACCTATTCTCTAAAGCAACAGAAGACAAGCCAAGAAATAATGGATTGAAACTAATCAAGGGCAGAAGCAACCTAGCACAAAGGAGAAATTTCCTCATAGTGAGAACAATTAACCAGTGGAATGGCTTGCCTTCAGAAGTTGTGGATGCTCCATCATTGGAAGTTTTCAAGAAGAGACTTGACAGCCACTTATCTGGAATAGTAGAGGGTCTCCTGTTTGAGAAGGGGGTTGGACTAGAAGACCTCCAAGATCCCTTCCAACTCTGTTATTCTGTTATCTGAATGTGCCTTTCATATTCTAAAACAAAACATTGTTTTACTTTTCATTGTAGAAGTAATTCTGTCGATTGGCCTTAAATAAGCACCTAATGGATGAAACGTGCACTTGAGCTGTGAATCAGAGAAGAAGGTGGCAATGTTTTATACCATAAGAAAGCATCAGGGTGGCACAGTGGTAAGAATACAGTATTGCAGGCTAACTCTGCCCATTGTCAGGAGTTCAATCTTGACCTGCTCAAGGTTGACTCAGCCTTCCATCCTTCTGAGGTTGGTAAAATGAGGACCCAGATTGTTGCGGGCCATAGGCTGACTCTGTAAACTGCTTTGAGAGGGCTATAAAACACTACGAAGCGGTATATTAGTCTAAGTGCTATTGTCATTGCTATCAAGAAAGAACAAGAGCAGGAATTAGTAGAAAATCAGACCTTCTAAGTAAAGACAGCAGTTCAGATTGTATTCTGATCTGCTACAGTGAAAAAAATATACATTATTGCCATTTAATTGAATGTCTTGGGCGATTTAAAAAGAATAGCCCCAGAGTCTTAAATAAGTCACTTGTTTCCTCTCTGGTCCAGAATTGATCATTCAGTAATGTCTAGTCAGTGTATTGTTTGTGATTCTTTTCTTGGCAGTTTGAGCATATGGTAAATAAGCAGGCCAGGTCAAGGTAATAAAGCCAGAATTTGGAAATTTAAGAGATCTGGAAATGCTGAAAAATATTTGCATCCTAACTGCAGGATATGATAAAAACCGAGCAATTGTTGCAATTCTGTGAAGGACCGTGGTTGGATCTGGAATCTTGTATTATTGTTGCCATGAGACAAAAGAGAAGAAATAAGGTTGCTAGGTTGCTTTTGCCTGTCATTACTCTACATTGCATCAGTAACTACACTTCCCCAAAGGACCAGTCAATGGAAGGACTGGCCTACAGGAGTCTAGAGGAGGCAATTTCCTATTTCAAATTTCACAAAGATACCCAAGGTGAGAGCATGCACATGGGAAAGGAAAAAGGACTTAAAAACAGCATTTACAGTAAACATCTATGGAGATTCTTGTTCATGGTTGTTCCAAAAGTACTTTTTCAAAAGGCAATTGAGCTTTCTTTGTTTTTCTTCATATTCTTCAGTTCTTCATTCAGAACTGAAGAAGTTTCTTGGATGAGAAGTGAAACGTCTTGAAACAAAAACGAAGAAAGCCCAGTCGCCCTTGGAAAAAGCACCTCTGGGACAGTGTAAACAGTAGAGTGATGGAGATCTCTTTTGAGTTCTGTCAGAGCAATTGCATCCAAATCCTTTTGGGACTGTGATCCATAATCCATAGAACCAATGTGGATTGGTCTTTTGATGATGCATGCATGCATGTGCTGGTCCTGTTTCATATGTTAACAGCCCAGGGATGTTGTGGTTAACCGGCAGCAGGTACGGATGGCTCAGGAGAGCAAGGACTCAGATGAGCGGCCAGGACCATTAGGGAGTGAACTGCTGCCTTCAGAGATTGTGGGGGCTGGCAGCAATGAGGAGGTTCCTGAGGAGCCTGTGCCAAGTCCGCGTGCACGCAGGGCTGCTCACAGGAAAGAGCAGTTTTAGCAGCATGGGTGACTCGGGAGAAAGGCTGCAAGGTAATGGCCCCTCCTTCAAGAAGATAAAAGCCAGCTGTGAAGCGAATGTTCTTTGCAGGAAGCAAAGGCGTTTTGAAACTCCAGCCTCATGGACACTGTAGTATCTTAAGTTGGTATTTGAAGACTCTTGTGTTGTGAAATATTTCTTATCTGTTATTCTTGGCAGTCTCTCACAGTTTTGGCGAGGTTTGTGCTTATCAAAATTAATTAGTTTGCAGCAGCCTTTTAACCGGGGACTCGTAAGAATCATTAAAAGGTTTCTGTTTCCTTTGGTTCATGTTTGTTTTATTGGAAAAGGGTTTGGGTCAGAACAGGGGCCATGTTCCATTGTCATGTGACTACAATTTACAGCACTTTTGCTGGTTTGCAGCCTTTTTGACCAGTTGCCAGCAAAAAATGTCCATAGGAATACATGGATTCGCTCATCTTCTGCAAAATTCATTTAGCATATAGTCAGCAATGACTAAGAAAGTAAAATTCACAGGGACTTTTCTATCTTTTATACTCATTTAACAAATGCAATGGTTGCTTAATGGCCAATCCCAAAAAAAGTTATAAAATTGGGTCTCGTCACATGGATATCTCAACTTACGACTGTCATGACAGATGATGGAAATTCCTAGCTTCATTACAATTATAAGTTGGGGACTATATATATAAAGTACACACACATATACACATACACATGAGTTGCCAATATATTGCTTTGACTTTCTGTTTAATTAAAGGCAGATTAAAAACAGAAACAAAACTTAATTAAAATAATAGTTCTTAATGTATAATGTTGGAAAATGCAGGTTTTTTTAAATAAAAAAATTATTTGGGCTTTCACAAAACATAATCCAAGTAAAATTTCTTTTTTTGAGAATAGCATGGTCCCGGGTTATCATTTCTCCATACAGACACAAATTCAATTTCATATTCATCTTTGTGTTTTATTCCATATTTTATTACTATTTTAACATTTTCTCAATAATTGGAAAATGCAGTTTTTATATAGCCTTACACACCAATTTTATTTTAGTAAGGATTTGTTATTTGTTTTTAAATTGCCTGATCATGCTTGTACTCATGTGAGCTACCATCTGTAATCTGAAAAGGCTGTCACTCAAAATCTGGATTCCATAGAACTACATTTGTATCTCATCCTTGAAGAAGATTTGGAAACATTTTCTGGTTGACCAGGCATTCTTCCTCCAGGATTGATGATTACAAGTGGACTAAATTTTAGCCTATGTCTTCCACCTCCTATGGTTCTACATGAGCTTTACTATTTAATTAAAGATATCTATGGGGTCCTTTGTGCTATCCCAGTTTTCTTGTTTTCTTGTAGACATTTCATTATTAAAGTAGGTAATATCATCAGTGATGCTAGCAGTCGCAGCATTGATGATGATACCTAGTTTGGTAATGAATCATTTGAAGAAAGCCACCAAGCTCAGAGAGCACCAAGTACCCTACCAAGAAGCCTGATCAACAAATATTCTCTTCTAAATATTTTTTTAAAAATATTATCTTCTAAATATATTTATTTTTTTAAAAGAAGTTTCAAGTCCAGGAGTAAGAGTGTATATATGTGGGAGGATAATGTATGCATCTAATACGTTCTCTTATTGGTGATTAGTATCATAAAGATCACAACCTACTTTTTGGTAAGAGATTTGAGTACTGTCAAGTAAGAATTCAACTATACAGACCAAAGGATGTTCCCTTACCACATGTAAACAGGGAATGACTTCTAAATTGACTTGCTAATCCCCATTTATCTGCATCAGGGGTGTGGAACAATGGTCCTTTTATGGCTTGTGGTCTTCAACTCCCAGAATTCCTGAGCCCGCCATGTGCTGTATCTATGTGTATGTTTTAGATGAAATTAGAAGAAACCTTCGATGACACATAATCCTAAATACAAAGCATTCCTGAGATGAACTTCCTCAGTCTTGTGCCTATGACTGACTATTTCTAGTATGAAGTCAACATTTTGCAGCAGCAACCAACCACCCCATCCCCAGTTCGGCCTACTCAAATGACACCCTGTGTCTTCAAGCATAACAGTAATGAAATGACAGCAATAACTGTGTTTTCCAATGGACATTAGCTGTTAAGAGCTAATAAAAGGTGATTTGTCAAGCTAAATCTGCTTCTGTCCAGACAGAACTTTCTATAGCAGTAAAATAATGGTTGATTGGCAGGTCATGAAATTAGATGTTAGTCTATGGCAGTACAGAGCTTGTCAAAAAACTAGAATGTTATCTCATAACCACTGATGAAAGGAAGACATCAAGGATGGGACTAGTTAAGAGAAATGACCTTATCATCTCACTCACCACCTCAGAAATTTGTTTTCTGATATGGAGGAATTCAACAAACTCTAAATTCAGATTTTCCTAGACTCCCTTTGATTGTATTTCCTTACAGGCAATAGGGCATGAAGTGTTTTTGTTCATTCACAGGTCAAATCTCCATAATTCAAATACAAAGATTTTGAGAAAATGAGGGACAAGTAAAAACAAGTGAACAAGATAAGGAACTACTTCAGTTCTACCGCTATCTGCCTTCTAATTTCTTTCTTTTTTTTTCTTATCTATTTTAAACTATCTCCTGTTCCAACCTCTTGAAGCTGGTTTCAAAAGATAAGAGGAAATATGGATACTTGTTTTTCTCTGTAACCATGACAGAAAATGGATGCTTATGCAAAAAAGCCTTGGGCTTCCATGGGATTCAAAGTCCACATTAAGAAAGTGGTTGTAAAATTACCCAGCCTGAGTTTGGGTGTAATTACACAAAGCAGTGTTTCTCATACTTGGCAGGTTCCAAATAGGTAAGATCCTCAGCTCCCAAAATATGGTAGTTGAGGAATTTTGGGAATTCTTCCAGTTAACATATCTGCAAGTTGCTAAAATTGGAAAATGCTAGCATAGATGAAGGATTGCTAGACACAAAGTCAACGTGCTGAGAAGCAGGGGTGGGATTCTACCGCTTTGGATCGGTTCGGGTGAATGGATGTTAAGTTTTCATTTGGTTCGCCAAACCAGTATTTCAACCGACAGACTGGCTCTGCCCACCCCACCCCGACCCTCCTTGGAGTTTCCACATGGCCCTTTTTTGATGCAGGAAAGTGCAGGGTTTGTGTGGAGGCTTTGGGAGGGGAAAAATGGGCCTTCCGGGAGTCCGGAAACGGCCTGTTTCCGGCTTCCGGTGGGCCTCCAGAGCCTGAGGAAGGCCGTTTTCTCCCTCCCAGAGGCCTGGGGGAAGCCTCTGGATCCTTGGGAAGGCAAAAAATGGCCCTTCCGGAAGTTCCAGTAGGCAATGCCCACCATGGTCAAGCCCACCCAGCAACTGGGCAGTGAACTGGTTGCTGGGATTTTTGAATCCCATCCCTGCTGAGAAATCCTGATGTGGATATGGAACAAAAGAGTGTCTGTGGCTTTGAAGTTGGTGCAGAACTTCAAGTCCCAGACAACGATCCATGGTGACGGAGCTTGGGAGCTGTATGTCAGCAACAAAGCAGCCACCTGAGATTTATGATCTGCTCCTTCTAAACTGCCCAATGGGTGATCTCTCCCTTTTTCACTCTTCAAAAACCTATTGCTTTCTTGACCCCTTTGGTATCTTAACACAAATAGCACCACAGAAACCTCATCCTGTTTTAGCAGCCTCTCAAGAAGTATGCAAGGACCCATTTCTTCTGCTAATGCAATAATCTGACCATGGCTAGCTAGATTACATCATACTGATAGCTTCTGATCCACAATGATGTTATTTTTTTTTTTATGGAGAGCATAACTGCTGATTGGCCTAAGCTGGGGTTTATGGTTCAGGGAATCTGAACCATTACTGCAGAATCTGAAATCCAAGCCTACAGCAGAAGAAACTGGTCTATGTGTTTTGTTGTTGTTTCCCCTATTCAATCAAGTCTCAAACAAGGGCTTTCAGAAGTGGCTGCCATTGCCTCGTCCTAAGGCTGAGAGGTAGTGACTAGTTTTCGAGCTGGATGTCTTAACCACTACTCAAAGAGGCATGTTGAGCTTCTGTGAAATTGCCATTCAATGCCAATTCTGTAGGAGAATTATGGACTTGCTACATGCCTACCTAGTATTATTTATTACCTCCTCCTCCTCCACCTCATTCTTATATCATGTCCGGTAAAAAGAATATCAAGCCAGGCTCCCTTGAGCAGACATAAAAAAGAGGAATTAAGTGCAGAAATGGATCAGTAACAAGAAGAGAACAATCAATATCAATAATTGGATTTTAAAAAAAACTGATGATCAATTTTCTAAAAAAAATATGCTGCTAGTGTTTTATAAAAAAATGCACAATAATCTTTTTCAGCAGATTCAAGCAGGATGACCTAGCCTTCCTAATTCTTCTGGAACACGGCAATTGTCAGATAATTTACATAATGACCAATGCAACACAATCTCTTCAGCCACTCTTGGTGAACCAACCAAAATGATCATATATGTAGAAGAGAAGAGGCACAACAACCTAGAATCTATCAATAAAACGATGCTTGTTGCTTTGAGAACTGGGATGGTGTAGGAGGGGGATACAGATACAGATTAATTTTCTTTTCTTTTATGTATACTGAGAGCATTTGCACCAAGACAAATTCCTTGTGTGTCCAATCACACTTGGCCAATAAAGAATTCTAATTCTAATAGACTTGGAAGGGACCTTGTAGACCATCTAGTCCAACTCCCTGCCCAAGCATGAGACCCTACATCATTTCTGACAAATGGCAGGCCAGTCTCGTCTTGAAAGCCTCCAGTGATGAAACTTCCATAATCTCTGAAGGCAAGCTGTTTCATTGGTTGATTGTTCTCACTGTCAGAAAATTTCTCCTTATTTCTAGATTTAATCTCTCCTTGTTCAGTTTCCATCCATTATTCCTTGTCTGGCCTTGAGTGCTTAGAAAATGACCCCTCTCTTCTCTGTGGCAGCCCATCAAATATTGGAGGACTGCTATCATGTCTCCCCTGGTCCTTCTCTTCACTAGACTAGTCAAGCCCAGTTCCTGCAACCGTTCATTGCATGTTTTAGTCTCCAGTCCCCTAATCATCTTGGTTGTTCTTCTCTGCACTATTTCTAGAGTCTCAACATTTTTTTTATAGTGTGGTGGCCAAAGCTGGAAGCAGTACTCGAGGTGTTATCTTACTAAGGCTTTATAGCAGTGGTGTGATTCAATTTTTTTTACTACCGGTTCTGTGGGCATGGCTTGGTGGGTGTGACATGGCATGGTGACTGTGGCTTGGTGGACGTGGCAGGGGAAGGATATTACAAAATATCCATTCCCTCCCTACTCCCGAGAGAAGGTTACCACCGGGTTCTCCAAACTATTCAAAATTTCTGCTACCGGTTCTCCAGAACTGGTCAGAACCTGCTGAATGCCACCTCTGCTTTATAGAATGGTATTAGTACCTCCCTTGATCTCGATTGTATTCCTCTGTTAATGCAATTTAGGATTGCGTTGGATTTTTGGCTGCCGCTGCACACTGTTGACTCATATTTAATTGGTTGTCCACTAAGACTCCAAAATCCTACTCTCAATCATAAAATCTTGGCTCTGGGCCAATCATCTTGTCTCAGCTCAACAAGTATTGCTATTATAGAGGAAGAATAGGGGAGATAGTGTGGTCTATGTTGTCCAGATCTCATAAAGGAAATGTACCTAATAAAATAATTCCAGATGATGCAACTAGCAATTATAACAATAAACCAATGAACAAAAGTCCAGAAACAATTCAATTGTTTTACATTTAGTCATTCTCTGATGTGAGTTTATTTCATTGTATCCACATTTTGTCTTTCTCTGCTTTCTGATCAGAGGTGGTATTCAGCAGGTTCTGACCAGTTCTGGAGAACCAGTAGCAGAAATTTTGAATAGTTCAGAGAACCGGCAAATCCCTCCTCTGACTGGTCCCAACCCCATCTATTCTCTGCCTTATGAGTCCAAGCTGATTGGCTTGGTCTTCTTTTGTTACTCCGTACAGGAGAATGGAGCTGGAAAGCAGGTGAGTGGGGTCGGGAGGGAATGGGGATTTGCAGTAACCTTCCCCCAGGAGTGGGGTGGAAATGGAGATTTTGCAGTATATCCTTCCCCTGGAATGGGGTGGGAATAGAGATTTTACAGTATCCTTCCCCTGCCATGCCCACCAAGCCACACCCACAGAATCAGGAGTGGAAAATGTTTTGAATCCCACCATTGTTCCTGGCCCATATATTGTTTTCTATTTCACTATGTCTCCAGCTTTTCCTCATTGGATGCTATTTATTTATCAAGTTTCCACACAGCCCAAGTCATCTGAGTGACTCTGGGCAATTTACAAACAACAAAATAAAGTATGACTAAAAGCACAGTTAAAAGTGAAAGTCAAAGTTAAACAATTAGACCAGAGGTCTCCAAACTTGGCAACTTTAAGACTTGTGGACTTCAATTCTCCATAGTTGGCTGGAGAATTCTGGGAGTTGAAGTCCACAAGCCTTAAAGTTGCCAAGTTTGGAGACCCCTGCTTTAGACCCTCATGCTAATTGGCACAGCCAGGTCTTAACATTCTTCCACTTCCTTCCTTACTTTAAAAATTACCAAGTGACTTCGTTAGGTTTTTTTTTTTTTCCCAGTTGGTGAATATCTCTCCGTTCACTTGCCTGCAACGTATATTAAGAGAGAAGAAATATATGTCCTATATTTATAAAATATGATGTCACCTATTTTTCTCTTCCTAAGAGACATTGTGATATGATCTATTTGAATGTGCCTCTTTCAATGACCTTCTCTGAGTAAATATTGAAAGCAATTTTTCAGGTGGATCTTACAGCTTCCAAGGATTCATGTGTAACATGGGCTTTCAGTTACCTTGCATTTTAATCCCTTCCTACATTATAATGATGTCAATGTTCCCAATCGGGTGATCTCCAAATGTAATAGGAAATACAATTCAGAGGAGATAGCCAGGAATTTGGGGAAATATAGTCCAAGTACAGTATCTTTGGAGGTTTAAGAAAGCCATTCTAACAATATTTTGCCTAAGATTATTCTCACTGACAAGGTTAGTTCAGTAAACCTATTTTATTATGCCCAAGGTTCTTCCTTTAATATTCTGTGGCCCACAACTCATCCAGGTATATATGCTTTTAGCTTATTATTTTGCCTATAAAGCTGACCTTTTACTTGATCTAGGATGTAACTGGGTGAAGGTCACTGAAGAAGTTTTCATCATAATTACTAAACCAGTCTGGTGAAGAATGGGATGGAGAGTAAGAAAATGGAGAATAAGAAAAAGGGGCAAGAAAACTTCTGCTATAGCTCCCAGGCCTAGTCCATTCTGACTAGGTCCATTCAGGATTACTTTTGCTTTTACTCACCTCTAACTAAGGCTTTTGCACATGATACAGGAGGATGCAAAAAGTCAACTCCACTAGATGGATCAGACCCAGGAAATCAACTCCACAAAAGACTAAAACTACTTTTATTGAGATTTCCGGTTACAACAAAAACTTGCAAATCTGTTTGTGCGATTCTATACCAGGGGCCTCCAACCTTGGCAACTTTAAGACTTGTGGACTTCTACTCCCAGAATTCCTCAGCCAGCTAAGTTAGCTGGCTGAGGAATTCTAGGAGTTGAAGTCCACAAATTTTAAAGTTGCCAAGGTTGGAGGCCCCTGTTCTATATGACCAACTTCCAAACATTATGTAGCTGTTCTGGATTTAAAAATGCTTTGGTCCCTTTTCCTAGCCAACAGTACCTACATATCTCTATCATGATCATCTTCCTAGTTCCCTACACAAAGTGATGCTTGCTAGAACTCTCTGCAATAGCGCAAGGGACCAATTGTGCCTATACAATATACAAACATACAATCTTAGTAAGACCACACCTGAGATACTGCATTTATTTTTGAGCACTGCATCATAAAAAAAAGATGTTGAGACTTTGGAAAAAGTACAGAGAAGAGCAATTAAGTTGATTAAGGGCCTGGGGACGAAAATCTATGAAGAACAGTTACCATAAAGAAGAGGAAATCAACCTATTTTCCAAAGAAACTACTCAAGGAGAGAAGCAACCTGGAATTAAGCAAAAATTTACTGACAGCGAGAACAATCAACCAGCGGACCAGCTTGTCTTCAGAAGTCATGGGTGCTCCAACACTGGAGGTTTTTAAGAAGAGACTGGAGAGCCATTTGCCTGAAATAGTATAAGGTCTCGAGCTTGAGCAGGGGGTTGGACTAGAAGACCTCCAATGTCCCTTCCTAATCTATTCTGTATGTATCTATATACTTTTCATAAGGGACTATAAAGTCAGAAGTATGAATCCCAAATAATAAAAAAAAACATGGTGGCATTTGGTAGCAGTGATTCAGCAGCTCATTCTGAAATGCAGGAACTCCATACAACAGCTGTTCGTGACCAAGGAGAAATTACTCCATGTCCAGAAGGCATGTTCATGTCCTGGCGTTGTCTTATTTATTTAAAAATGAGCTAATGCCGGTTAACATTTAATTAGGAAAAATAAATAAATGAATGAAGCGTAATTTCACAATTAAATTTGTAAGGCATAACTATAGTCCTATGCATCATTAGCCTGTAGTAAGCTGCACTGAACTTACTTCTGCTTACTTTGGATTGCATCATATTATTTGCTGGCTTTAGAGTCTTCATGTCTCCTTAATCTTTACAGCTTTATTATGTTGTTTTATTACGCTATGAATACCATCCTGGGATTCTACCTGGTAATGAAATGATATTGAATACTTATGAGTAAACAACTAGATTCACTCTTTCATTTGTCAGAACAGGGAAAGTCTGTCAATTACCATGATGATTCAACATATTACATAGCTATTTTCTTTAAGACAAGGGGAAAAAATAACAGATTTTCAAACAAGATTTGAAAAAAGGCCTGTGGTCTTTGTCACAACAAGTACAGGTACTCCTCAACTTATAACCACAATTGACCCTCAATTTTCTGTTGTTAACTAAGACATTTGTTAAATGAGTGCTGCCCCGTTTTATGACCTTTCTTGACACAGTTGTTAAGTGAATACCTGCAGTTGTTAAGTAAGTAACCTTGTTGTTAAATCAATCTGGCTTCTCCACTGACTTTACTTGTCAGAAGATTACACCACCCTGAGACCAGAAGTGGTATTCAGCAGGTTCTGACCAGTTCTGGAGAACCGGTAGCGGAAAATTTGAGTAGTTTGGAGAACTGGCAAATCCCACCTCTGACTTGCCCCGCCCCCATCTATTCTCTGCCTCCTGAGTCCCATCTGATTGGCTGGGTCTTCTTTGGTTGCCCTGCACAGGAGAACGGAGCTGGAAAGCAGGTTAGTGAGGTGGGGCGGGAATGGAGATTTTGTAGTAACCTTCCCCCAGGTGTGGGGAGGGAATGCAGATTTTGCAATATCCTTCCCCTGCCATGCCCACCAAGCCACACTCAAAGAACCGGTAGTAAAAAATTTTTGAATCCCACCACTGCCTGAGACAGCTCAACCATCATAAATATGAGTCAGTTGCCAAACATCTGAATTTTGATCAAGTGACCTTGAGGATGCTTGCAAAGGTCATAACTGTGAAAAAAGCTCATCATTCATTTTTTTCAGTGTTGTAACTGGGAACGATCACTAAATTGAACTGTTGTAAGCTGAAGGCTACCTGTGTCATAGCAGCATGTGAGCAATTTTGTTTGGACCTGGGATAGTGTTTGAAATTAGACTTTGCCAGGAAATTCCTGGGAAGTATACCAGAAGTTGAAAAATTAAGTAAATCCGGGAAGCCCTGTGATTACACTTCTGTTTCTCTCACAAACAGAACAAAAGTTTCAATTTACACAAATATGTTTGTCACTTGCTAATGGCAGAGACTAGCATGTGTGAAAAAGCTAAAAGAGATTTTAAAAAATTCAATAACAATGCGATTAATGTGTTTCCTTAGGGTCAATTCACACCTTCAGTCATCAAGATTTGCCACAGAAATCCCCAGATATTCAAGGAATCAAGACTAGCAGAGAGGGTAAAAGAACTGAAGAAGGCAAATACTACAGAAAGTAATTCCATAGTATTGGCCTTTCCTCCACCTTATAGGAATAGAAAAGAGAAGCATATCTTTGTTTCCACTGTTGGCCAATTTTTCCCTTCCAAATGTTCCTAACTTCAATATAAATCCCAACTGATCTTATTTGGGATTTGATTTTTGTTTTCCAAGTCTGGCGGTTACTTTAAAGCCCTAACATTTATGGATTTCCTTGAAAAGCCCAACTTCTTTCCTTGCAAAAACATACAATCACGGGGCTTGAAGGGTCCTCAGAGATCTTCTAGTGACTAGATAGTCTAAAGAGACTAAATAGTTCTGCTGGAAAACATTTTTAGCAAAAGCCACCATAGGAGTATCCTAATTAAGTTAATAACAATGTACCTACCTATATAGTTTAAGTTTAAAAAAATTGGCTCTCAAAAGAAATTTCAATTGTTGTACTGTTGATATTTGGCTCTGTTGACTAATGAATTTGCCAACTACTGTTCTAGTCCAACTCCCAGCTCAAGGCAGGAGACCTTATACAATCTTGGCCAAATGGTTGTCCAGTCTATTTTTGAAAACTTCCAGTGATGGAGTACCCACAATCTGAGGAGGCAAGCTATTCCATCGATGAATTGGTTTCACGGTCATTTCCCCTTGCTTTTAGGTTGGATCTCTGTTTAACAAGCTTCCACCCCTTCCTTCTTGTCCTATCCTCTGCTGCTTTGGAGAATAAGTCAATGGCCTCTTCTCTAACCCAATCCTTCTCTTCAACAGGCTAGACCTGGGTTGGCGAACCTATGGTATGTATGCCAGAAGTGGCACAAAGAGCCACTTCTGCCAGCACACGAGAGCTCGCCCGGAATTGTGTGCGCCGCCGCTGCCCGACTGCTGATTGTCAGGTATCTGGCACGCATGCATGGGTGTGTGTGGGGGGGAGACGCGTGCGTATATGCAAAGCTGCACAGTGCACTGGGAGGGTCGTGCACACAAAGGCGCGGGGGATTACGCATACATGCACAGACTCATGGCACACGGGGGATGCCCCGTGCATGTGCAGAGATGCGTAGTGGACACGGGGGAATCGCATGTGCAAACGCAGATTTTATTTATTTATACCTAACTCTATCATTTGATATAGCCTCCTGACCAAGGGTGGACTGCTGAGGTGGGGTGAACCTGCAGGGGTTCGGGAGAGCCCCGAGCTAAGATTCTGTGCCCCCATAATCCCACTCCTGGCTGGCCTTGCCCCTCCCCTCCCACCCCTCCCAGGAGTCTCCACAAAGCCCATTTTGGATGCAGGTAAATGCAGGGCATGCACAGAGGCTCAAGGAGGGAGAAAAACGGGTCTCCTGGAAGTTTGGAAAGGCCGGAAATGGGTCCGTTTCAGGCTTCCAGAGAGCCCCCAGAGCAGGGGTGGGATTCAAATTTTTTAACAACTGGTTCTGTGGGCATGGTTTAGTTGGTCATGTGACTGGCTGGGTGTGGCCAACTGAATCTCACATCGAGGCACACATCTCCTTGCCTGGCCTCTCATGACTGTGGGGATGCTGCAACAGTCATAAGTGTGAAAAATGGCCATAAGTCACTTTTTTCAGTGCCACTGCAACTTTGAGTGGTCACTCCACACAAGCAAAGTACCAGCAAAGGAGGGGGAAAAATCTCCAGAGAAGTTCCAGAGATAGGAAGTCCAGTCCTGCCAAGAATGTAATAAGAGTTAATGGAGAGGCAGTTTCTGTAAGCAACACCAGATTGTTTCCTTCCTGCCTTCCTTACAGGATTAGGCCAGTAATTTCTTCTAACAACCGGTTCTCCAAACTGTAAAGCCAAGAAGGCAGCTGGTTGTGAGATTCAGACTTACAAAATTTTCTCTGGAATAAAGAGATCTAGAGATTGATACTCTCATCTGCTGATTTTTTGTGTGTGTGAATAGATTGCAGAATTGAAGTTTTTGCAGCCCCTTGGGGTCAGCTGGTAGTCATGGGTTCTATTGTGCTCTGAGCCATAAATGCAGCCTTTCATGGATTCAAGGTTTGACCAACCCTCATCTTTTTACTCCCTTTGGAGCTTTACTTTTTAATTGCCTTTTTAAGATTGAAAAACCTTTAGGACCCACAAGCCTACCAGTCACTGTGTGAGTTTCACTTCAGTCTGCTTAAAAAGGAAGAAAATAATCTCTTTTCAAGCTTTGTAAGATCTTTATTTAATCTTTGCAAGATTCAGCAAAGGGGTGAGTTGTTTCGGGAAAAATTTTAAATGACAGGGTTTTGTGAAACTGATTTAAAGAAAGACTTTGAAAATTTTATTTGTTCAATATGCTCTGTATGGGGATGATCAGTCATCTAGGCCATTGGTTGCCCTAAAGGTGCTTTTATTTTATATTATTTTTTGCTTCCAAAAAGCAACTGGATTTCCTTTGTTTTTGCTTGAAGACATTTTTGCTTCTCATCCAAGAAGCTTCTTCAGTTCTGAAGAAATTCATTCAGAACTGAAGAAGCTTCTTGAGTGAGAAGCAAAATATCTTTAACCAAAAAAAAAAAAAGAAAGAAAAAAGCCCAACTGCCTTTTGGGGAAAAAAAAGTCCCTTTGGTTCAATGTGATCTTTAATAGAATTATTGGGGAAAAATTGTGTATTTCTCTCGTACAAATTAAACTGAATATGACTGTCATTCAATTCTAGCATTACTAAGAAAAGGCTGAAATTCACCAAAACTATTTAGCTTATACCTACCATCATCTGTGGCAGCATTCTGAAGCATGCTGACCATCTGTTTATGAAACATTTCCTTCTTTTTTAAAGCTAGGAATCTTTTCAAGAATTGGGGAAAGCTCTATTTCTTCATGCCTTTGGTATCTTACAGATCAGTCTTTCCTCAACCTTGGCAACTTTAAGATGTATGGACTTCAGAAGATTTCCAAGATCCTTTCCAACTCTGTTGTTCTGTTCTGTTCTCTATTCCATTCCATTCTATTCTTGTATTTTATTCTCTATTCCTATTCCATTCCATTCTATTATTCTCTTCTCTTCTCTTCTTTTCTCTCTATTCTCTATTCCATTCCATTCCATTCTTGTATTTTATTCTCTATTCTCTATTCTCTATTCTCTATTCTCTTTTCCCTATTCTATTCTATTCTATTCTATTCTATTCTATTCTATTCTATTCT
>BLBF01000016.1:19531718-19541833 GCA_015471245.1 Laticauda colubrina
CTATTCTATTCTATTCTATTCTATTCTATTCTATTCTATTCTATTCTAGTATTCTATTCTCTATTCCTATTCTCTGTTCCTATTCCCATTCCATTCTATTCTATTATTCTCTATTCCTATTCTGTTCTGTTCTTCTACACTATTCTACTCTATTCTAAATACCTGTTTAGATAAGTACGTATGGTTTGGGAGTATTTTTTTGGTAAGTCAATGCATATGCACCTTTCACACCAGCTATTGTGCTCTCACAATTTTTAGGTAATGCTCAAGAAGGAAAGAACAAAACTTCAGCTATTCCTGTTGAGCAGTCTTGTGAGAAGAAGCAAGCGGAGAAATTCCCCCAATGGCTCATTTCCCTGATATTCGGGAAAGAGTGCAGGTAGCGTGGAAGTCATTGTACAGAGCTAACAGAGGCACTTGAAGAGGTAATGAAAATCTTCCCTTGCAGCCGCCACCCTCACTATGATTTAGATTCCTTCTTTTTTTTTTTAGTAATATTGAAGAGGCAATAAATATTCTCCTCTTTGCTGCTCTTCCTGCCAAGAGAATGATCTGAAGCCCTGCAGCCAGCCGATTAACAGGAGACAAGACAAAATTTGCACAAACCAGCCTGCGTTTTGAGAAAGGGAAGGAAAAGATGGAATTCTCCAATCCAGCATGAGTGAAAGAGTTGTGCAAATAATGGGGCATGGCAACACGTGGCTGTAGGTGTACAAAGGATGCAAGCCTCAGCCCTGTGCTGTGTAAGCATCTGAAAGCCTTGTACCCATTAATTGTAGTACAAGTTGTCCTCCACGTGCTGCCACAACTGAGTTTAAAATTTGTGTGGCTAAGTGTTGTGGTTCACCGGTAACAGGTGCGGATGGCTGAGATCTCGGAGAGGGGCGGGCCTGTGTGTGATGCAGGGATGGGACCAGGACTACAGGGAGTGAAATGCCGCCTTTGGAGATTGTGGAGGCTGGCAGCAGCAATGAAGAGGTCACCGGAAGCCAGAAAGAGGCTCATTTTGCCACTTCTGGTTTTTCTGGGAAGGCTGTTTTTTGCCCTTCCAAGGGTCCAGAGGCCTCCCCCGGGCCTTTGGGAGGGTAAAAAAAGCTTCCCAGGCCTCTGGAAGCCAGAAACAGTCCTGTTTCTGGACTTCCAGAAGGCCCGTTTCCCTCCCTCCCAGAGCCTCCACGCGGACCCTGCGCTTACCTCCATTGAAAATGGGTCGCGTGGAGTCTTCTGGGAGAGGCGGGGCAGGGAGGGGTGGGGCCAGCCGGTCATTTGAACTACCAGTTCAGCGAACCAGCTGTAACTTTAACATCCTGTTCACCCAAACCGGTCTGAACCCATAGAATCCCACCCCTGGATATAACCCTCTTATCTGTGCTCTCCTCAGAGTTAACATACATGTATGCTCTGTAGAAAGCATGCGTGTTGAAAAAGGCTACATTCAATACAAAGAAATGGATCCTATTCCAGGAAAATCCACTGCACTGTGGCTTCCGCCAGTCCACTGGGACCCATTAGAGTAACAGTGTGTCCATTCAGCCTGATATATAAATTACTAATGTAAATTAATGGATAACTGAAGCCCTTTGGTCCCAGATATTTAAATAATTAAACAGGGAATTAACAGAGGAAAAGGCAGGAGCAAAGGAAAAAGCCAGCCTTTAACTCCAGAACTAGAAGCATTTGTCTTGAGGGGAAAGAAAAACAACCAGTGTGTTTCTTTAACTAATATTGTCAGTCATCGTCCTTATTGTTACATGCAGGCAGGTTCCCATTTTTTAAAAAAAATATCTGTAGAAGTGATCCTTATTTTAAGGCCTGGTCCCACTGGCTGACGAACACAAAACGTATGCATAAAGGACACAGCGGATGAGCAAAATTTCGGGGGTGCTCCATCCATTGTCATCCGCTCCAAAAAGTGGCGAAAATTTGCATAAACAGAACGGAAAAGAACGGAAAAGAACAGACGTGGGTAGTATGTAGCGGGGATGTTAAAGGGATGTTCATAGGAAGCCTAGCGGATGTATATAGGATGCAAACCGTTCACTGCGCATCCTTTCTATTTCCGTGCTACTAACGCTGTGTAGACGTTCCGTGTACCTTTTGTTTCCTCCCTCTTTCCGTTTTCAGCTGCAGAGGATGTGAGTTGAGGGGATGCCCAGAGGATGCAGAGAGGATACAGCGGACATTTAACGGATGATAAACGGACATAGAACGTTTGCTGCTCGTATGTCATGGATTTACATCTTACGTGGCGGAAAGTTCATCCGTTCACAAAGTTTTGTACAGCTCAAAACTTCTTGAGCGGATGAAATCTCAGTGGACGGATGCTGGAGGGATAGAGCGTATGAAACACGTATGCAGTTAGCACACAATGGATGCATAGCGTTTTCCAATGGATGGCAAGCTTTTTTTATCATTTTACATCCTCTTTGCATCCGTTGGTGCAGTGGGACATGGGCTTTAGTAGCATGTACATGTCAGCAGAACTGAGCTTTTATGATTATCTCTCAGAGAAAGAGCACAACTAGGGTTGTGTTGCAGTTGTTGTGTTTCATATTATGACAGTCCAGTAAACTGGAAATATATTATTCCATTTAATCAAAACTTAACTTTTCTCCCTAGGATCAAGGAGTAAAAATCCAACTTTTGCATGTGCTTAGAAACTAGTTGTGCATTTTGTCCTACATCTTCTCTCAAAATAGTTTGCAATTATTTTTAAGGGCACATTTTTTTTTTTGAATGTAGAAACCCACCTGTAGCTGTTCTGAAAAATGGCAAACAGCCCATCCGAAGGAAGAAATTTTTTAAAAGAGCAACCTAACCCATACTACAGATGTCTGCTGAGTTCATTGCTATTACATCTGCTAAGGACACCAGATGTTCAATATCACTGAGAGAACTGTTGCTTTCCCAAATATTATACCCTGTGGTAATCTCTACTCTGATTTACATTCAGAATGAATTCACAAACAACCACAAGTGGCCGCCTCATTGGCATATGTGAAAGAGCCATCCCAAGCATCAGAATTTCCCAATCAGGTTCAAATCCTGATTGCTTGTCACTCAAGGTTCCACTGACAGGTATGATAGCTTTCTAGTCACTTGGTTAAAGACAACATGTCTTGTTCTCAGCTGGCAAATCTACCTCAGGTCACAGAATGTTATAAAAATGTGCCATCTGGATTCTTTTCAGTCTGGGTTCAGGTCAGGTTATTGTACAGAGACAGCATTGGTCATGCTTGTGGGTGTGGCTTGGTAGGGTTGGCTTGGTTCTGTGGGCATGGCTTGGTGGGTTTGGCTTGGCTTGGCAGACGTGGCTTGGCGGGTGCGGCAGGGGAAGGATACTGCAAAATCTCCATTCCCTTCCCATCCCACTAACCTGCTTTCCAGCTCCGTTCTCCTGTGCAGGGCAACCAAAGAAGACCCAGCCAATCAAGTGGGACTTGGGAGGCAGAGAATAGATGGGGGTGGGGCCAGTCAGAGGTGGGATTTGCTGGTTCTCTGAACTATTCAAACTTTCTGCTACCGGTTCTCCAGAACGGGTCAGAACCGGCTAAATACCACCTCTGCTTGTGGGCGAGTGTGGAGGTCTCAAGATAAAGGTGCTGCCGCTGTCCTGGCCCTCCAGCAGCTCTCAGTGGCTTTGATACCATTGGCCAATTCAAGATGCTGGTCCTTACTTTTAAAACCTTACAAAGCATGGGACTAGGTCATTTGTGAGATTGTTTCTCCTCGAGGATATTTGCCTATCTCATCAGGTTGGATAGTCTGGGAATGCTGCAAACCTCTTCTCTGAAATGTTGCCACTGAGTAGAATCTACAAAGTGTGCCTTTTCCATTGTGGCCCTTGCCCTGTAGAACATTCTTTGCCTTGAAATTTGGCAGGTCCGCCTCGTCTTTTAACCTCCTGAAAAGTTGTAAAGAAGAGGTTCCTCCCACAGAATATAAAGGTTGGAGCCTAGGGATTGTTGTTTGGAAACAATGGACTAAACACTTGGTTTTTCTTGGTTTCATTGTTTATGATTTTATTATAGTTGTGAACCTCCCAGGATTGTTTATTACAAGATGGTGGCCACAAACAAAGAAACAAAGCCTCCAATTAATACATGTCAATTTAAGAACATTCACCTAGTTAACACTATTGCATTTAATTATATACCTCCTCGTTCAAGTTACTTCAGCTTCCTCACTTCATTTGTTCTACAAAGATGCAAAGGAAGAAGGTAAAGATTTAGTGACTCTTTCATATAAATCCTTACCACACACAAAGGGCAATTTCAGTGCCATAACCAATGATTTATCCTGGCTTACTATTCTGGTAGTTTGCAGAGATTTTACACCATAGTTCACTGATGCTGCAAATTATGATCCTAGCCAGTGTGGAGAGATCTCTGTGTTCTTGTCATTTTCCCAAGTAACTTGTCCTTGTTGTGGGACATAACAGCTCCAGAATGGCTCAAATATAAAATGTTTGTCATGGCTATACTTCCAATCCTTCACTTTGCATTTGATTTGCATTCCCTCCACCTCACCTATATTTTAATTAAAAATGTGAGGTTCCATTTTGCTCAGGGCCTCTATATCTCTAATAGTTTGGTAGGTGAGATGGATCTGAGAATATGGCTATGGTTTTCTCACAATAGCAAGCAGCATGCTGTGAAATTCTCTAAAATTTTAAAGAAATGGGGGAACCTTTCAAACTGGATGGCAAAAACCTTTCATTATATGCTAAAAAATATAGCCATATATGGAATATCACAGAGACAGAGTTCTTTTCCACAAAATATATTTTCTCATGTCATTTGCCTCCTTATTTCATAATGTCCACCTACCTCTGTTTTATGTCTACATCTAAATAAAAATAAATTAGGCTATAGATCATTTTCAAAGAGCTACTGTGTCTCACTATTTTCTGGTTTCCCCCCACCCCTCTATCAAAAAGTCTTCCACATATACCACCATGTAGATAGAATCCTTATTTTGCACACCATTAATGAAGCTATTTCTCAAAATGTTTGATGTGCTAGGACCACTTTTAGTCACGCAGGACTATGATATTGTGTATACACATAATTTCAGAGCACATAATAATAAATCATATTAGAAGCATGATTCTTATTTATAAACATAGTTCTTTTACAATGTACAAGAACCTTCTTCAACTTCTTCAGAGCTGAAGAAGCTTCTTGGATGATAAGCAAACGTCTTCAAAGAAAAACAAGAAACTCCAGTTGCCTCTTAAAAAAAAGCACCTTTGGGACTTCTTCAACTTGGTGCCCTCAAAATATGTTGGCCTTCATTAATTCAATCACAATTGGGAAATGACAGGTTTACAGAAAGCTAAATAATGGCTGGGCTCATATTAAAGATAAATCAGATTTAAAGAACAAGCTACCATGAGTAGATCCAAATAATTTATTAAAGCAGAACCAAACAATCCAGGTTATGATGTAAGATTGTTATTTATTCATTTATCAAATGTCTATACTGCCCATCAACACTTGCGTAACAGTGGATGATTTATAAGTAAATAGTAAAGTCATATAAAAACTATAGTTAAAAGCGGAGTTAAAAACCAAATTAAAACAGAATTAAAAAGTACAATTGCAGAGTTAAAAAAAAAAAAATAGGAAGCATCTTCAACCCACCAAACATTCCCAGGTCACAATGTACCCTTAGATCTAAGCCATGGATGTACATTATTTGTGAATCTAGGCATTCAAAAGTTAAGATTAATGCTGAATTAAGGATAGGGAAACACTTCTTTTCTTGAAAAAGAAAATACTAAATTTCCAATCGATTGCTAGATCCTTTTATTTGATACTAAAGGTCATCAATTATGAACTGCAAGGATCAAGTGATCATATTTTTACTTGAAGTCAAAATATTTTTACTTGAACTCAAAAGAATCATCAAACTATATGTACCAACAACAACTCCAAAAACAAAAGAAAACAGTTTACCCATAACAATAAGGAAACGTCAATCCAAAAATTGAAGTTGGCGGAAAAACAAATCTGGTTATGTTGCCAATTTCAAAAGCCGATACAAAAATGTATGCCACCACATAAAGACTGAATAAACCAATTATCACATTAAACAAGAGGAAAACCTTCTATGCACCAATTCCACCCGCACTTTTTACAATTTTGTAAACAACAAACTAAAAGACTCAAGGTCCATCCCACCCCTGAAAGGACCTAATGGTAAAGACTGCAACGATGACAGTATTAAAGCCAACCTCTTTAACACATTCTTCGGCTCAGTATTTGTAAACAGCAATGGATCATGCCCAGTATTTCCTTGCCGAACCACAGAAAACTACAATGATCTAATACATACTGATTTTACAGAAGACTATGTTGAAAAAGTACCATGCAATCTCAAACCATCTCTATCTATTGGACCGGATGGAATATGTGCCTACTTCTTTAAAAAGCTATCCACTGCCATAGCCAAACCTCTACGCATAATCTTTGAAAAATCTTTCAGGACCAGCTCCTTGCCAAAACTATGGTCACAAGCCATGGTCATCCCCATCTTCAAAAAGGGAGACCCCAGCCTAGTTGAAAATTACAGACCAATCTCTTTATGCCGCATCACCTGTAAAGTCATGGAATCAATTATTAACCAATCCATCATCCTCCACTTAGAGACAAACAACCTTCTCTCCAATAAACAATTTGGTTTCAGGAAAAAAACTATCATGTAATCCGCAACTCTTATACTGCAAAAACATATGGACTACACAACTCGATCAGGGCAAAGCAATAGACACAATCTACATAGACTTCTGTAAAGCCTTTTAGTCAGTGGTACACGAGAAACTACTCCTAAAACTAAAATCTTACGGTATCTCTGGACACCTGCATAACTGGATAGAAGCATTCCTGTCAAACAGACAACAAATGGTCAAAATTGGGAGCGTCCTATCAAATTCTGTACCTGTCAATAGTGGTGTCCCCCAAGGCAGTGTTCTAGGACCAACTCTCTTCATACTCTACATAAATGACCTCTGTGATCCTATTAAGAGCAACTGCATTCTTTTCGCTGATGTAGTAAGTTATTCAATACCACAGACAACACTGCTACCCTTCAAAAAGACCTCAACTATGTATCAGAATGGTCAAATAAATGGCAACTTCAAAACTCAACAAATAAATGCTCTGTCTTACATATTGGCAAAAAAATATCAGAAAATAAAATACAAGCTGAATAGTCAAGATCTTGTTGATGATCCAAGCACTGTAAAGGACCTTGGAATATTCATCTCTAATGATCTAAGTGCTAGAGCCCACTGTAACTACATAGCCAAAAAGGCATTAAGAGTTGTTAACCTAATCCTACGTAGCTTTTTCTCTGGTAATATCGCACTAACTAGAGCATACAAAATATTTACTGGACCAATACTCGAATACAGCTCATCAGTCTGCAACCCACATTACGTATCTGATATTAGCACAGTTGAGAAAGTCCAGAAATATTTCACAAGAAGAGTTTTCCACTCCTCTACTCGTTGTAGAATACCTTATGCCACCAGACTTGAAATTCTAGACCTAGGAAACCATGAATTACGCCGTATTCGGTCCGATCTAAGTATCATATATAAAATCATACATTGCAATATCCTAGCTGTCAATGAATACTTCAGCTTCAACCATAACAACAAAAGAGCACACAATAGATACAAACTCAAGGTTAACCACACCAAACTTGATTGCAGGAAATACAACTTCAGCAACAGAGTGGCCAATATCTGGAATACTCTACCTGACTCTGTAGTTTCTTCCCCAAACTCCAAAAACTTTAACCTTAGACTGTCTACTATTGACCTCACCCTTTTCTTAAGAGGTCTGTAGGGGGCGTGCATACACGCACCAACGTGCCTACCGTCCCTGTCCTATTGTTTCTTTTATTTGTTCTTATATGTACTCATTTCATGTATTCATAACTATGTATATACTTAGACCTATTATCTTGTAAGCAATTGACAAATCAAAATAAATAAATCTTCCTTCCACTGTTGTTATCCAAGAAAACTAGATAGATAAGGTCACGTAGGTATCACAAGCTGAGCTCCACTCAAGGGAGTCTTTTACTATTTTAATTTGCTTAGTACTCATCTTTAATTAATGCAATTATTCCACTTAAAATAAATTTCACAAGTATCAAAGCTTTGTTGGTTGGAGGATTTTATTCAAGAGAATTTCTATTTATAAGCTAAAGCATTGATTCACCATAGATCATGCAAAGAATACTTGAAATTTTACCTGTACAGGGACTACAAAACAGGGCATTCAGGATTGTATTTCAAGCTAGAATGCTGAAGGTACCAATCTGTAGCTCAGGATTGAACTGTGCAGTTGTTGGTGGTCTCTGAGCTTGATCATTTGCTTTCAAATGTTTCATTATCCAACAAGGTAACATCATCAGTACAGGCTGTGTGGGGTTTGCTCCCTGTTTATATACAGCGTCTTGTCCTGTAGCTGCATAGAGAGACCAACGCACATGTTCACTAACACTGATGCTGTTACCTACTCAAGTAATTAAATGTCTAGAAGCAAACAACCAAGCTCAGAAAGCACTAAAGCCCCTGTCACACTGCACCAACGGATGGAAAGAGGATGTAAAATGGAGAAAAACACTTGCCATCTGTTGGTTAACGCGATGCTTCCGTTCTGTACTCACTGCCTCTGTTTTGCTTCCTCTCTATCCGTCCAGCATCCGTCTATTGACGTTTCATCCGCTCAGAAGGTTTTGAGCTGCTCAAAACTTTTGAGCGGAAAATGTATCCAATGCATCCGTTCTGCATCCTCTAGGCATACGGGGGACATACGTTCTGCATCCATTACGCATCTGCTATATCCGCTAGGCATCCGCTGCGCATCCATGCAACTCAAATCCGTTCCAGCGGTAAACAGATGCAGGGAGGAAGCGGAACGGACGCGCAGCATTAGTTGCACGGACGGAGAAAGGATGAAAGCGGATGCAGTTATGCATCCACGTCATCCGCTACGCATCTGCTCTGCATCCTCTACGCATCCTCTACGCATCCGCTTTCCATCTGCTCTGTGTCCTCCCCCCGTCTGTTCCTTTCCGTGTTATCCGTTCTGCTTATGCAAATTTTTGCCCCTTTTGAGAGCGGATAACAACGAATGGAACATTTTTCTTGTCCGTTGTATCCTTTTTACAAATGTTTTGCATCCGTTGGGCAGTGTGACAGGGCCTTAAGGACTCCATAATAATGAGGGTGCAAGGAAGAATTTATTTGGTCTTAAAAATGGTAAGCCCCACTTTTAATCATTTCTCTTTTATTCCTTATTACAGCAAATATAAAGCATCAATAAAATCAGTTGCAACTATTGCACTGAAATCTGAATAAATGTAAATGCAATATTCATGTTTCTCTCATTCCTGAATCTTCTCCCCAGTCCCTCCTGAATTCCTAGAATTCAAGGAGCTGAAATATCATTCTGTAAAAAGCATACCTAAATAATATTACAATGAAAAAATTATTTTAGCCAGGGTTGTGTGTGCCCCTTTCCTTTTTTAAAAAAATATAATCAATTAATGGTAGCCATTCTTTTCATAGGAAGTAAGTTCACATGATGTTTGTTACCAAAAATGGGTGGCTCACCCTCCAGCAATGCTCTAGTATGTTCAACATGGTTTCTAGGTGCACTTGAAATATATGTACAGACAAGAGGAGGTATTCAGCAGGTTCTGACCAGTTCTGGAGAATCGGTAGCAGAAATTTTGAGTAGTTCGGAGAACTGGCAAATACTACCTCTGACTGGAGATTTTTCAGTATCTTTCCCCTACAATGCCCACCAAGCCATGTCCACAGAACCAGTAGTAAAAAAATTTGAATCCCATCACTGGTACAGATGGATCTTTGCTATTCACAAAATGAACTGAATAACATAACAGCAACCACATCTGTCTATCTCAGGTTTTTGGGAAGAGCATGATAAGTGGAGAAGATGCCAAATCGAATACATCTGGTTGACTGTGCCACCAAGCATGATGATGATGGTGATGATAAAAAGAAAAAGAAAGAAAGAAAGAAAGAAAGAAAGAAAGAAAGAAAGAAAGAAAGAAAGAAAGAAAGAAAGAAA
>BLBF01000016.1:19541843-19578225 GCA_015471245.1 Laticauda colubrina
AAAGAAAGAAAGAAAGAAAGAAAGAAAGAAAGAAAGAAAGAAAGAAAAAGGGAGGGAGGGAGGGAGAAAGAGAAAAGGAAGGAAGGAGAGAGAGAGAAAGAAAAAGAAAGAAAGAAAGAAAGAAAGAAAGAAAGAAAGAAAGAAAGAAAGAAAGAAAGAGGGAGGGAGAATGCAACAAGGCTACAGAAATTGCCATAAACCCTACTGTAGATCAATTGTGAGAAAAAGGACATTAAGTCATTCCCAGCATTTCACTCTTGTCTGGAAAGTGCACAATAAATGTCTAATAGTGCAAAAAAAAAATGTTTAAGAAGAGAATAAAAAATATGAAAGAAATAACCCCAGAAGGAACAATAGTTGCTTTGTAATTACATCCTGAACTACCTTCTCATGGGGAAAAACATTGAAAAGATATTTCTGTATGTGTGTGTGTGTGTGTGTGTGTGTGTGTGTGTGTGTGTGTATGCATACGCTATTTGTAGTCCAAAGCAAACATTTTCGTTTTTTTAAAAAAAGAAAAGAGCCCAAGCTAAATATGGAGGAGCCCGACAGGAAGTGAAAACCATCTGGGAAACATCTGGCATGACTTTATTGCAAACCAGGCAGGAGTACCAGTTCTCAAGGTACTTTATGCTTTTGCATAAATGAGCGAGGAAATAAAACATGTAGTCAAATATTTGTTGTGTTCCTTCTGTATTATTCTTCTCTCTTAACTTTCTGACTCTGGATTACACTATTTACATGAGGCTTTGAGGTTAATTTTTTCTTCTTCTTTCCTCTTCAAAGGCGAGATCCTCCATACACATTAAGTATTTCTATTTCCATTAACATTAAGACTTTTCCCAGATATTTCACTCCTCTTCCTCTGCTTTTTAAATCTATTTGCAACACTCAGCTAAAATTGTGTGCTTATACCTTCAGAAACATTTTATAGGGTTCTTCCGGTTTGAGCTTCTTCAGCAACAGACCAAAACCTCGTCTCTGTGAGGCTTCAATCCATGCTCACCGCTGGAGCACCCCGAGCTAGCTGGTTTTGGGGCTAAGCCACCCTGTAGAGGTGGTGAAGAGGGGGAGACTGCCAGCAGGGTTGAGGAGAGTCGCATCTCTCCTCCACAGCTGGCCATTACTCCCTTTCCCGAAGGCGGTTGCAGCGGTGGTCAGAAATGGCCACCTCAAAGAAGAACTCGACCGGAAAAGAATATGCAGGAGGAAGATAAGAGGAGAAAGTTTTGGTTGACTGGGTCAAACAGCAAAAGCAACAAATAAAGTACTCTGGAATTGAAACTGTTAAAAAACAACAACATTGTTCCCTAAGAAGATTTTTAAGCTGCAAAGGAGAGAGAAAAGGGAAAAGATTTGGTTTTCTCCTTTTCCTATACTGACAGCTAAGAGACTTAAGAAAGAAATTGGAAAAAAATCCACTTTGACATCAATTGGCATTTAATGCTGAAAATAAAAAGTCAAAGGGATAATAAAGATTTCTGGATAATTAAAAGCTTTTGAAAACAGGAAAGGAGAGAAAAAGAATAAAAGGGTAGGATCTGAAAGGGAGGAGACTGCCTGGAATTAAAAAAGAACTTACAGCAAAATCTCAACAAGACTTCCAAAAGATACATTCTAACTGAAATATCGCAACAAAAACCCGAGGAAGAGAAAGTGGAAAAAGAAATAAGAAGAAATAACTCGGGACTATTTGATGATTTCTGGATTCTTGGTTATTGTATTTGAATGACTAAAATGAATCGGGTGGTTCTTTAAAACTGTTTAAAAAGTACAAAGAAGGTGCACAAGAAAGGAGAGGTTCTTTTGGCTTCGTATTTCAGTTTTTAGAAATGGAGATTTGGAATTATGAGAAACAATAAGAAATGCCTGCAGAACAAGAAGATTGCGACAAAGAAGAAGTCATCTTTAATGAACAAGTAATCTTAGATGGGGGAAAAAATGGAAAGGGGGGAAAGAGAATGGAGATCGGGAAAAACAACTCCCCCCTAAAAAAAAACACAGAGTGAAAAATGAGTAGAAAATCAGAAAGCAACAGAAGAGGGAAATGCAGAAGAGAGAATTAGAACTAGAAAGACAAGGGGGTAAAAAAGGGGAGGGAGAAGATGAGAGGGAAGAAAGAAAGGAAAAGAAGTTATAAAGAACAGAAGCAAAATATAGAGAAACAGGGCCTATTTAGAGATAATGGGTGAAAACTTAATGGAAAAAGGGACTCTGCAAAGGTACATAAGATAGTATGGTTATATTAGAAGAAGAAATAATTTTAGAAAATAGGAAACAATGTATGATTAAAATGTCTGATAAAATAGCTATCGTAATTCAGTGGGATGCTTGTCAATAAATAAATGTAACAAAAGGTATATTTAATGATTAATAAAACATATGTGAAGAGAAATAAGGGAAAAATTAATTATGGAGATTATATGTGTTTTTAAGGAAGTATGATATTTAATTGAAAAGAAGTGTTAAAGATGTTAAGATTTTAATGATTAGTAATGATAGAACTGAACTGGAATGCAATGAGGGTTTATAATTACATATATTTACAATCTTTCTTTTTTTTAAAAGAATATAGTGTGTATTATAAGAATGTACCAAGAAGAATTCGATTGGAAGTTATGTATCATGTATTATTTTGAAGGTCATAAACTTAAGGTATATATTGAAGTTTAAATAAGAGTTGAATGGATGTAATTAAAAGATATAATGGTGTCAATCTCCAATTAGTAACTACAGAAGAAAATTTGTTTAATAAGAAAAGATAATATGAAATTGAAACAGAACAGACAAAAGTATAAATATAATGATTTGAATTGAGATGAGATAATCAAAATAAAATTGAGAAAATTAAAAGAGGGGAAAAACTACCTAAAAAATGTAAAATAGTATAAGATATGGAATAGAATACAAAAAGGAGCATGAAATTGAGTTTTGTGTCTGTATAAAGAAGTTCAACCTGGGACCATGCTATTTTCAAAAAAGATGTTTTACTTGTATTTTGTGTGTGAAACCCAAATAAAACTTTATTAAAAAAAAAAAAGAAACATTTTATATGAACGAAACAGGAGAAGCATATTGTAAACACTCTGTCTTTATTTTTTATTTTTTTGGTGTGGCTGAGGCAGCCAGAAATAATGACTTTTTTTTTTTTTTTTTAAAGAAAACTCAACTCTCTATTGCTACGCTGCACAAGAGACAAAAATGAAAAGCTCAGGCTGTATCTTTGGCAACCAGAAGGACCCCTGAGGATATTTTAGGCCGTCGTAGCAACTCTGCCATGCTGCCTGAAAAGCCTTAATTAGGGCATGCACAGCCTTAAAATCCTTGCAGTGCTTTAAGAAATAAAATGCAAGACGCATGTGGCTTCTATGATAAACCAAACCAGCTTTGCCATGGCTTCCAGAACTACCCAATGTGCATGCCCTGACTTTGCATTTAGCACCGTTCCCATGAAAACTGATACACTATGCAAAACACCTTAGATATTCTGTATTTGTACATTTCCTGTGAAAAATGCACAAGATCTTCAGAAGAGGAGAGAAGATAGAAGGAAGGCAGAAAGCAGATTTACAGGTTACCAAGGGGACCATAATATGCAAAATTGATGTTCTAGAAATGTTTTCTGCTTCTGTTTTTTTCAATCTCACTTTGTTGACATGGGTGATCTTCCAATCCACCAACAATGATCCTATTCACCTGCTTTGATGCAGGACCCATTTCCCTATGATTAAAATCAAGGAAGGTATAATGAGTGGATTAGGGTTAGTATTAGCCCTAGCTCTAGCCCTAACTCTAACTTTTGCAGGAACTTTTAATGTGGTGATTGTCATAAGGATCTTTTCTGCTTCATTGCAACTGTGCTAGAGAAAAGATGATTGCCTGAAAAAAGATTGTAGTGAATCGAAATGTCTCCCTCTGTACAATTTACAACTCACACTACAGGAAATGCATACATATGCGTGTGGATATACAGATAAATAGAAGATAGATGGATGGATGGATAGATGATAGATGGGGATAGATACAGAGAGACAGACAGACAGACAGATGGATGGATATCTATATAGATAGTGGTTTTTTTTCAATTTGAAGGAATAAATTCGTATCTGAATATATAACATATCAACACCATATCAATTAATATCACTTTGCATATCACATCAACAGAAAACCTAGGAACACCAATGTGGTACGTGAGCTAGGGATATATTGACATTACCAGTTTCATGGCAAGTTACCACCAGTTCTGACTGTATTTATTGTTTTCACAGCTTTGGAAAGATTGTATTTCTGAAAACCAGGATGTAATTATATCATAGTTTTCAGGATAATAATCCTTCCAAAGCAAATCAACTTAAAAAAAAAAATAGTATTGTAAAATCAACAAAGTTGGGGAGATGGTAATAACTCATCCCAAGTATGTGAGAACATGGAACTTTCTAAATGCTGCTGAAAGATCAGCATCCATGGCCACGGTTGTGTATAGGACTTGGTAGACTCCAAATATCTTAAACTGATTGGCCGAATAGGCCGTTCTCGGATTGGTCAGTTAAGCACCATTCCAATTGGCCACCTGATGGCGGGAACACTTGAACAACTGTCATTGGCCACAAGCCGAGAGCAAGCCGCTATAAGAAGGGCTGCCGCGGCTTGGGTAAATGTTCCGTTACAAGTCATTATACTGTTTTAATAAAGAGCTGCTTGTTGGAACCTGGTCTCGCGCACCTTATTTCCAAACAGAACAGCCACCATCATAGCTGGGAGGAAATATGGTTTGGCTTGATCTGAATAATCACTAGCTACGTTTGTGTCATGGAATGCATGGATAACCTTGAGGAAAGGGGAGTGCAGATGCTGCCTGGGAAGAGACAAGAAAGGCAGAAGCCTGCAACATTTAAGGTAGAGAACCTTAGGAAAGGTCTGCCTAACAGTTAAAAGTGGCTGGTTGGACATTTTCATTTTCATATGTACAAGATTCTGCTAATGTAGCCTTACAACAAAGTATATTTAGCCCATCTCGTTGTGTTTCCTGTCTGGTTTACCTGGAAAGGCGAATAGTTTAAGAAAAGAAAAATGATGGGGATAGGGCATGCCTTACCTATACCTTACTGGAATGAAATTTCCTTCTTGTGAACTATTCTAGAACTTCTAAGTTCCTTAGAAGCTTCTAGCTGGCTTTATTTCCACCGTATCTTCTAAAATTGGTCCTTCAAATATGCCTCTCATTTGACCTTAATTCTTCTGTTGTCCCCACAGAGGCACCTTCCTACAAAACTTATATTCTCCCCCACAAAAATAGATGGTTGCTTGCTTGATTAATGGCTAATTGAGATGACCATTTGGTCTCCCACCAGTTGTTCTCTCCTCTGGCCTCCAGAAGCAGAGCAGTTGGAAAAAAGATAAAGATGAGAAAAGAAAAGGAGGCTTCTAGCAATAAATTACATAATGCAGAAGAGGCTCAGGGTTACAGAAGGCAATCCTTGAGACCAACCGACCAGCTATGTTTGGTTTAGTGGCACCCATCTTTTCCTCCTGTTGCTACAGTAGTGCCACTTCTGAAGCGTCTACCTCAGCCTCCCTAGAAAGTGATATAATTATTCTTTACTTTACTTTGTTCCAGGTACAAAAACTGCCTGAATTCCACAAAACTTTAAACAATAATAATAATCCAGGTCCAAGAAACATTCATGTCCTTCTTCTTTTCAAGAACTCTGGGCATTTCTTATAGGGTAAGAGATCGTCAAATGAAGTTCTCCATATCTTTATTTCTTTTGGACTTTGTTGCTTATTTAACAATAACAAGTCCCTATGGGTAGGACAATTCTACAGCATTTTAATAAAAGGAGCTGAGATATGTTATCAAGAGGGTTAAAAACAACCAAGCAACACAGAAGCACCCTGATGTCTGTTACAGAGAAGGAAAAATAATCAGGATATTGAACCGTTCCCTTCTCCTCCCCCCCCCCATTTCTCCTTATAGCCAATCAGCTTTTGATGCCTATTGAGAAGGCTTTGTTTCTGTGCATAGAAATTCTTTCTTCTACTGTGCAGATGTTTCCTCTACAGTTATCTTGTGGTGACAAGTCTTATGGGTAAGAGTAAGCACTTGGAGAATGATGTTTCTATCAGCATATAAGATGAGGGTAGGATGGATGATGCCAGAAGATGGAAATTTATTGAAGAAATTAAACTTGATAGAAAAACAGCGACTTATGCAACAGAAAAATTGCAATGTTAATATTTTACCAGCCATCATGAATTCATCTTCTTGCATGACATTTCAAAGAAAAGTAAAGGGAAAAAGAAAAGAAAAGAAAAGGATGTTCCTAGCAGCCATTTCTAACCTGATGTTCACTTGATGCTTTATACTACAATTTTCATAATTGCCAGACAGCAGATTTAAAACATTGTTGTAAAATAAAATAGAATTATGATAGTGATAAAGCTCTTTCTGCTCTATAGGTGCTAACTCTTGGGGTAACTTCAAGATCCCAGCTCCATTTCCTCATAAGCTTTGATAGAATAGATGAAGAACAGATAGCCTTACAAAAAACACCACCATACATCATACCCGAAGCCTTCTGCATAAATAAAGAATTCCACATTGAAAAATTCTTCCCTTCTGCAAGTGACACCATTCAATGAGATAAGTTTGGTGTTCATTTTACTTTGACTGATGTCCTTCTCTGAAACAGATTCCCTCAGTGGAAACAAAAATTGAGGGCTCTGTTCCATTCATTTGTATTATTTGTGAACATTCAAACATCTCTGGCTGCTGTAAAGATCTGAGGCCCTTCTCAGTGTGCAAAACATTGAGAGAGAAAAAAACTCGTCCATTGTGTCTATGGAGGATCCCTCTTTCTGATGAGAAATCCCCATAAGGTGGCAAATTGCCAACTACTTGTTAATCTATACTTGCTTTAGAATACACAGAGTCATTTGAGACACAGTTATGTTCACAACTTCAGGTTAATCATAATAGTCCTCAAGGTTCAGTTGTTCAGGCAAACTCAGCTCGGCTACTCAGAATCCATACAAAAAGAATTGGCTGAACTTTCACACATACGCTTTATTTCCTATGGGAAGCGATGGCATATCTAATTATTTGGATGCTGGTTGGATGATAATTACTGGGGAGGAACATAATATCAGCTAAATCTAAGAGACTGGGCTCTTTTTAAGGCAAGGATCCAAAGAACCATGTAATTCATCCTACAAAAGAAGGGATGTTAAATTTCTTATAAAGAACCATCTGTTTCATGAATCACCCCACCACCAAAACTGTGGGAGATGGCAACAATCAGTATACAATCTATCACAATGGTTTTAAAATGAAAATGCAGTGGATCTAGATAAACAGCTATTTGGATTAAGTCCAGGCACAATGTTGCATGCTTTTTAAAAATTCTCTTACTCCACACAATTGTTTTTCAGTGTGTTTACAAAAGTAACCATCCCAGGAAAGCAGGCAGTTTTGGATACTTGTGCAAATGAACAAAGGACACAGGCTTTTAACTTGTTCTCATAGTTACACCTATTTTATGTGGTTTCTGATCAAGTATTTTGGTAGCTTTATCTCACTTGGCAACTTCTAGAAACTGACTCTTCAGCTTTCTAAAATTTTAACTTCCTAGCCTAGACATCTAAAGGCACCAAATTGGGATAGGCTGGTATCTGCTACACAAGAACATCTCAGTGATAAAATCTGTGGCAAAGAAGAAAGCAGGTAATATGTTAATTAATTTTGTTTCATTGAGATTGGAATTTAAATTGAAAAACACAGCTAATCAAAATCAGGAAGAAATGTTTACATCTTTCAAAGGCTTTTTTTTTTTAAACACAAACTTGAAAAGCTTAAAGAAATGATTTATCATGCCTGCACATAAATTTTCATTTACATCTTCACTTTTTCAGAAAGAAAGAAGGCTTACACCCACTCTTTAATCTTGGGATTAGTATTTTTCAGCATTAGCTAAAAACAAAACTGAACAAAGTAAGCAAATGAAGAACATAAACAGGAGAAGGCAGTCTGCCTCAACCTTCAGCTTAGCTCTGTTGGACCAAACAGGTGTCAAAGTGAGAAGAGCTCTCTGAGAGGGGAAAACATCTGGACTCCTGCTGTTCATTCCTTAATGCCTCACACATGTGTCAGACTGTAATAGCTACTTTAGGCTCGTGTTTCATTATTCAAGGTACTGAGGCTGCACACCAGTTTGCAAATAGCCGTAGAAAAGAAGTTGCTTCTACAGATCATGATAGCTGGCAGGTTTAAAACATTTGTACAGTCTTGGATCTCTCTCTCACACACACTAGTCTTCCTTTGCCAAGATCTCCCCACAGCTTCCAGTTACATCCTTAAAAGAACAGATAGCTGTGTCCCAAAGGTGGTTTTTTTTTTTTCAAGAAAAGACCAGTTGCCTCCAGAAAAAAGTACCTTTGAGATAACCATGACCCAGATGACTGAAAATATCTATATTTTACCCAGAATCTTACCCTGCCACATACATGGGATAAAGTATTACAAAAACCTAACTTGACTGGGTCACACATTACGGCAGGCAAATATACAGGGTGCTTCTTGGTAAATATCCTAAATCCTAATGAAACAAAAGCAGAGGGAGGCCATCTGGGAAATGATTTTTCTTGAAAGCCATTGTTCCACTTTAAATGTAATTCACCCAAAGTATACATTGTTGGGTTCTGCCCTGAAACTAAATGATAATTATAGAATATGTGGTATTACTTTCCAGGGAGCACGTAGATTTCTTGTATCCACACCTGAGGTGTAACAAATTTTGCAGTTTTCACAAAGGCCGCAACAATCAGCTGTTTTGTCAGAGGAAGGTACACACCGAATGCAGCCAGCTCTTTTTCAAACCATAATGCTATCCTCTGATGACTTTATTATTTGTTCTCAGCTTGATGTTCTTCATTGCCTTAAAGGAGCTTTCCAGAGACCAGTGTTCCTTACAATATCTCACCCTACCTGTCTTTCATTGGATACAAGATTTGCAAGTGAAAGAGTTTCAAGCAGTGACTCCTTACAGAAAAATCCCTTTGAAATGCTACCCAACTAAAGCCCCCATCAGCTTTTGAATTTTATGAAATTCAAGGAGCCACAGCTCAGTCAAGGATCCCAATTACGTGTGGGAACAGCCTGCTTGGAAGTGAATCAGATTATCAACCCTACCACTCACTGTTACACTAACTAGTAGTAGCTTTCCTGGATTTTAAAAGAAAATTTTCTATAGCCCAGTATTTCTCAACCTGGATAACTTTAAGACCTGTGGACTTCTACTCCCAGAAGTCCCCAGCCAAAGTTATCCAGGATGACATTACCATAGTCTATTCTGAACATGCCAGGGTCACACTGCCTGTGAAGCCAAATTTCTAGAAGGTTTTAAGCAGATTGAGGAAATAAAGTATTAAGACAAAGAGGAGAAAAGGACACAAGAAAATCTGTGTATATGTGAAAGTGTGTACGTATATTTCTGCAGGTGTATTTTACAAATGGAAAACACCTATGAAAACAGCAATAGGAGGAGGAACTTGGCTTAATAAGAGAAATTGAAACATCAGCTGATGTCTTTTTATCCAAAGAACTGCTAGATTATTAACGTTGCTTTTAAAGATTTAAAGATCAGAAATTTCCAGGAAAAACCAGAGGGAATGAAATGGGATTTCAGTATCTGAAATCTGCAGGCTTCTAACAGATCCTTACCAAAACACATGTATTGAAAAGAATGGAATGACAATCTGATTATAAAGAACAATATGATCCAGGATACTGTCCACAATCTTTTAATTTATTAGGTCACACATATCTGTCAATAAACAATAAAAACAAACAAACAATGAAATTGTATCCACAAGGAAGTAGTTCAAAACCTTGCACAAATAAAACTAGATGAGACAAAGAATAATTCCATCAGAGATAAAAGCCCGGTCCCACTGCACTTACGGGTGCAAAGAGGATGTAAAACGTTAAAAAAAGCTTGCCATCCATTGGAAAACGCGATGCATCCATTGTGTACTCATTGCATACGTGTTTCATACGCTCTATCCGTCGAGCATCCGTCCACTGCGATTTCATCCGCGCAAGAAGTTTTGAGCTGCACAAAACTTTGTGAACGGATGAACTTTCCGCTGTATATGATATAAATCCATGACATCCGAGCAACAAACGTTCTATGTCCATTTATCATCCGTTAAACATCCGCTGTATCCTCTCTGCATCCTCTGGGCATCCCCTCAACTCACATCCTCTGCAGCTGAAAACGGAAAGAGGGAGGAAACAAAAGGTACCCGGAACGTCTACACAGCGTTAGTAGCACGGAAATAGAAAGGATGTGTTTGCATCTGATATACATCCGCGCGGCATTCCCTTCTTTCCTTTAGGCGTACATGATGCATCCGCTTCATCCGGTATGCGTCCACTTCGAAATTCTCCCTCGTAACCCCTTCGGAGGTGTCATCCGCTTCCATCTGCTTTCATCCACTAGGCTTCCAATGAACATCCCTTTAACATCCCCGCTACATACTACCCACGTCCGTTCTTTTCCGTTCTGTCGATGCAAATTTTCGCCACTTTTTGGAGCGGATGACAATGGATGGAGCCACCCCCGAAATTTTGCTCGTCCACTGTGTCCTTTATGCATATGTTTTGCGACCGTCAGCCAGTGGGACCTAGCCTTAAGAGAGACTCTAAACAGGTTGTTTCTGACCATTTCCCCTCCTTTTGAAAAAAAAAAAAATTACCTTAAAGTATTTAACTCCTGCAAAATTGCTGAAGAAAAAGGCTTACTAGAGAAATGAGAACTATTAAGAAAAGACAACTTTGACAAAACTGTTCCCCTGTGCTTCTGGGATGATTCAAATGGATTGATGCTTATGAAATTTCTTTCAAATAAAAAGTCATTTGTCACAAAGGTCCAGGTCAAAATCTTGTTTATAAATATTTATATTCATAAATATTTTTAAATATTTATAAATATTTGCATATTTATCCAGGGAATGTCTTCTCTTAAGGATGCCCCATAGCAGAGCTTTGCAATCAGAAGAAATATCTAGTCTCAGTCCACAGTCGGCCCTTGCAACAAGCAACAACTTGAACACATGAAAACCAGTCTGATAACTTCCCAGTTAGATAGCAATGTGAGGCTTTATTTAAACAAGCCCCAAAATCTAGAATTTTAGCTGCTTGGGAACAAATCCCATTGGCTGTGACTTTATTTCCTACCAAATAACATTTTTACTGAGTTATAGAATAATATAAAATACAAAATACAAAGTAAATAGGAAAGCAGAGGGAAAGGAGAAGTGAGGAAAGATAAGACTCTCTCTGTAACAATAAAACAAAGCATTAACATCAAATCACAACTTTTTACTTTTTCTTAATTGTATGAACAAGCCATTTCTATAAAGATCTATCAGTCTAATTGGTAAATCCCAAAGTCAGAGTTTCATTCTTCTCCACATCAAGCACGAAGTTCAGAAGCTGTCTCCATGTAGAAACAAAAGTACTTATGTTCTTTTCTTTGATCAGAGTGGTTAGTTTTGCCATTTCAGCCAACTCCATCAATTGTCTGCAACCATTCCTCCATAGTAGGAATCATTGTCGTTACATTTTTGTGTATACAATGG
The DNA here is from genome assembly GCA_015471245.1 of Laticauda colubrina. Classification (NCBI taxonomy): domain Eukaryota; kingdom Metazoa; phylum Chordata; class Lepidosauria; order Squamata; family Elapidae; genus Laticauda; species Laticauda colubrina. Next base: position 19,553,487 of record BLBF01000016.1, read on the forward strand.
TCTTGCTGCTGTCAACATATATAGTAACTAAGTTCCAATTTTTTCTCCAGTTCTTTTTCCATTAAACCCAAAAGGAAAAGCTCTGGTTTCATTTTTATCTCCATTAAAAAAAAAATGTATTAAAAAATGAATCATGCTCCAATTTTTTTATCATGTCTACCATAGATGATAAAAAGTCCCCTCTTTACTTTTAGCATTCATACAAATTCATACTAACTACTTCCAGCTTCATGTGATTTTATTTCCAAGCTCAATTCAAGATCCCAATAAAATCATGTAAAGTTTACTGTTCCACACCAGCCTTTCCCTCTTTACCTGGTCATTTTGAGTATTTCTCAGCATGTCTATATATCTTATTGACTGTTAGGTTTAACTGTTCTGTTGTTACATTTTTAATATATAATTGTAAGCCATCCAGAAGACAATACAGTTGTTATTTTGGAAATTTGTTGAAGAATCAACTCCTTCAACCAAATAATAACCAAGGGTTATTATTTCAAGCTTTGGGTATACTATATTAACAGGCTGTAACTTGTTTCAATTCTTAAATTTTAGCATCTTTTGGTAAATCTCTTTGGCAATCTTGCCTAAAGAGAGCATAGGATTATTCTGATTAATAAACAACACTTCCCTTTAAAGTAGGTTTAACTTAGTTGGGTGCAGCTTTGTGTGTGTAATCTTTGCAACAAAAGATGAGCGACTGTTTCCAACTTAAAGAGACTACAAAACTGTGTGTATCAGCTTCCCTTCCCTGGGAGTGGCAACAACATAGAGAAAACTTAATTCCCTGTGCTATTTGCAAGAGTCATAATTGCAAATTATCACAATGACATTTTTGATAGGTAGGGTAAGCTCTCTCCCTCCCAAAGCAAAATCAATCGCTGAGAGCCAAATACATTTTTTTACTTAGGAAAAAAATAAACCAAATGCTTAGGTTATAGCAAGGGTCTTCTGGCAAGTTTAAGAATTCCTGAGATAACAAAACTGGAGGAGGAATTCTGGGAGTTGAAGTCCACAAGTCTTAAAGGTGTCAAATTTGAAGACCCATGGGTTATAGAATGAAGGATGTCTTGTTTATTATGATAATAAAAGTGAAAAGGATCTTCGGACAGTAATGGATCATAAGTGGAATATGAGTCAGCTGTTTTGGTATCACTGCTAAAAAGGAAAATGTTACTTTAGGCTGTATCTAATAAAATATAGCGATAAATAATAGCTTCATATGATACCGTGTGCAATTTGAAGAACCACATTTTAAGAGGAAAAAAAAAACGACAACAAACAGGAATATATGTAGAGAAGAGCATGAAGGATGCTCAGAGACAGGATACTGAATTTCATCAAAGGACTTGAATAGAACTGGATTTGTACAGTCTTGAGAAAAGTAATGATGAGAATTGCGAGCACTTTGCTGGCATTTGAAGGAGCATCTGGTGCCAGGTTTTGTCATATAGAGTAGGGGTCTCCAACCTTAGCCACTTTAAGATTTGTGGACTTCAACTCCCAGTTGAACAATTCTAACTGTTGAAACCCACAAGTCTTGAAATTGCCAAGGTTGGAGACCTCTGATATAGAACCTATTTGGTGTAATGGTTAAGGTACTGGGCTAGAAACCAGGAGAATGTGAGTTCTAGTTCCACAATAGTCATGAAAGACAGCTAGGTGACTTTAGACCCCTCACCATCTCTTAGCCCAACTCACCTCATAGGATTGTTGTTATAAGGAGGACAGGAGGAGGATGTAGTAGTAGGTATGATTGCTGCCTTGAGTTACTTATAAAGTGATAAAGTCAGGGTAAAAATCAAATAAATAAACACCACACAAAAGATCATCAAGCCCTATTTCCTTTTCCCAGAATTTGTGACTGGGAATACAGGTAGTTCTCAACTTACAACCACTGAATAAGCCACAGTGGCACAGTGGTTAGAGTGTAGTACTGCAGGATACTTCTGCATGACCAAACTTTGGGTGCTTGGCAACTGACTTGTATTTATGACAGTTTACACAGTCCTGGGATCACATGATAACCATTTGTAACCTTCCCAGCGGACTTCCAACAAGCAAAGTCAAAGGAGGAGGACAGATTCACTTAAGGACTACATAGTTCACTTAAACTGCAGTGATTCACTTAATGACCATGTACAAAACATTCATAAAATGGGGGATGATTCACTTAATGACTGTCTTGCTTAGCAATGGGCATTTTGGGCTCAATTGTAATCCTAAGTCAAGGCTCACCTGTAAAAGTGTTAAATTACAAGAAGGCAAATTCTAGTTGAATATTAGGGGCGGAGCAGAGATGGCATTCAGCAGGTTCTGACCAGTTCTGGAGAACTGGTAGTGGAAATTTTGAGTAGTTCAGAGAACTGGCAAATACCACCTCTGACTAGCTCCACCCCCATCTATTCTCTGCCTCCTGAGTCCCAGCTTATTGGCTGGGTTTCTTTTGTTGCCCCGCACGGGAAAACAGAACTGGAAAGCAGGTTAGTGGGGTGGGGAGGGAATAGGATTTTGCAGTAACCTTTTCCTTCCACTCCAACCATGCCACGCCCACAGAACCGGTTGTAAAAATTTTTGAATGCCACCACTGGGGGGGTGGGGACTCAAAAAGAAAACCAGAAAGGCTGTAAAATAAAAAAACAAGCTTCCAAAAGAAGTGATAACTTCTCTTTCCTTGAATTTGTTAAGCAAAAGTTGTCGGAAGGGACTGTTGAAATGAAGCGAAGCACTATCCAAGTTGAACGGCTTTCCCTTATTTTTTTTTATCAGCATGGGAAATGACCAGCCCATCTAAAAAGGAGATTTTAGGAAAAGGCAAGAACAACATCGGTTGCCGGACCTGCTTTTGAAAAATCTACGCTTGTGTTTGGCCTGGTCCTGGGCTCAGCTGATAAGTGTGCTAGGGGTGGAGAGAAAGCCTGGAGGGTGAATCATATCAGATTGAGAAGAAGAATTAATGTAAAGGTGGAGTTGGCCAGGGAAGAAGCAGAACGGTCTGGCATGATGGATGCAGTTGTGGTATGGAGGCTGAAGAGACGAGGCAACCTGGAGGTTAAGGGAGACCAGAGATAGAAGAGCTATAAAACCTGAGATGATGGAAGAGAGGGAACACGCAACTGTATGTCATGCTGCTTGCATGAGATTGTTGTTAGATTGTCTCTAACTCTTTGATTGGCAGAGCTAGGGCAACTAAAACAACCAAGTGGGTGTCTATTTTATCAGCCGTGAATGCCATCCTTGTAGATTTTATTGCAATTTCATGTACATGCAACAGGACAGACACAGATTTCAGAGGATAATTAGGACTGCAGAAAAAACAATTGCTCCCAACCTGCCTTCAATCGAGGACCTGTGTACTGCACGAGTCAAAAAGAGGACAGTGAAAATATTTACAGATCCCTCACATCCCGGATATAAACTGTTTCAACTCCTACCCTCAAAACAACAGTATAGAGCACTGCACACCTGAACAACTATTTATTTATTTATTTGGTTTGTCAATTGCTTACAAGATAATAGGTATAAATAAAAACATAGTTATGAATACATGGATACATATAAGAGAAATGAAAAGAAACAATGGGACAGGGACAGTAGGCATGTTGGTGAGCTTCTGCATGCCCCCTACAGGCCTCTCAGGAAAGGGGTGAGGTCAATAGTAGAAAGACTAAGGTTAAAGTTTTTGGCATTTGGGGAAGAAACCACAGAGTCAGGGAGACTATTCCAGACATTGACCCCTTTGTTGCTGAAGTCGCATTTCCTGCAATCAAGTTTGGTGCAATTAACCTTGAGTTTGTATCTATTGTGTGCTCTTGCATTGTTATGGTTGAAGCTGAAATATTCATTGACAGCTAGGACATTGCAATGTATAACTTTATATACTATACTTAGATCGGACTGAAGGCGGTGTAGTTCTAGTTTTCTAATCTAGAATTTCGAGTCTGGTGGCATAAGGTATTCTACAATGAGTAGAGGAGTGAAGAACTCTTCTTGTGAAATATTTCTGGACTTTCTCAACTGTGTTAATGTCAGATACGTAGTGGGTTCCAGACTGATGAGCTGTATTCGAGTATTGGTCTAGCAAATGTTTTGTATGCTCTAGTTAGTAGTATAATATTACCAGAGAAAAAGCTACGTAAGATTAGGTTAGCAACTCTTAATGCCTTTTTGGCTATGTAGTTACAGTGGGCTCTAGCACTTAGGACATTTGAGATGACTTACTCCAAGATCCTTGACAGAGTTTGGATCCTCAACAAGTCTTGACTATTCAGCCTGTATTTTGTTTTCTGATTTTTTTGCCAATATGTAAGACAGAGCATTTATTTGTTGAGATTTGAAGTTGCCATTTGTTTGACCATTCTGATACATAGTTGAGGTCTTTTTGAAGGGCAGCAGTATTGTCAGTGGTGTTGAATAGCTTTACATTGTCAGCGAAGAGAATGCAGTTGCTCTTAACATGATCACAGAGGTCATTTATGTAGAGTATGAAGAGAGTTGGTCCTAGAACACTGCCTTGGGGGACACCACTGTTGACAGGCACAGAATTTGATAGGACGCTCCCAATTTTGACCATTTGTTGTCTGTTTGACAGGAATGCTTCTATCCAGTTATGCAGGTGTCCAGAGATACCATAAGATTTTAGTTTTAGGAGTAGTTTGTTGTGTACCACTGAATCAAAGGCTTTACAGAAGTCTGTGTAGATTGCATCTGTTGCTTTGCCCTGATCGAGTTGTGTAGTCCATATGTTTTTGCAGTGTAAGAGTTGCAGATTGCAGGATAGTTTTTTCCTAAAACCAAATTGTTTATTAGAGTAGGTTATTAATTTGGTTATTAACCAAATTATTAAAGAGTAGGTTGTTTGTTTCTAAGTGGAGGATGATGGATTGGTTAATAATTGATTCCATGACTTTTCAGGTGATGCGGCATAAAGAGATTGGTCTGTAATTTTCATCTAGGCCGGGGTCTCCGTGGCTTGTGACCATTGGTTAGGCAAGGAGCTGGTCCTGAAAGATTTTTCAAAGATTATGCTTAGAGGTTCGGCTATGGCAATGGGTAGCTTTTTTAAGAAGTAGGCACTAGACACAAGGACAGTTTTTTTCCCAAAAGCCATCACTCTGCAAAACAAATAATTCCCTCAACACTGTCCAACTATTTACAAAGTCTGCACTGCTATTACTATTAATCTTCTCATCACTCCCACTTGTGACTATATGACTGTAACTTTGTTGCTTGTATCCTTGCGATCTAGATTGACTGTTTCCTATGATTTGATTGCTTATTGTATCCTATGACTATTATTAAATGTTCTACCTGATGGTTCTTGACTCTTGATGAATATATCTTTTCTTTTTTGTATACTGAGAACATTTGCACCAAGACAGATTCCTTATGTGTCCAATCACACTTGGCCAAGAAAAAATTCTATCTATGTATTTTTCTGTATTCAAGTCTACAGTCCTAATCCTTCAGAACATGGTTGATAATGCTCTATATCCTGAAAGAGATTTTCTGTTCCCTCAAATGTATCTTGCCCATAGAGGAAGGAGAACCAAGAAGAATTAATCCTTCTTGATAGATAAACATTTTGCCTATTACAGCCTCCTAATTCAACAACCGCCTTCTGCTTCTGCCCTAATCTCCCTCCTGTGGGCCACTTGAAAGCTAAATTCCCTCCCCCCAATACCTTTAGAGGGAACCTCTGCAACAGCTGGACAAGGCAGTAGCAACTGAACTTCCTGGGGGGAAAGTGAGCACAAGTTGGGATGGAGGTGTGGAGAGACCGCCCTGCAGAAACACCATCTCCAAAACCTTGGCCTTAATGAAGTTATCATAGCTCCTTCCCCCCCCCCCCCAATACACACACCTCTGGCCTTGTCCTCCAAGTTCATAAATAAAAAAGTACCCCATTTTAAGTTAATTATTGAGGTGGAAACATAAGGTCCATTGCTTTCTGGTGTGGAGTTAATTCTGGGTGCATGAGCTGAACAAGATTGGGCTGGGCTTCAAAAATTTTAGCAATGGGTTCTCTGCCCAGTTTCTGGGTGGGCATAGTCATGGTGGGTATGGCCTAGTTGGCCACCTGTACCACCACAAGGGAGGGTGTTTTTGCCCTCCCTGGGCTCTGGAGGCTTTCTTTGAGCCTCTGGGAGGGCAAAAATGGCCTCCCTGAGGTGCGGAGGCTCTCTGAAAGCTGGAAATGGGCCTGTCTCTGGCCTTCCAGAACTGCCCGTTTTTTGCCCTCCCTGAGCCTCTGCACGCATCCTGCACTTACCTGCATCCAAAATGGTCCACCTGGGGACTCCTGGGAGGGGTGGGATGGGGGTAGACAGGTCGAGTGGGATTTGGGGATTCTCCAAATTGTGCAGAAGCTAGATGATCTCCCGAACCCTTCAAGCCCCCAGCAGCCCACCTCTGGACTCGAGCCTAAGAGGCAAGAGCCAATGTGGATAATGCATAGCTTCCTACCCCTATAACTGAGAAGCTTCCATGCATAATAATATCCCCATATTAACTTGAGCAACAGGAACAAACAGAACCTCAAGCGTCAATCCAGACAGTTCTCTTTCAATGCAAACAATTTTTACGATTATTATTTGCCCGCTTCCAGTTTTCATATGTCGTGAAGTTACGAGCCGCCGAGTCAAGTTATTAAGTAATAAACTTAAATGCAATAGCAGGATGTTGGGATTCTGTGCCTTTGCTTTTGGTTGTCTCCTCTCCTGATGCAAGAGAAATAAATGAAGGCTGTCTGTTGTAATTACCTACAAGATCGTAAAACCCTCAAATAGATTCAGAAATCTGTTTGTGATTAGATGCTCCATCTTCTCAGCCTCCCTTCCTCTCATTTGTATACATAGAAGCCAGAGCTCTGAGCTCAACTATAATTAGAAAGAACTAATCTAATTTCAGATTTTAGTTTCCTTTATCATTGTAATGCAGACATTATTTTTTTTTATTAAAATAGCCCTTGGTATACAGCGCGGAGAGGCAGTGGTACTAAGATGTCTCTGCTAAGCCACTATGAACAGAAAGGATGTTTTTAAAAGCATCTTGATTCAGTGTATCTTGTATGCAAACACTGGTTACAGCTGCAGACTTTTTACTTAAAAGATTTAAAGGTGTTACATCTTTAAATAAAGCTGTACAGAGAGAGAAACATGCTTCTGCAAAAAACATGCACAGTCTTGGGCGGGCTGATTATCTAGTTAGTTTTCAATGGGTGGATTATGACTCACAACAACCCCAAAGTATACAGAGAGAGAGAGAGAAAGAGAGAAAGAGAGAGGGAGGGAGGGAGGGAGAGAGAGAGCAATCACCATGTCACAGCAGTTTTCATTGCTCAGCACAGAAATTACTTTTCCAATATTGAATAGGATGCTCTGCATTCAAACATAGAAGGTATAGAAGTGCCAAAAAAAAAAAATGGACCAAGAGGACTTTTCTGATCTGTGGCTAAAGAAAATAACAATTAAGTGTATCTCTTTGCTTTCTGGAGAGAATTTGATTACATAGGATGTATTCCTTTCCAAGCTATTTCCCTATAGCCACAATTATTTGCCCTGTGACAAGGAACATCCCTTCCTAATGCATTTTAGTGTGGATTAAATGGGCTGCATGGCCCAATGTAAACTGCTTGGCCTTATGCACCAGGCAATGGAATGCATCCTCAGTGCATATCAGACTAAATCAATGCCAATGCAAAAAAAAAAAACTTAGTTATAGTGGAGATTATGGGCATGCAAAAAGTCATTCGCTTTACTTAACAAATTAAAAATAAATTCCATGATGCCGATGGGCTTTAAAAGAGGGCTCATGATTTGAATTATATTGAAATTATCAAATACCACTACGGCATAAATTTGGATAGCAAATACTTTTACAAAGTAGAGAATACATTCAGGATCACTTTTCTGGAACTATATCCAATTCATTTATCATCACCCATTGTAGGTGGCTCCCCCCCCTCTCTTTATACACCCATATGCATGTATGGATCTCTCAACACATTTCATCTCTCTGTGTTGCTGTCAATACACTGGGAAGCACAGCATGACTGTGTGTGCTCAGGAACCCAAGAAAGGGGAAGGAAGAGACAGCTTAAAATGGAGGAGTAAGCAACATTTTAAGCCAAGGACCTCATTCATAAGGATGCAGTGGGGGGGGGGATCACATACCCCAAAATCCCCAGCCTGATCTAGGCTATTTTTTTAAAAAAATTCTTTTTGATGGCTTCTCCCTCAACATCAAATTTTATCTCATTTCATTCCGTTTTTGGAAAATTATAATAAATTCTTATTATGTTGGGATAGACAGAATACTGATTCCTTTTACATAACTCCTTTGGGTGGAAAAAAACCAAGAATCACTCCCGATGTCCTCAGCATTTTTAATTTGGTCAACTTTTCTTTAATTCATGAAGAACTGGCAATAAAAAAACAACTCCACAGAGACTATCAGTATTACTTTCATATGTGGATCAAATCATTCTTCCATAAAACCTTCAGAATTGCAATCAGATGATATTCCCAAATCATTTCCTCCTGAAGCTGCACTTCTAGCAATTGTTCCCTTGGGGTACTGCATCAGATTCAATGGTTTTGGACTAGGATATCTGAAACTGATCTGCCAGCCAGCTTCTTCATGGAAACTGAGACCTTGTTTTCTCTAAAGCAAGGTTGGTTGAGAAATTCTGGGAGTTGAAGTCCACAAGTACTTAAAGTGCCAAGCTTGGACACCCCTGCTCTAGAGGCTAGATCAGGGCTCTTCAAACTTAGGAAGTTTAAGACTTATCAACTTCAACTCCCAGAATTCCTCCTCTAGTCATGTTTGCTCAGAAATTCTGGGCGTTGAAGTCTACAAGTCTTAAACTTGCTACGTTTGAAGACCCTTGGCCTACATTGACATCTTTATAAAGGAAAGGCTCATTTTTTTACGGGAGGTCTTTACACAGGCCAAGAAACAATCTTGGAAGCCAACAACCCATCAGTTCCTATCTGAGCTTTCCACGAGTTTCAGAAAATATCTAATGAGAAAAAAAACCAATCACCAGAATTCCTTGACATGAATATGGATTCCAGATCTGAGATTCACATAACAAACTGAAATTAGAGGTGAATGTGGAGCCCAGCCAATCTTCTCTATTTACTTTTGGGAAGTAAAAATTGTTTCTCCTTTTACTTTTGGGAAGATGAGAGACCTTATTTTATGTTTGTTTACAAATGGGAATGTTGCTGCAAATCCATGATGGATGCAGCTTAAATCCTCTCAAAGTATAACAAGGTAGTTACGTGATTTTCTTCTTCTCTTTGACAATGTATGTATCACTTTCGCTGTCACAATTGTTTTTGGGTTTGGCTCTTTTTTTGTCTTCTTTTTGTTATTCATTAAAAAGCAGTACAAGATGGGATGCTTTTTTACGGTGTAGGAAGAGTCTTAGCTGGGAGTCCAGACAGAACCACTACAAAGGGGAAATATTTAAGAGAACCAGAAGCTTGTCAGCAGTTTTTTGTTTTTCAAGTAGTGGCTTTATGGAACTTTATGAATAGAATAGTGTTCTTTATTGACCAAGTGTGATTGGACAAACAAGGAATTTGCCTTGGTCCAAATGCTCTCAGTGTACATAGAAGAAAAGAGACATTTGTCAAGAATCATCAGGTACAACACTTAAAGATAGTCATAGGGTACAATAAGCAATCAAATCATACTAGGAAACAGTCCATATAGATTGTAAGGATACAAGCGACAAAGTTACAGTCATACAGTCACAAGTGGGAGAGGATGAGTGATAAGGAGTGATAATAAGATTCATAGTAACATTAGTGCAGACTTTGTAAATAGTTGGACATAGTTGTTGAGGGAATTATTTGTTTAGCAGAGTGGTGGCATTCGGGGAAAAACTATCCTTGTGTCTAGTGGTTCTGGTGTGCAGTGCCCTACCGTGTTATTTTGAAGAAAGGAATTGAAACAGTTTATGTCTGGGATGTGAGGGGTCTGTAGATACTTTCACAGTCCTCTTTTTGATTCATGCAGTATACAGGTCCTCAATTGAAGGCAGTTTTTTTCTGCCAGAAAAAGGAAAAAGAGATATGCAAGCAGGCAATCAAAGGACCATAATCTCTTTGGCTCCTGACCCACAGCTGCCCACAGTACCTAACATCTGCTGTAGGCAACCATATGTTTTTTTAAAAAAATCATTTTTAAATACTTTCTAGGAATGGAGGGCCTGTATCTCTCTAATATTCAGTTCAGGCCACAGAATCAAATACTGAAATCAGAAAGTGTTGTGGAAAATATACCAGAAATGAGAAAACATATATTATGGGTAGTTATATTAAAGACATTTTCCTTGATCTGTTAGGATCCCAGATTTGCAAGCAATAAAAGGACTCTATCTTAACAATGGAGTCCAGATGGACTCGGGCAATATTTTGAAACAGAGAATGACACTAAGGGCTTCAGCACTGCTCTTGGAGATTGTGAAGATTTATGCAGCAAGCAAGAACAGAAGAAAGAGAAATTATTAGAGTTGTTACCATTTTTCCATCTCCAATATGTGTCTGGGAAAGAGTTTGAACAGCTGCTGTTTTCTTTATGGTAATAAGAGAGTCTGGACATACTATTTGAATAGTATGTTCAACCTTTTTTCTTTTTAAATTAGACCGTATGGTCCGAAATTCTTTTGGCAACAATGCAGGAAGGGATAGCATGAACTTCTTGTTGCAAGGGGAAAGCGACTTCTTTTTTAAAAAAAATTGTGAATGTGCATTAGGCTCCCTTGATGGAACACATTCAAAGCATTAGAAACCTAATGCTTTGCATGGTACAAATGGAATGACCGGCCTTCACAAATGCTTCTTATATGAAAGAGGCCATTTCTCTGCAGGACGTTATGATTAATAAGATGCTTACAGACTAAAGACAACAGAATAGCAATCTGATGATAACCTAAAATAAATTGAACAAAGAAATCGTCTGACTCCCAATCGAAGTCTAAAGCTTCAGAGAAGATGACTAAGAGGGCACAGCAAGATATCATTACTGTTAAAGATGTTGAGACAGATTCAGAGATATCAAGGCTAAACAAAACTGCTAGATATGTCCATCATATGTCATCGCACAGATATTCTGTTTCTGTAGTTTCTCATAAGTGTCAATACGGCACCATAGGAATAGTTTCAACTCCTTCCCTCAAAACGACGCTATGGAGCACTGCACATCAGAACAACCAGGCACAAGGACAGTTTTTTTCCTGAATGCCATCACTCTGCTAAACAAATAATTCCTTCAGTACTGTCCAACTATTTACAAAGTCTGCACTACTATTACTATTAATCTTCTCATCACTCCTTATCACCCACCCCTCCCATCTGTGACTGTATGACTGTAACTTTGTCACTTGTATCCTTACGATTTATATTGACTGTTTCCTGGTATATTTGATTGCGTATTGTACCCGATGACTATCTTTAAGTGTTGTACCTGATGACTCCTGACTCTTGACAAATGTATCTTTTCTTTTATGTGCACTGAGAGCATTTGCACCAAGACAAATTGCTTGTGTGTCCAATCACACTTGGCCAAGAAAGAATTCTATTCTATTCTAATCCTAATCCTAATCCTAATCCTAATCCTAATCCTAATTCTAACTCTATTCTATTCTATTCTATTCTATTCTATTTTATTCTAACAGAATGCTAGATTTGATCAACATACCTCCTGATTCACTGCCAATACTTGGATGGGAGACTATAATATAACCCTACACCAGGGGTCCCCAACTCCTGGTCCATGGCCTGACACTGGTCTGTGTCCCCTTGAGAATTGGGCTATACAAGTGCCAAGCTAGCATACAAAACTCCATTCGCACAAGCAGCCGGTGCACATGCGAAACCATCCCCTCTTCCTGCTCCTCCTCCAACAAAATCACTTCCAGTCCATAGAGCTAAAGAGGATGGGGAATACTATCCTAGACTGTAAACTAGAAAAGACAGTTGAAAATAATATCCTAGAAGCAACAGTACAGTAGCAAATGAGATCAGTCCAGTTGCTAAAACAACTCCAGGATGCCTATACAGTAGTCACTAGCAATTTAGTATACAGTAGTCACTAGCAAATAGACTCAGTGGAGAGTTTATCTTACCATCAGGTTTTTCTCTTAGATAGTACTGTGCAAATCTTATGAATAAGACTTCCATGCATACGAGATAGAACGCAAGAATAGGGTATAATTTAAGCTCACAAATGACATGTCCTGAGTATGATAAGAGTGTAAAGACAATGTCACAGGGGAAGTTACACTATGTGAAGTTTCCAAAGTAAATAGATGTCTGAATAGTTTGTTAGGCAGGAAAGCTGTTAGAAAATTATGGGAAAAAATGAGCCATCATCACAAACTGTAAGCACTAAAGAGTGAACAATGTTTGCAATGAGTAAACAATATTTTGGGACTGTCTGTACTTTTAAGTCACAGCAGCATATTTTTGACTAGAATTATAATGGTTTACACCCAAATGTAACTGCCACACTAGAATGCTGCATCCAGTTTTGGTCACCACACGATAAAAAAGATGTTGAGACTCCAGAAAGAGTGCAAGAGAAGAACAAGCAAAATGATTAGGGGACTGGAGGCTCTAAAACATATGATGAGAGGTTGCAGGAACTGGGCATGGTTACTCTGGAGAAGGACCAGGGGAGACATGATAGCAGTCTTCCAATATTTGAGGGGCTGCCACAGATAGGAAGGGGTCAAGCTATTTTCTAAGGCACCTGAAGGCCAGAAAAAGAATAATGGATGGAAACTGAACAAGGAGAGATTCAACCTAGAAATAAGGATAAATTTTCTGACAGTGAGAGCAATCTACCAATGGAACAGAATTTGCCTTTGGAAGTCGTGGGAGCTTTATTACTGGAAGCTTTGGTGAAGAGACTGGAGTGCAATCTGTCAGAAATGGTATAGGGTCTCCTGCTTGTGGGGTTGGACTAGATGACCTACAAGGTCCCTTCCAACTCTGTTAATCTGTACCTGAGTGGAAGACGTTTGTGGTCATGCCTGAAGCTCCACTTGTGCAAATGGAGGGTGTGCAAAGCTCAATTCATGTTATTAGAAATGTTTTGAATCCAACTACCCCAACATCTAATTTAGAATCCAAACCAACATAGGGAGGGAACAAAATAAAGTGGTCCCCTTAGCTGGAAGGACTTTAGGGATTTCAAAGACTAATGGATCAAGTCTCAGAAGGATTCCCAGCTTGGATGAAGAGTTTGCTAACAACAGATGGTATAAGGAAGACACAGATGGCCTAAGACTTGCTGTCAGGGCCTTCCATCCACTTACCCAGATGTATTATTGACTTTACAGCTCCAAAATTGGAATCAAGGCTTACGAAAAGCAACTTCCCAATTTCTTTGATGATAATGGCATTATATTTGACTTGATTGGGGTGCCTCATGATCATTTCCCACATTAATCTTCCAAGTTGTTCCTTTTGATATTGAAAGCAGCTACAGTACTTTTTCAGCTTTGGAATACAGTTTGCACTATGCCACAATTTGGTTTGCTTTGTTTTTGCCTTAAGGCAATATGTAAATCTACATTGTGTGGACTGAGGTTTGCAAACCATGACTTAAAACTTGGAACAAGAGTTTATATAATTGAATAGTAATTGATAAAAAAAATCATATTTTAGTAGACAGTGTTTAGCTCAATGCATAAACTAGATAACTTCTACATAGGGAAAGGATTGGGCAACTTATTGTTAGGCGCAAAGAATTGGGACCCTTGGTAAAGTTGCAGCATAGAAGATTTATTCAAGATTTATTTATACACAAGAATCCAGTCAACTAAAGTTCAACACTAAATTGTTGCCATATAAGAGTCAATGGAAGTTGGATGACTTGTGAGAACACAGGAATTCTTAACTGATGATGTCCTTAATTCTACCTACTAGTTCTGCCTGCTTTTCTTCTATATGTATGTATGTATGTCCAAATGGTTCCATTAAGTCCCCCCTGCATTTTATATGGAATTATCAGCCAATTTTATTCAAAACTTGGTGGCTAATTGCAATCTACTATTTCTGCTTCCACTCTTTTTTTTAAATTTTTTTTATTGATTTTTAAAAAGCAAACATATACAAACAAAACACATAACATAAAAACCTAAAACATCTTTTTTGAAAGCAGCTTGATCCCGGGTTATATAGACATAAATTCAAGTTCATGCTCACTTTTATATACTATTCCATATCTTATTACCATTCTACATTTTCTATATAGCTTCTCCCCTCTTTTCACTCTCTTAATTCTATTTTATTTATTTCATCTCAATTTAAATCATTATAGTTATATCCTTTGCCTGTCCTGTTTCAGCTGTCTATTATCTTTTCTCATTAACACAAAATTTCTCCTGTAATCACTGATTGGAGTATGACGCCTTTATATCTTTCCCCTAAATTTAACACTTAAAATAATACATAATTTTCATTCGGATTCTGCTTAGTACATTCTGCAGCTACACACTATATTTTTAAAAAAGAAAAAATTATAAATATATAATATAATTAAAACAACAATCCATACCAGTTGAACTCTATCGTTAAAATTAATATTCATTTAAATCTTAAACATTTTATACATTCCTTTTCAAATAAGTATCATGCTTCTATGGGAACACTTATAAATCTTGCATAGTTACTTCCCCCCCATTTCACTTATATTTTAAGACATTGTGTAATTAAAATGTTCCCATTCCTTCTTAATTCAATTCTCTTATATTTCATTTATTTTGTTCAAAAAAGAAGAGATTTTCACTAAATTACATTGAATATTTTATCCCATTTTATAATCATAAGTTGTTCCAAATTTTCTAACATTATTTCTAATACAAATACAACAATGTAGTCTTATGTACTTTTACAGAATCTCTTTTTCAGTTACATTTTTACCCATTGTCTCTAAATAAGTTCTGTTTCTTTACAACTTATTTCAAACCTTCATAACTTCTCTTCCCTTCCTTCCTCCCTTGCTTCTCCACTCTACCTTTTTTACCCCCTTGTCTCTTCATCTTCATTTCCCTCTTCTGTATTCCTCTTTTCTGTTTCTTTCTAACATTATATCTACTTTTCATCTTATTTTCCCCTTTTCTGGTTGTTTTTTTTGGGTCTTAAATTCTCCATTCTCTTTCCCCCCTTTCCCCTTTCTTCCCCAGATAAAGTTACTTGTTCATTAAAGAGGGCTTGTTCTTTATCCCAATCTTCTTGTTCTTGTAGTTTCTCATAAGTAGAAATCATCATTTCTAAAAAATGAAAAACGGAGCCAAAAGAGACCTTCCCTTCTTGTTCCTCTTCTTTATATTTTTTGAATTCCATTTTCAGTTCATCCACAAGTGATGCCATTGTAGAACTTTTTTAAACAACCACCCAAATGTTTTTAATATATAATTTCCAAGAGTCCCAAAGTCACTAAGTAGTCCAAATACACACAAGCTGTTTTAACACTTTCTTCTTTTTTCACTTTCTCTTTCTGGGGTTGCAATTCAGTTATAAAGTACCAATTAAACTGTATCTTTTAGAAGTCTTGTTACAATTTAGTTTTAATCTTTTAGATTCCAAGCAGTCTCTTCCAGCCAAATCTTACTATTATTCTTTTCCTCTCCCTTCCCATTTACAACAAAGAAAAAAAAAGTTTTTTTCAGTGATCAGAAATCTTTATTGTCCCCTTGACTTTAATTTTCCAGTTTAATTATCTGCTGATGCCAATTTCTCATTCATCTGCTGTCACCGTAAGGAAGGAGAGTGAGAAAAAAACAAACTTTCCCTTTTCACTTTCATTCGCCACCTCTAGATCTTCTATGGGAGTGATGTATCTTTTTTAAAAATTTAAATTCCAGGAAATCTTGAATGTTGCTTCTTATCCCAGTCAGCCAAAATTTTCACCTCTTAGCTTCCTCCTGCACATTCTTTTCCGGATGAGTGCTTCTTTGTGGTGGCCATTTCTGACTGCCGCTCTTACCGCCTTCGGAAAAGGGAGTTAAGCCAGCTGAGGAGAGGAGATGTGGCTGCTCTTGAACCCAGCCAGGTCTCCCCTATCTTCAGCCACCTCTATGGGGTGGCTTTAGCCCCGAAGCCGGCTGGCTCAGGGCACTCCAGCGGTGAGCGCAAGCAGAAACCATGCACGATTGTGGATTCCTGCTGCCGCCGAAGCCCTGCAAACCGGAAGTCTTAACATGTCTTTTTTCCTGCTTCCACTCTTAATCTTCCTTAAAATGACCCATAGATATAGTCATCTTGGCATACATTTATCTATCTGGGGTCATGGGTGAAACTAGGAAGAGTTGACCACTTAGAAATATCTTGCTTCCATCCTCACCATTAAAAAACAAACACAACAAAATGGAAAGAGTCAAATCAGCCTATCCCTTGCAATGGCAAGCAAGTTGCAATGTCCCCAATCCAAGGGACATTGTCCAACTTGCTCTAGACTTACTCATTCATTCATTCATTCATTCATTTTATTCACATGCTGCTTTTATTTTTACAAATAATTCAAGGTGATGAACATACCCAACACACTTTCCTGCTCCTATTTTCCCCACAACAACTGCGAGGTGAGTTGGACTGAGACAAAGCGACTGACCCAAAGTCAGCAGTCTGGCTTTTATGGCTAAGGTGGGACTAGAACTCATGGTTTTGTAAGACTCATTAAGCCAAACTTGAACTCCTTGGAAGAAATGAAGAAAATAGATGGAGCAATTGAAGAGCAACAGGGATCACTTGCATGTCTCAAATTTCATTGATGCTTCATTGATTAAAAAACCCTATACATTAACGAATCAGACTTTTGATTCCACTTCTTCCCCACTACCTTGGAAACTGTACCATTTTTGTCGCATTTATGATCTTGCCCAAGGGGCATAAGGTGGCTAGATCAGCCTCCCCCAGGCTGGTACCTTCCAGCTGTGTTGGGCTACATTTCCCGAAATCTCTGGCACCAGGCCTTCACCAAGCTCACTGGTGGATTTTGGAAATTTCAAACAAGTCTGGCAAGTACTAGACTGGAGATGTTTGGAACAGGACTAATCATATTAAAGTCAGGCAAGAGGAGAAGGAGAAATCACAGAAAGTCTCAAAGACATTTTGGAGAGACTTCAAAGGAAAATAAATCAAACCCACAAGACTGCTAACTGGTTGGGTAGGTTTCACCAGGCTCCCCCTTCATAAACCTTGTGTGAACGAAGGAGCACCAGACTATTTCAAAACCTCTCTTATTTTGCCTTCCTGAGACAACCTAGTGGAAATTGATTTGCCAGTAGGATTCTCCCATTAAATCAGAGGTGTCCAATCGTGGCAACTTTAAGATTCATGAATATACTGGCTAGGGCAGGGGTCACCAACCTTGGCAACTTTAAAACTTGTGGACTTTTGGGAATTGAAGTCCATAAGTCTTATAGTTGCCAAGGTTGGAGACCCCTGGGCTAGGGAATTCTGGGAGTTGAAGTCCACAAGTCTTGAAGTTGCCAAAGTTGGAGACCCCTTGGCTAGGGAATTCTGGGAGTTGAAGTCTACAAGTCTTAAAGTTGCCAAGATTGGAGACCCCTGAGGTAGGGAATTCTGGGAGTTGAAGTCCACAAGACTAAAGTTGCCAAGGTTGGACACCCCCGCCTTAAAGATACATCAAAAGAGGGAGGGAACACACTTGAAGGCTGCTTATAGCTCAACAAGATTCAAGTGTTGCACCAAGTATAGCAGCTAACTCTAATTAGTATCATCCCATCAGGGAAGGTACTGTTGGGGGGGGGGGGGAATTGGGACCCGATTACACTTTCCTTTCCTCTTCATTCCAAACTTTTTTTTACTTGAGAACTCTAGAGAAAATGCTTAGAAAAAGTGCATCAATTACATGCATTCATTTTGTCTGGCCTTCCTCAGAATTAGTGCTCTTTCTTTCCAGTCCTACCTTCTCCCTCTCCTCTTATTCTTTGGACCTTGTCTCTCTCCTGCCTGCCCTGAGGAAGATAGACAGTAATACTCCCCTTAGATGAGGTTAACCTCCTCCTCTCCATCCCATCCTATGGTGGTTGTGGTGGTGGCGGCGGCAGCAACATTAATATATCCTGATAGGGTTTTGTCTTGCCCTAGTAAGCAGAGCAGACAGGCCATGGGAACAAGAGGCTGGCTGCTGTGGCTCTGGGCTGAAGAATGCTTTCCTTCTCTCTTTATCTATTGCCTCAGGCTCTCCTACCAGGGCGTCTGCAGATAATCAAGCAGCAGATTTGAAACCCAGGCGCCAGACAGGATCTTTATCTCCCTGTAAAGAGGAATGTGGATCAAGGCAACACTTATACATTTTTGTGAGAGGGGGAAACACACACACCCAGCTCCAAAAGAAAAGGGGAAGAAAAGAAGGCTGGGAGGGAATCTGTGTTCTCAATAGGAGGAGACAACCCAATCTTCCATGCTCTTGGATGGGACACCAGAGGAACAGACTCAGCAAAGTTGCTTTGAGAAAGGCTGTGCATGAGATTTCTCCACAACTTTCACTGACAACAGAGGAGAGGGCTGTAGGAAGGAAGCCTTTCATGTCAAAACAGTTTTCCAACTCAGCATTTTCCTTACACACTAACAAACTACATGGGCCTAGTTTCTCACTTACAATTGCCTTGCAATATCTATGGGATGGGAACAAGGGAGTTAAGTGCAGGCCAGATATGTAGACACGACCCAGCAGTTGTTCCCTTCTGTTCCTGGTCCTTTCCTTTTTTTTTTTTTTTTTTACTCCAGGCAAGCTATGCAAGGGTCACATGTAAATCTGTTATGGAGGGCTGAACCTATTGGGCTCCCACCATGGGTCAGAGAAGGACGGCAAAGGGACAGAAGTTCAAAACCAACTGGCAAATGTTGCAAGACTGGTTAGTTCTGAGTGGTCAGTGTGCAGAGCTCCTTCAACTGGTGATTGGAAGTGAAGATGAAAAGGTAACTGCTAAAGCACACATTTCTTTACAGATCCCCTGTTTCCTCTCTTTTCCTCTTTCCCCCAACACGTTGCTCCCTCTGGCAGTTGGCAGGGCTATTTCTGTAGCTGACTGTGGTTTGTGGCAACTTAAATATGGCTGCACTGTATCCGGATCAGGGGTGGTATTCAGCAGTTTCTGACCTGTCTTGGAGAACCGGTAGAGGAAATTTTGAGTAGTTTGGAGAACCGGCAAATACCAGCTCTGACTGGAGATTTTACAATCTCCTTCCCCTACCACTCCCACCAAGCCACGCCCACAGAACCGGTAGTAAAATCATTTGAATCAAATTAACAGACTGTGTAAGTCTTAGCAGGTTCTGACCAGTCCTGGAAAACCAGTAGTGGAATTTTGAGGAGTTTGGAGAACCGGCAACTCCCACCTCTGACTGGCCCCACCCCCATCTATTCTCTGCTTCCCGAGTCCCAGATGATTGACTGGGTCTTCTTTTGTTGCCCTGCACAGGAGAACGGAGCTGGAAAGCAGGTTAGTGGGGTGGGGAGGGAAAGGGATTTTGCAGTAACCTTCCCCCTGGAGTGGGGAGGGAATGGAGATTTTACAATATCCTTTCCCTGCTATGCCCACCAAACCACACTCATAGAACCAGTCGTAAAAAAATTTGAATCCCTCCACTGGTAAGTCTATAGGGTATTAGGATGCTGTATCTATGGCAGAGGCACATAAATGTTATATATATCCATGCCTTGAGCAAATGCTTCTCCTTTTCACCCTCCAAAACCAGGATGGTCCCTTCTGAATCATTTGTCCACCCACTTTCCTGCTGTAGGCTGCCTTTTATTTAATTATTCCCTTGGCTGAGTCTCATCTCTTATGGTCATTCCCACATACCATGACACGTTGGCTTACTTCACAACAGTGGAACAGACTACAACTGACTCACATGCAGGCAGGATTGTGGCTGGGTGATCCTGTTCCAAATCCAGCTTCTTAACCATCACGCTATATTGCAATGTATTTTTTTTTTTCATATTCCTTGTCACTGATACTACAATGAACGAGGTTGCACTTTCACAAGTGTATCAAGGACTTGGTTACACCGCACATTATTCTGGTGACAAGTTCAGCTGGGATAAATTAACTTTGCTTATGATATGCACACCATAGGATTCAGTAGGTGGGAACTCAAAACATTGTTGGTGCTGTAGATGAAATTAATGAGAAGATTTATACTAAAGCCCCATCCTATTCATATTTACCTAGAAATAAATCTCTAATTAAAGCCAACAAGGATTTACTTTCATGTTAATTGTGATTACAGGTTCAAGCATCAAAACTGAGCACACTCAGCTGTCTTTAAGTCCAACCCACCATAACTCTGGATAAAAGGCATAAGATGCCTATGACTGACTAGGTTTAAAGAACTGGAGAAGGACACTGTTTAATAGTACAGATCCTGAATCCAATAGGATGGGAGCCCAGATGAAATCTGATGATCCAGTCAGCATCATTCATTCTGACCAATAGAATTGATGCAATTTTTTTTTTTTATCACAGAACTTCACAAAATAGTTAATGGAATGGGAAAATGGAGGCTTTAACATTCCTCCCTTCCTCCAAATTTGTTTATGTCAGCAGGAAGCAAATTCCCCCCACGGTATAAAATCAAAGTTTTCCATCTATTGCAAATAAGAGGTGCGTATGTATTTGAGAAAGCATTGGGAACTGGGGTTGTTCTGGGCAAAGAGAACAACATCAGCTGAAGAAAAAAAACAACAACAACCATGCATTCCCTGGAAGTTGTGTGTTCTTTTTGGTTCCTGAGGCAAATGGCAAAAACTGAAGCATCGAGACAAAATGCAATGGCAAGAGGTGTGACTGGGAGGTCAGAGAAAGAAAATGTTATGGACTGGCTCGGCAAGTCACATGTCAGCACATGCCCAATGGGTGTGAATTAGAAAGCTAAGCAATTGGAGATGTATGCAAAGCAGTCAAAGGCAGAAGGCAAAGTATTACAAAAATTTGTGTTAATACTATATGTAAAGAGTTCCACATAATCTCTGTAGCTTAGACTTACCACAGACCAGGGGTGGGAATTCTACCAGTTTGCACCTATTTGCTAGAACCGCTTGTTAACATTCTAAGCAGTTTGGAGAACCAGTTGTTAGAAGAAATTAATTACTGGCCTAATCCTGTCAGGAAGGCAGGAAGGAAACATTCTGGTGTTGCTTACAGAAACTGCCTCTCCGTTAACCCTTATTACATTCTTGGCAGGACTCGACTTCCTGTCTTTGGAATGTCTCTGGAGTTTTTTTTCCCTCCTTTGCTGGTACTTTGCTTGTGTGGAGTGACCATTCAAAGTTACAATGGCACTGAAAAGTGACTTTTGACCCTTTTTCACACTTACGACTGTTGCAGCATCCCCACAGTCATGAGAGGCCAGGGGAGGATATGTGTGCCTCGATGTGAATGATATTGAGTTGGCCACACCCAGCCAATAACATGACCACCAAGCTATGTCAACCCAATCACATGACCACCAAGCCACGCCCACCACCTAAGCCATGCCCACAGAATCGGTCGTTAAAAATGTTGAATCCCATCCCTGCCACAGACCCTTTACATGTGAAGCCCTCAGAGCTGTCAACAAGAAAATGTGCTATGATTATTCCCCTTCATTAGAGATCGAGACATAGGACTAGCTTCATAATGCCTCAATATTTTGATGCATCCAGAGTGTCTTCACACGGGTGATTAATTCATTTCCAGTGCAGCCATTTAGATGAGTGCTGCTCCCCTTAATGGCAGCTTTTTCCCCATCCCAGGCTCTGCGAATTCAAATGATGCCTTTTGTCATAAATAACTCAAATACAAATATCATGGAGTATTATGCAAATAGTTCTTTACGGATTTGGAAAACGGTTGCCATAAGCTTGGGATTTAGAAAGTTTTTATATTCACTTAAGAGGGATGTACCTGAAATAATGAAGGGCTTCTTAAATTTGAGGGTTTCGGGTACAGTACTCTTGGTGAAGCATAGGAGGTATGAAACAAGTATATATTAAGCCCCAAAAATGAGGGAAAGTCAAAATCAAGATAATGTGTAAGCAATGTTTGTAAATAGAACAATGCTACATACTTCTGATCAGCAGTTTTCCTAAAATCAATTCCACAGTAAAGGAGAAATACTGGATTAACGGCAGAAGTTTTTTTCCCGAACATAAAAGCTAATCACTGTCCTCCTATAGGAAATGCTAACACCCAAATATCTGGAACAACAGAGTCTCTTAAAATCAGATAAATATACTTTAACAGTACATTCCTTGATGCATTGATATCACGGACAGGTTGGAAAGAAAAATAGGTACAAGCAGTGGTGGGATTCATATTTTTTTTACTACCGGTTCTGTGGACGAGGTTTGGTGGACTTGGCAGGGGAAGGATACTGTAAAATCTCCAGTCAGAGGTGGGATTTGCTGGTTCTCCAAACTACTCATAATTTCCATTACCAGTTCTTTAGAACTGTCCAGAACCTGCTGAATACCACCTCTGCCTCCAAGCAAACAAGCATTTCCCTAAATAAATACATTGTAATTCTCTACTGATTTACCTTAGAATAAAGTCCACTGAATTCCATTGAATTCGTTTCTAGAGGAGACTCTTACAAAACATACTAGAAAATCGTACCTTAGGAAGCGAGCAAAGCCATGAACTGAAATGTACAGATGTAGTTTACATCCGGATTATCCCTTCCAAAAGAAAGGGAAGGCTCCAGATAATCATATTTGAAGCAAAATATGAAAGATATAATGGCGAAGTTATATCTCTTGAGTTCAATAGGGGTCTCCCATGCAAGTGTAAACCTGGAGCCAATTCAGAACAAGGATACGAAGAGGGCCAGCAATGGTACTGTTAGCATGATGAACCCAACTTGGCAAAGAAAAGTTCATGACCATATAAAAACTTTTGGGAGCTAGTTCACACCTAGATTCTTGGAAGAAAGTTTGGGACACACATTTAATGAATTCGAATGATTCAGTCAATCAATAAGATCAAATAGGTAGAACACGTGCACCTTTTTTTCCCCTAGAGTCCTTAGTCACTTCTATGTTCCAATATTTTATTGTAAGTAAATTTCTCCATCAGACTAAAATGATGGAACATTGCTTTCCTATATTTAAAACATAGATCATCTCTCTTCTTCTGTCATCCTAGAACTAATGAAAGGATATTCCTTACTTTCCTGCTTTTACCATCTTCTCTTCTGCAAACCAGAGAAAGATTTACCGTGAGTGGAACTTCAGATTAAACTCTTAAATGTCCTTTGACAAAGCAGTTTTTGCTCAAATGCCTGAATAACTAAATTACTGCCTCTCTCTAGGCTTTTCAATGAAGAGGCATTGATGAATAGTGGAGCCTGGAGGTCCAGAGCAATTATTCTTTAATCTATTTATGTTAATCTTTGAAAGCATCCCTCCTTGTCTCTTCTTTGATGGCTCTATCCAACCCAACCCCACCCCATCCCCACACCAGACCAAAAGAGGTGAAATAAGAGAGTTGCTCCAGACAGGGTGCCATGAAAAGCACCAGCAAGTTATGAGCTATGTTGTTGATTTTTCTGGTATTTTCACAACAAGTATTCCACAGGAATGGAGGAAAAAAGGACTTGTGATGTTTTCTGTCTCATGTGTTCCAATGACCCAGCTGGCATTGGATACCAATTAAGTGGCAATCATCCATTTGCTGTTCTTCTTCAGGTCAGAATCTCTCTTGACTGAACTCTTTCATTCAATAATTATCCACATACTCAAACCATCAATCTCTTTTTTTTACTATCACCTGGGCAACTCCATCCTCAGCAGTGAAAAGCTTCAAGATTGATTCTCTCCATTTCTACTTGTTGCTTCCTCAACACAATTTTCCTATCGTTAAGGCCAGTCAGTCAACCAGCCAGAAATATCTAAAATCATTCATAAAACCCTTTATGTGTCAATACAAGGACTATGTACATTCATACAAATTCACCACCTGGTTGGTTCTCAAGTAAGCCTTGGTATAATTAATATACTTTTGTGATTAAGTGTTTCCTGTTTTAGATATCACTTTGAACCTGATCTCTCAGGAAAGAAACCAACATCCCATAAATACTGCATCCAGTTTTGGTCACCACGATGTAAAAAAGATGCTGAGACTCTAGAAAGAGTGCAGAGAAGAGCAACAAAGATTATTAGGGGACTGGAGGCTAAAACATATGAAGAACGGTTGCAGGAACTGGGTATATCTAGTCTGACGAAAAGAAGGACTAGGGGAGACAGGACAGCAGTATTCCAATAACTCAGGGGCTGCCCCAAAGAAGAGGGAGTCAAGCTATTCTCCAAAGCACCTGAAGGCAGGACAAGAAGCAACGGATGGAAACTAATCAAGGAGAGAAGTGACCTAGAACTCAGGGGAAATTTTCTGACAGTGAGAACAATGAATCAGGGGAACAACTTGCTTCCAGAAGTTGTGAATGCTCCAACACTAGAAGTTTTAAAAAAGATGTTGGATAAACATTTGTCTGAAGTGGTGCAGGGTTTCCTGCCTAAGTAGGGGGTTGGACTAGAAGACCTCCAAGGTCCCTTCCAACTCTGTTATTCTGTTCTGTTCTGTTCTGTTCTGTTCTGTTCTGTTCTGTTCTATTCTATTCTATTCTATTCCCATTCCCATTTTTCTATTCTATTCTATTCTATTCTATTCTATTCTATTCTATTCTATTCTATTCTATTCTATTCTATT